>JAQFVV010012431.1:7378521-7923562 GCA_028023455.1 Epiperipatus broadwayi | reverse complement strand
CATGAATTTGTTGTTAACCAAAGTTACATTGTTGAAAATACATGGTATAAAACTATATAGCTTTAGAGCAAACAGAAAGAATAATTAAAGAAAGGGAAATGTTAAACAAACAATAACAAAATAGTTGTTCTTGCTACAGAAAAGTCATAATTTGTTTTTAGGTTATGTTTTGTTTCAGGTTTTTAATACTGACCATGTACCAGCAAATATATCTGGGTGTGCAATTTTGCCATCTCTGGCCTTTAATTGTTCGAGCTTCTTTGAGAATGTGGCTGGGTGCTTTGTGGTATTGTCTCCAAGGCAGAAAGTACATCTGTTGCACCAGAAACTATATAAACAAAAAGTTGCTGCACGAGCTGCAGGTATTGAGCCTTTACTGAGTACCTCTAATAGGTTATCAAGTGTGATGTTATTTTGTCTATATGTGTTAATCATAATTTCTCGGGAATTTGTTAGGCCTATGCAGGTGTGAAATAGGTGCTGTTGTGTTTCTTCTTCCCTGTGGCACAGGGAACAAACAGCATCAATTTTGTTGTAAAATCTGCGGTATTTAAGGAAATAGGAGGTAGGTAGAGCATGAAGATTTACCTTTAAAAGAATGTCAAAAAATTTGGGTTCCATTGACCACTTTTTAAATCGCTGCATCAAAAGATTATTGTTCATATTTAGCATGGGTGAGTGGGGATATGTGGTTATGTCTGGGTATAGCATATTATAAAGAGTCCAATAGGTATATCTACCAACACCCAAAAAAGACACCTGATCATAAATGCTTTGAAGTTGGTTTACGAGCAAAGACAAATATCCGTGTGAAGGTGGTGGTCGGTCTGTGGGTGTTATTTGAAGAATGCATTCAAGGGCTGGAAAACTTCTTATCAGTGCAGCTAGGAGATTAATACTTTTTTGTTTGTGAAAAATTTTGTATGGAGTGAAGACCTAATCCATTTCTAGTTGTTGGAAGACTAAATTGTTTTACAGAGATGAAGACTACTTTTCTGCGCCATAATAGCTTGCTGCAGAGTGAGTAAATGGACGACGTGAAAGATTTAGTGAAATTTATGATTGGTGAGTAATAGGTAATTTTTGTAGTTATGAGCTGATTGAATAGGCATACTTTTGCATATAGTGAAAGGTAGATTTTGGAGAGAGAAGTGGTTGTACGTTCAGCATCATCTTTCAGTTTTTTTTTGGATGTTTTGTCTCATTGCAGAGGGCCCTAGGTAGAAAGGAAAACCAAGGAAATTAGTTGGTTTCCCATGATAAACTTGTGTATTTATCTTGCCAGTGTAAAGAGACCAAGCTGATGTTTTGTTAATATTGATTTTGAGTTTATATTTGAGGGTGTATTCATTAAGTATTTTTTCCAGAGTAGGTAATTGTTTTTTGGATGTAAAAAAAACAGTAAAATCATCCATGTATGCAAAACACGGTACATATTGTCTAGTATGTGGAATTTGGATTCCTTGTAATTTTTGTTGTATTTTGTTTATGAGAGGGTTAATGTAGAACATAAATAATAATGAACTGAGTGGAGATCCTTGAGGTATGGATTGGTGGGGAGAGAAAGAAGGTGATGTTCTATCATTAATTGTAATATGGATTTCACGACTAAGGAGTAGATTGGTTAGTAGGTATAAGAGATTGCGTGGGATTTTGGTGTCTGCAAGTGTTTCAATTAAAATTTCAATATTGACTGAGTCAAAAGCAGCCTCAATGTCAATTTGAACAGCCATGGGAGCATACTTTTTCTGCTCTCTAACTGAGTTTACAATGGTTTTGAAAATGAGGGCAGCTTGGCCTGTTGAGGAGCCTTTTTTTGCATGTTGCATTGGTGATAACAGAGGGAGGAGGTATAGTTCGATTTTATCTTCTAGCACCTTTTCCAGAATTTTAATACCAAGGGGGCTCATGGAGATTGGTCGCAGATTAGATAGATTGGATATTAAAGCTTGATTTTTGATGAATGGAACTAAGGAGATTGGATATAGATCTTTTATGTTAAACAGCCTTTGTGATAGATAATTTGCTAAATCACATAGATATGTGGTGGTAAACTGACTGAGATGTGAAAATACGAATATGGGGATTCCATGTGGCCCTGGATGACAAGAGTTTGGAATTGCGGTTAGCTTCAGCAAGAAATCAGTAGCATGGAAAGGTTTATCTAACTCTGGTTGGCCAAATAGATCTTCAGGTGGTGTGAAGGCACAATGCGACTGCAGCTTTTGTTTGAAGTATTTGTATATTGACTCTATCATATTGTGTCCGGCTTTGGTAACACGATTGGTTTCAAGTGCTTGTGGAACTCTAACAGTAGAAGCATATCTCAGAGCCCATCTAATATACCCTCATGTCCAGGTGTGTTGTTTTGTTAGACAGATTTTTTTATTTTTTATGGCAAGGTACTCTTTTAGAGCATTGCAGGTGTCATTGTAAATTTGTGTAAGTCTTTTTATATGTGCATAGGAATCTGGAGCAGATTTACACATGGTGATTCTTTTATGTAGCTCATCGGCCAGAGTCAGGAGTCTTGAGGGTGGTGGTGTGGTTTGGGTAATATGATTTATATTAAATGACAGAATGTTGATAAAAGAAATGTACCGTTGAACAGGATCAAGTTGCATAGTGCTAAGTTTAAATAACATGATATATGTTTCAGGGTACAAAAATTCAAGTGTGTGCAGGAAGAATTATTCTTATTGTTTTATGAAGTTGAATTGTTGATGTTTGCATTGTACTTAGATTGAGTTCAAGCATTTGGCTAGAATGATCAGAGAAAGGTGAAGGATTAAGTGTTAACTTAATTAAATGATGAAGCATGGGTGAATAAAAACACAGGTCAATAAGTGAAGTGTAACGACTGTGGTAGAAAGAGATGGAGTTGGGTGGTAAGAAACCTTCAGCACTCATTAGTGGTATTGCAAGTTGATGTAGCCACTTTGAAATAAAAGTGTGATAACTCATGTTAAAATCACCCATTAAGACAACTGGGTAAGAAGTTGATGATAGTAGTGAGTTGATGGTAAGCAGTAATCTCGAGATAACAGCTGGTCCAGGAGGTATGTAAACAAAAATTATGTTGAGTGCAACAGTATGGTGATGAAAAGTGACTATAAGTAGGTTTGAGTCGATATATAAAATTTTAAAGGATGAAAAATGGCAGCTTCTTGTGATGACCAGGCCAGTGCCTCCTGAAGGTGATGATGAATCTCGTGAACAAGTGGAAAAACCTTGGGTCCTTAAAAAGGTTGTGGGGTCAATCTGAGAACCACTATATATTTTCGTTTCCAGCAGACCCAGGATGTGTGGCTGTGTAAATTGAATCCATTTACTTAGCTGGAAGTTTTTTTTAATCGAGTTTAGACCTCGAACATTGAAAGCTCCTATCTTTATTTTCATGTAGAAAGTAAATGTAGAAAAAAAAAAAAATTTAAAGTATATGTTTAAATCGACTGGATTGTGATTTCATTTGTTGCCTTGTTTATAAGATTTAGAAAAAGTATTGTATGCAGAAAAAAAAATCAGCTACAACTCGAAATTAAAATTTTCAGGGTTGGCATCTAGGGCATCAAAATATTTAAGTGATGGTTTGTTTGCATTAGTTTTTTTTTCCAGAGAATATGTAATATTTGTTGGTATACTGGTGTATATATGTTTATCTACAGGGTTTGTTTTTGATTCGTTGCATGAATTTGAGACTTTGTAAGTGAAAGATGAAAATTTTTTGGCTCAGTTAGAGCTTCCTGTGTTTGTTGAGTGTCTGTTAAGTGGGGGTTACAGAATTCTGGGTTATGAATGCTGTTATTAGTGGAACATGTTTGGTTAATTTCAGTATCAAGTGTTTTTATTTTTTTATTACCTTGATCTTTTCGTGGTCGCCCAGGTTTTCTTTTGGCAGTGTAGTCTGTGTCACAGCTTTCAATTGTTGGTAATGGTGGTGTCAGTGTATCCATAACATCTATGCTGGTCTTATTTATTATAGGTGAAAATTGGCTGATATTGTCATTGTGAATAATTGAGTGTGGTACCTTAGCTATATGAGTTGGGTCTAACTCTTTACATGGTTTGGCTGATGAGGTGAAAGTTTCATTATTATCAGTTTGAGTATTTTGCTGCTGATATTAATGGTTGTGCTGAGGACTTGATTAGTCTGCTCAATGGAGAGTTCAATTGGTGAAGCATCTTCATTTGTGGGAGAGGTTATGTGTGGATTAGATGTTTTATCACTATTGTCTTGGTTTTTATTATGAATGCATTTAGGTGTATGTTTACCCACCTGATTACATTGTAAGCATTGAGTTGTTGTGCAGTTTATTGCTAGATATCCATGCTGGCGACGAGAGAAACATTGTGGCTTCAACCCCTTATATATAGGCAAAGTGTTGCTTCTTGGTCTGTAATCTGAGTAGGTATAGTGGTTGGATCAATGTTTTTATTTAGCTTGATTTTAAATTCATAGCTATTGTTGTATATTGGAACTGGAGTGTCTTTTAGGTAAACTGGTTGCAATGAGACCACCTTTCCAAATGGCTCCATTAATTTTTTAAAATCCTGTATGGAGTAGCCTAGGTATGCATTTTTCAATATGCCAGTTATGTATTTCTGTTTGTTTTCATCTACAGCAATTAGAGCAAATTGACCCAGTGTTTTGATCTTCGTTTTAAATCTATTTTTTTGGTTTGGGTCATGAAATTCTATGATGAGGTATCTTTGATTGGGATGATCAGCTAAGCGTAAAACACTGTCCCATAGATTGTGCAGAGTGAGTGCTTTATATAGTAACGCTCTTGGGAATTTATACAAAGAACAATTAATATCTGTGGCTGATAAAACTATTGAACAATCTGTGAAAAAACGACGGAAAGTGTTAAAAAGACCATTAGGAATTGCGTTGTGGAATTTCTCAGAAATGCTATCTAGCATATAAGCATTCCATATTACAGAAGGAGGAAATTGTGTTCCTTCTCCATTTTGATTTTGCAAATCTAAACTTTCAATATCACTAGTGGTAGATCTTCTAAATCTTTGGGAAGGATTAAAAATTATGCTCGTAGTTTCTGTTGTGTTTTTTTTCGCAATATCAGCGAATGTTTTTTTATCTATTAAAGTGACATTATTTTTTACGTTTGCTTTTCCACTCACGTCAGCCATTTACGTTATCTAGGTGTTTGTTTTTCACAGTCGCACAACGAATAATTGCAAACTTTTATGATATGTATATAAATTTTTTACTTTAAAAAAAAAAAAAAAAATTTAAATTACCTTTCCTAATGGAGTCGGGAAGTAAAAATATTAATAATAGCAGGAGACTTTTAGCATACATGTGACCATGTGTTAAACCAGCCCAATATATCTATTTCCTACAAGCAGGTTCCGCTTAATTAATGTCCCTATTTTTTAGATGATCTTTTAAAATTGTTCAACATTACTTTGCCTAATAATCACTTCTTAAGACAATGGGCAATCTAATTTTCTCATTTCAATTTGCAAGCTGAATCAAACTATTGACCAGTTATTTTTTTAAACACACATCTTACAATATTTTTAATGATCTATCTTCTGCAAGCAGGTTCCATAGATGTTTTTAAACTCACCTGCTTAATTAATGTTTCTATTTTTTAGATGATCTTTTAAAATTGTCCAACATTACTTTGTTTGCCTAATAATCACTTCTTAAGACAATGGGCAATCTAATTTTTTCCATTTCAATTTTCAAGCTGAATCAAACTATTGACCAGTTCTAGAGAAGATGGATAGTTACCAGTTTCAGATATAGATAAATAAAGTCTGTCAAAAAGCTATTTTGAACAAGTGAATCATGTACAATAATATAGTATATTAAAAATTAGATTATCAAATCTTAAATATACATGTAAAACCAGATGATCTATATTATAATATTCCCTTAGTATAAGACTTAATTCATTATGAAGTAACATTAACAAAATTTTATATTTCAATAAAAATATATACTCTTGTATGGAAAATACCATGAACTGGCATAGTTAAGACTGCAAAATGTGAACAGTATCCTAACATATCAAACTTGAATAGCTAAATTTTATAAAATCTTGGGGCGGAAAAAGCAAACATTTCAAGTGCATAGATTAAATAACTCAGGAAAAAATATTTCAAAACTAGTAAAAGAAAATTTCACTTATTCTACTAAATAATGTGAAAATAGCAATGAAATTGGTAGATTCCAATATTGCTCTACTTTTTAAATTCATCATATAAATCAATTAGCAAATAGATTTTTCAAACGGGACATATATGCATATAATTATATTTCTTTTGTGCATAACAATCATTCTAGTATAGTCTTTACATTGTGATAAATATCAAGGTCTTTTTCAACAAATTTTTTGCATAGTTTTTTGATAACTTATTTTAGAAGTTACCGTTGCTAAGTAAAATTTACTGAAAATATAATATTATATTTCAATGTAGCTAAAGTTTTTTTAAAATAAAAATTAATAAAATTACAGAGAACAAATCACTTTGGCATACAACCATTACTTTAAATTTCTAGAAATTATATTAATTATATGGAATTTTTAAGTCTTACCACATTCAATGCCTATATGGATTGGAATACAGTGAGTGTTCACATATATTTAAATTATACCATTTACAACTTATGTTTAAAATGGTATAAAAGAGTTTACTTTTGTTGCTGCACTAGCTGAGAAAATTTAATTCTTGGCACAGAACATTGATAGTAAAAACTACAGAAAATAGATATCATAAATTCTTAAATTTTCTCTAATATCCTTATATATAATAATATGACTGCATTACTCCAGTTGCTAGTAATATGGCTACTTTATTAATATATTTTAAACAGAAATGTCATTTTCTTCATTAATTCTTCTACACCAGTACTCAACATACCAACACACAGGATCATTTTCCTGATCTGCTATTTCATATTTGAAATTGCACCTTTTACTTCAGCAGGCAAAATACATGGAATATCATATCTAATTTTTTTAATTGATAATTTCGTCAAAATAAAATATAAAAATAAACTGAATTTTCTTAATTTCCTTTCCATTAAAGATGGATACTTTAAAATGTTAATTATAGCTCTCAAATAAATTTCAACTATCATCATAAATTTATCTATTTATTCTTTCAGAGTAGTTAAAAGCTAGAGATCAAAACATTTGTGGAATATGTTTAAAATACAGTAAAATAGAGAGTATATCTGAAGTAAAACATACATTTAAAATTATATTTTCTGTTAATAATTAACAATGAATTTTATGCAATTATTTTTATCTCTTGTTAATTCTTAATAATACATATATGATCATTTTTCAATTCTATTTATTAATTCCTATTTTATACTGAAATTGTGATAAAACGTGTAAATTATTTCCTAATTTCATCTTTAACTCTGTTAAGTTTTGTCTCAGTAGAAATATAATAATAATTATATAGTGGTGGATTCATTAACAATTAATTTCTCCTAGTTTATATACACTAAACAAATCATACAGACCAAACGTGGACAAGGAAAATATTAGTTTCTTTCTTTATATTGGTCTTTGCTGAATCTTCTTTTTTTGCAAAGGCTCTGAAACTCTAGTTTTTAAATTATAATAATTCATATTCATCAATATAATAATGGCATTTGATATACTTGCCTATTTATCTGATATGTGCCAACAATGTCTTGAGACAATTAATAATGTTAATAATATCATATTAAAGAAAAGTACTAATTAGTAATCAAGACTTCAGCTATTGACCTGTGTATACAAAATTTGAGTCACTTTTTTCTCTATCAAGTGAACATAAATTGATCACAAATTTTCAAAGCTCATAACCAAAGGCCACTATTCCCCTATCTTCTTTTCAACCTGATTTATCTCAATTTACAAGTTATAAAAAGACCCTGAGTTAATCTTAACTAATTTTACTCATGTTACCCTTTAACTAATGATAAACAAAACTTGAAGAATAGATAACAATAAATATGATTTTGTTTT
This sequence comes from Epiperipatus broadwayi, assembly GCA_028023455.1. Classification (NCBI taxonomy): domain Eukaryota; kingdom Metazoa; phylum Onychophora; class Udeonychophora; order Euonychophora; family Peripatidae; genus Epiperipatus; species Epiperipatus broadwayi. Next base: position 7,915,565 of record JAQFVV010012431.1, on the reverse strand, counting down.
CTGCATAAATAAACCAAATATCAAAATTCAAATAGTAAGTTAAAATATAATTCAGTGAATAATCTCTTTACAATAAATGAATAAGCTTTGTATCAGAACACTAGAAAATAAAAATATACAATGTATCATAAAACAATATATATATATATTAAGTGTTCCGATTATTCTTAAACCATTTCTGAATGAATATATCCTAAATAAATAATCTTGACAAAGCTTTCAATTAGTTCTCTTGGTTTCCCCTCAAACTAACCTATGTTCTCTACATAAAATATATTTCAATGTTAGTTATTAAAACTTTTTTTTTTCTAAAGAATTAGACAAAAGCAGATTTGTATAATATGAAAAGTTCACTATAAACAAATTATAAATATTTCCAGTTTTATAAGTAAAAAAAAAAATAGTGTTTTCATTAACTTTATCTAAGACAAAGTTCGATAAAATGTTAATATGAAATATTAAATAATTTATTTATAATTCTACTTTTTATCAAATATTTATATATTAATCAATTATAAATTTTTTTTCATGCTAAAAACTTATAAGTTTATCCGTATATATAAAAACTCTTCATTATAAACTAAAAAAAAAAATTCATTATTTCCATAATTATTCTGGGTAAAAATTAATTGGTTTAATTTCTACGTGTTTAATTTCTCTAATGATATAATTTTTTTTTTTCTGTTAATTAAACTTAAGTTATTGACACATGTTTTCAAATTTACACTTCATTAAAGCCAATGGTAGCAGCACTGATATGGAGTTTGAACCCATGCTATGGCTCACAGTTGCTGTCTCAAGCATTAGGCAGTTATGCATACTAATAATTATCATGTCATAATCTAACATTACATATTTTTTATTTGTATCACCATGTACGTATGTGTACATGCACATGAAATAATCTTCGTTGTTGTATAATATGTGTTTGTAATTTGTATTCATATGAAAACTTATCTAATATTTTATCATTACAGTTATACTTTAAATTATTGTCTGTAAAACTAACCGGTTGATTAATTTCTAATGTTTTAAAAATTTATTTATGTTAATTACTAAACTTGAATATTACAAATTAAAAGTAAATTATTAAACATATAAGGGTTACATGTAATTCAAATAGTTTTGTTAAAAATTTGTACTAATTATTTCATTTTGTAATATTTATATTTATTAGTCTAAAAGAAAATACCTCAAATACGATTTACTTAAAATAGTCAATTTTAGTATTATTAATTGTGAGGGTCATTAATTATTGTAATTTATAAAGTGTAACAAAATTCTAAGAATTTCATGATTAAAGATTTTTTTGTTGTTGTTGCTAATTAAATTCTTTACTAATCTCCAATCCAATTGAATGAGCTGTATATTGTGGATTGAGATTAGGGCTTTCAGAACTCATTATAAAAATTTAATTAAAGATTTTGCTATGTTTTGTGTTTTCTTTACTTCTTTTAATAGCCATGGGGAAGTTTGGATTTGCCATCTTGGTATGAGCCAGAAATAGCAGGAAATCATCATCAACACCAACCACAGAGAACCGCTTAAAGCAAATGCAATTGGTAGTTGTCAAAGTTAGATGGATTCTATAGATAATTTTGGGAATAGATAAATAGCCCCAAAACATTTAAAAATGGATTATCTGTCGGCAAGTCGTCACCATGCTATGCAAGGCCGTAACATCAAGCCCAGTACTAAAAAACTGTGTCCAGAAAGTCTAACAAGATGAATGGACCGTTTTCCAATTAGTAATGAGGTAAACGCCTTTAATAAGCCAACAATTTTAAAATGTAACTTTCAATTTCTTTATTTTAAGCCCCAAAGTATAGATTTGTAATGTTTATACAGCTTTAACTGAATATATATATAATCTCTTTCTTTAAATTTTTCATTTTCTTTTATATTCTAAATGCTTTCTTTTATTTAACATGATTAAGTATGACAATTTAAATCCTTTACTTAAAAATTAAATTGTTTGATATTATCTCATGCAGTATTTCCTATAAACTTTTGTATGTATAATTTAAGCTGCCAAGATTTATAAAGTTCAGTGGACAATTCCCTTCGTTAATTATTTCCTATCCATTTATAGTGGAAAAACAATGCCTGGTCACAAATTAGTGACATATGGAAGTCCGTTGAGCTTGATATTTTATTTTGATTTTTTTTCTCTAATAAGTTTTACCTTTGTTTGTAACATTCTCCGTGTGTTGACATTAGGGACATAAATGTATTTAAAGATTATTATAATGCCTGCGTGGATTTAATAAAATAATTGATATGTAAACAGCTATTAAAAGCTACATTTAATTATTAATTAGTTAAATTAATAGTGGTCATCAAATGACCACGTTTCATGAATACTGTTAAAATTTATCTCTGCAAATTATGTAGAAGCATTTTAGAATTTATTTAAAATAAAATAAAAATGACTACCATTCATTTTGATACAAGTCTAAAATATCTAGTTATTTAACTGAAGTGGCCTCAATGTGTATATTATATTTATATATGTATATCTATCAGTTTATTCAATCTGTATCATATTTAAAGATCTTTTATATCTATATATAATGCTTGTAAACCATTCTATCGCCAAATGACTGCAAAATTTAAATAATGTTAAATAAAGCTGTGTGACTAACTCAATGTTTCGGAACCAAAAAGATTTTAAAATGTGGAAGTAAGCTTCTTTCTTAAACATCCCTCTTTATATTCTTTTCATTAAAGACCCATTTTTTTTCTTTAGTTGTTATGGACATTCTGTTGCAAAGGAGCCATTTTATTGAATTAGGAATTAACAGGTTGTGGTCAGTAATAACCCAAATTTTATCTTTCATAGGTGTTATATTTGTTATGGGTGCAATTATTGCTTCCGTCCTTTTGTTGCTTTGCTTACCTTAAGAGGTTGAAATAAATCAGCCTTAAAGTCTTGATTCACACATAAAAGCCGATGTATTCCTGGCTCGTGGATATTGGTTTTCCTATCCTACCGAAGCATATCTAGATCACCTAGTACATGAAAGTCCCTATATGTGAACGATATGTTTTAATTAGAGAATTGGCATGTCTTCACTGTATATTTTTTTTATTGTATGTTTGGTTAGAGGACGACATGTTTTATATATTTTACATATATAGATGATCTGTATCGGTTGGGTAAAGCATAGTTCAAGGATAATGATTACTTTATTTTAGTGAACTTGTAAAGTCATACTGCCTCCATTATTATTATTATTAAAATAGATTCTTTTATATCCTGAAACACTTTTGAAATCGAACGTCTGTACTTGTTTATCATTAATAATTAAGCACATAATTGATCGTTATTGGAAATGAATCATTTTGCTTCCATATAAGTCATGAAATCGAAATTCTATACTAATACAATTCTAAATTAATTATGGTATATAATAATATATTTATTATTTTAAATTTGAATGTCAGAGGACTAACTCTGATTTGGATATTATTTTATTCTTGGCATCTTAATTACAAGTGTCTTATAAATCTTTTGTATGTACTCAACCGCATATGCAAACATAATATATTTTACGTTTTATATGTTAAACTATGTAATCAATAGTAATTGCAAACGATCTAAAATCCCAAGTTGCATAAACAAATTTCCATCGTTGTAAAATCCATCATTATACAAATTAATAAACCATTTTGATATTTAATTTTAGATTGCCTTTCATTTATGTTGTTCTGAATCTCTGGTATGAATTACTCTATTAATTGAGGTATTATGAATATTGAATTCAACATATAAAAAATCGGTCAGGAATGTCATTATTATTATTACAGATCCAATTTATTAATTGCTACTACATTAATCCTCAATCATTCACAATGAATAATTATTATTTAAATGTTAATTTCTCCCGTGTCTCTTGATATTCTATTACTTAGTCTCCTGCGAACCGTGACCTCAGTTGGGCCGGAATAAAAGAAAGGGATATTACTGATATCATCAAAAACGTTATTTATTAGTTGGAAACTTGGGAATTCATGCAAATAGGTAGGAGTCTGCGATTGCCCCTGACTTATGTATCTTGTGATTGGTCAGAATCTAGATACTTTTACTTGGATTCTGGGTTTTGTTGAATGGATACATGCTTTTGACCGATACAATATATAACAAAATATCCGGTAGTTCATAACATCCAATGACATTCCCATGAGCTAAGTTTTCACACGAACAAGTCACTGTTCATACTTATTGCATCATTTTCTATCTATAAACTGTATTAAAAATCCATTATAAACATCAAAAGATTAAAAAAATAATGGATCCCATTTTATTTTTGACTTTCTATTAATAGGATTATTTATTCATAGTCTGAGAGAGAGACTGGTTTAGTTCCACCAATGACAGCCAGAATAAGCTTATAAATATCAAAAGCTTAAAGAATAACTGAGTTCATTAATATTCTTGTCCCTGGGCCAACAGAATACTTACTGTACTGTTTATTCATAATTCGGGGAGAAAATAGTTTATTCCATTAATTAAATCAAATAATTATTTATTTTAACAAGCAAAAAACTGCATTTTTTTGTAAATTAATCAGACTTAGTTGAATAAATATCAATATTATTAAAATAATTCATTCATAATTCTAGCACATCAACAAATTAGTAAGTTATTTTTCACATTGAAAAACTTATAACACTACTTATATGTAATTGAACAAATTCTGCATTACAAACTGCAAAAAAAAAAAAAGTTATTTTATTATGTCCATTTTATCAGACTAAGAAAAAAATTTATTTTATTATGTCCATTTTATCAGACTAAGAAAAAAATTTATTTAAAATTACTTATTTTTTGCATTTCACTTCATATATATATATCTGAGGATATAAAAGCTTTTTTCAATCTACAATTAGTCATATCTTTTATAAAGTATATTTAAACATATTAAATACTCTGATTTCATATATACCAAAAAATATTTATCTATTTCCTAGTCAAATTCGTTCTCTTCTAGAGTTGTTTCTTCTACTTAAAAAGTCATAGTTTCTACATATTCACTTTCTACTTTCTTCTTATAAAATGGTTCAAAATTTATTACATTTAATTACATTACTGCAACATTTTTATATCAAAACAAGAGAATTTCAGATAACATTAGTCAAAACAGCTCAAATTCAGAATTATTCAGGCAAAATTGTTTTTCCCCAATTCTCCTGTATCATCTTTTTTTCCCCAGATATAATTAAACCTAATCATTAATACTTTCCATAAAAAGATTTATTTATCCAACTTTTAATATATCACATGAGTTTCTGGATATCTTTAATTAAAAAAAATATATATATAAAAAAACTTTCCCTATTGAATATTTTTCTTTTTTTTAACATATCATTACTCTTATTATTTTGTTCCTAATTTTTATTTAATATAACTATCGAATAATATATATATACATAAATCATTTATTTTAAAATAAATCAAATTTTAAATAATTAATATTTAATGATTGTTACTTAATATTTAATATATTTATCTACAAATCCAATTAGCTTTTTTTTAATATTTTTGATAGAAATACAGTCCAATTGGATATGCAGCTCTTCTGCAAAAAGTATTCATTTCTTGATATATAGGATATCATAAAACTATTCAGCAAATATTTTATAAACAACTTATTTAAAGAAAATTCAAATTTTTAAATTAGTTTTTTCTTATTCTAATCAAAAGACAATTTATTTTAGATTATTTAAAAATATTTACTATCTCACAATTACAACAGAAGAAATCTGAATATATTCAAATGAAATTAATTTCCTTATAATATTTAGCAAGATTGATATCAGTTAACATAAAAATGTAAGAAAAGTCTTAAATTTATATATATGGACAATCAAAACATATAATTAAAATATTTTCAGGCATCATTTTTATAATAAATTATTCATTATCCACATGAAAAATGCCATTATTAAGCAGATTTCAGTTATAAAAACTATATGTACTCATAATGAGTGTTATAAATGTATAGTATCTAAATTGATTGCCAAACCTTTTTTCAACAGGTATTTAAAGTATGTAAAATTTAATGCATGTATATAAAATAGGAAATCCCTATTTTAAGTGAAATATGAACTTCTTTATCGCATAAAAGAAAACCACATAAAAAGATATTAAGAAGAAACATGAGTAGCATAACTTCAAATTTGCATTAAAAAAATCCACACAAAACATAACATCCAAATATGAAAATCGAATTTTAGTAAACCATCCCAAGGCTGATCGAAATGAGGTTGTTGAGACCCCGAATCCAATCTCACCGCAGTTACTTTACCAATGCTCAAAGATTTATCACCTTATGGATGACATATATGAAACCAGACATTTCTTTAACATGAATTTCTATGGCTCTGAATTTGGACTAATAAAAAAGATGGATACCAAAAAACCATATATTAATTAATAAACATGTTTAAAATTTAATGAAATCTTTCAATTCAGCATTTAGATTCATATTAGTTTGCAAAATATGTTAACTGCTTTGGCTCTTCAGGTGTATGTCCCGCACGTCTTATTTGATTAGTCAAAATGTTTTCTTTTTTTACTGATGTAAAAACTATAAGCATGACGTCAATCGAAATACATTGATAGATCTCTGATGTAGCTTACTAAAGATGTCTTTCGCAAAAAAATCCAATGGAATTTGGATTTTTCATTAATTTTCTTTGGAACTGGCGCATTTAATTTTTTTGATCAATTTTTTAATTTCCACAAAGCAATAAAGACAGAAAATACTTATCGGCCTTCAAATACGTTTTTATCGGAATAAAAATACTCTGATTCACAAACAAGGCCTTCAATGGAGTCTAAACATAATCAGAATATCAGGCTCGTAAGTATATAATTTTAATTTTTTGAATAATATTTTAATTTTTTTTAAATTATTTGAAAAAATGTTTTCATTTTTATTAATTTGAGTTTGCAACAATATGTGTCTATATCAATTATATATTTATTTATGCTCATATAAAATTCATATAAGTTCTAATCCACTTATTTTATAAAAATAATTCTTAAAAAGTTTAATAATTTATTATTATGTTTATATGGTGTGTTTGTGTTTCCAAGTAATGATTTATAATCAAATGTACAGAAATCTATGGTAATTTTGTAAGTTCTAATCCAGTAATTTTATAAAAATAATTCTTAAAAAGTTTAATAATTTATTATTATGTTTATATGGTGTGTTTGTGTTTACAAGTAATGATTTACAAAACTAATAATCAAATGTACAGAAATACAAAATTACACTTATTTTATAAAAAGAAACTTATTTTATAAAAATAATGATTCTCAAAAAGTTTAATAATTTATTATTTATTATGTTTATTTTATGTTGTGTTTACAAGTAATGATTTACAAAACTAATAATCAAATATACAGAAAGATTGCATATGCAGGCAAATAATCAAATTCTGATTCTTGCCTATGCCTTGATACTCATGCTGTGGAGTCACTGGTTTTGCTATATGTTTATTCACATTATTTTCAAGTCTATAGCTAACAAATGGACTATATGCAAATAAATTATATCTATGTGATACAATAAATATAAGATAGCATCACTGGTATGCATAAAGAATATAAACATTACTGAAGTATACAAAAAAATATAAAATGAAGAGATGAAACTCATTTTACCAGTGATACAGACAGTAGTCTACAATTTCTAGTTTTAGATAGACAAAAAGCCAATTACTATGATGACAAATGCATATATATCTTCTGGAACTGATTTGTTTTGTAACTTTTATTAGAAGGAATCTGTTTGGTAACTTTTGGTGTACAAGATAAAAATGAAGAATTCTTATGCGAATATTTTTGGAGATTCTGAAGCTATGCATTATCTCAGGTAAAACATATTATATATGGTTTGAAAGATAATTTTGTGAGAAATACGAAGAAATTATCACTGATGATATTGTAATGGTCATATTTGTGCATTAGCGCACAAAATCTAGAATTTTAGTAAACCATCCCAAGGGTGATCCAAATGAGGTTGTTGAGACCCCGAATCCAATCTCACCTGTTACTTTACCAATGCTCAAAGATTTACCACCTTATGGATGACATATATGAGGCCACACATATTTCTTTAATTCACGTGCCAGTAGTAGCACATTGGTGGAACATGAGACTATGATTTAAGACCGCCATATTCATTAAGTATAGCTATATAGACATGACACATCAGACAGATATCATTAAATTTGGATTGTGATTCATAAATAACTAAGTAATAATCAACAATTAACTAATGAATAATGAGCAAAAATTGAGACACTAAGCAAAGTTATATTTTAAATAAATTTAATATAAGCCAAAATTAAAATATAATAAAAGAAACAATTAAAACACATGAAATCTGTCTCACTCGCAGGTGATGATGATTTTATAGGTTTACAGGCTATTTAACTCAAATATTTGGTACTTTATCTCACCCGCAGGTAATGATGAATTTATGGATTACAAGTAGTTTAATTTTCACGAGATTTATTGTTACAGTCTTATACATTGGTTTTAAGTTTAACTCGTGATTATCTATGCCTTATTTATGCCATGCCAATGAGAATTAGATTTGCCTAAGTTAATTTGCAGAAGTGATTATCATTAATTATAAATAACCTTTTTATTTAACAAGCAATACATTACTCTATATAGATTAAGGACTTACAAAATTAGATTCTGGCTCAGATCAAAGCTGAAACACGAATTATTATGGCGGTATGAACTGATGGTGGGTAGTAAGACTTCAGATCCCAAGGTGTTTATAAAATATACATAATCTGAGTCTGTGCATCTCAAATGTGTGTTTGCTCATGGGATTCATTACTGTGTAATCGATTTCCTTCGACCGTACTACTTGCTGTGATTAAGACCTTTTAGTCCAGGTGATCAACAACTAATAATATACTTGGGTCCATATGCTCCAGTGTAATGGGATGGCCATCAAAACCAAAGCCCATTTTAACAAGAAATAGTTGTACGAACTAAGAGTAATGGGGTGTCCATTAAAACCAAAGCCCATTAAATAAAACATACAGCAAGAAGTATTGGCACCTATGCGCTTCCTAAGAACACATTCGCCCCACTGACTACATCATTATATAACTAAATTAAGACACAAAACATTAGTTTCCTTCCATAAAACCACCGTAAATCAGTTTATAAATTAACATTTATAATTATACTACTAAAAAAATATAATGAATCTAATTTATTAAGATATCTATGAAAAGATATCAGAATTGACCATATTACTGTACAACTATCATATTGTTTTGTAGAGCCTCCCTTTATTCTTTGAACCCTCATGAGATTATATAATTAGTTTTCCAACATGTATGGTGAAGTTTGTTGTATTCTAAAATTAAATAGCAAGGATAAGATAAAGTTAGATTCAGGGACAATGGTCTATCTATAATGTTTGCCTAATTGGAATAGTGTCTTTATGATGTTGTAGGATCTTCATCAGTTTATAAACAAACAAACCAAAACTTACTAGTGATTGTAAAACTTTTATATGAAAGAGCAGGAGATGCACATGGACAATGTTGATTTATTTTCATCAAGCAGTGGGTTGCCGATGGATCGGTAAGATAAATTAAGTATTAAAATGAATATGTTGTGGACATAGGCAGTGTTGTGGTGTCATGAGTGCATTTGACTTCTGATGTCTGTCCCCACATTAATACAATAAATCCCTTTGTAGTAAATAATAATTGTTAATTGTGCTGAATATAATTGTCCTTATCATATTCTGATAAATAAAATAGCTACAGATTAATACACTACTTTATAACTTTTGAGTTTTAGATTTAAAATTTGCGCATATCCCAAAGACCTAAATACACTTTTGTTTTATAATTTAAGTGCTAATTTAGCTTAAATAAAGTTTAACTATCTTATTCTATAGGATAGAATAATAATAGAAACATAGCCAATAGTGATAGTGATACTATGAACATCACTGTATTAATTTGTCTGATATAATATGTGTGTAGTCAATGGGATACCAATTATTTTCATTTTCAATCTCTGATTTTATTTAATGTATTCGTCTTATTTCATGCAATATGTCTAAAATAAATTTGTAAATAGTGTAAATAAATCTTGTTGTGTTGAAATTTATTTAGTTGTCTGTAGTCTTATTGCTAATCCCCCACATAAATTATTATTGTTATTGCTATCGACAAATCATCTGATTATATTGAAATCATCATTGATCAATCTAGTAGAATTAACTATATTTTGGTACATCATAATAATTTTGGTAAGCCCTGTAATTTATGAGTACATCTAAGGCATCATCACTTAATAATCAAAATATTACTAACCTATAGTGCATATTATTTTAAATGGTATACTAAAAGATTAAACATTTAATATTGGTTTAATCAGTTTATTTGAACCTGCAGATTTATCATTCACTGATTTTGATCACATTGTTTACAATTATTTAAGAAAAGGAAGTTGGTAAGTTATTGAAAAATTATTCCTATTTCTTGAAGCTTAGAGCTTATAATAATTAGGGAGTTTATATAGTTTCTTTGGAATTACTAAATATTGTCTGTTAATTCGATTTTGTATTAAGAGCCGTTTTGCGCATTATATTTGGGTAGTGGTAAAAATCCCTCTCACTGACCCAAGTATATCTTGTATAACAATCTTTAAGTTGTTTCAACCCTGAGAAGAATAAGTTATTAATTTGCAATATAGAATTTGAATTTATGGTAAATTTTACATCTAGTTATTTATTGTAGTTGGATTTGAGTTAGGTTGTATTCACTGTTTTATGAAAGTCAACCAAACTTTAAAGTATAAATTGCTTCTTTTGTCTTAAAATGTATAGCTGGTTTTGACTTTATGGTGAATATTCTGTTTTTGTTAAGCTTGGAATCCCTATTCTATTTAGTTAGCTTATTATCATTTAATTCGATATCAGTTTAGAGTTCTGGACATTATCTTTCATCATCATCATTCTTCTCATCTGTCATTTCAATCTTTCTTTATTTCTTTATTCTTCTTTAATCCTAATTCATTATCCTAATTAACTCCCCATTCACTAGCTCTTATTCCATTATCATCTTAATCATCCATTAACTCTTATTCTACCACCATCTTAACCATTCATTATTCTTATACATCTTCATTCTTTTCTCTTCATTCTCAGACTCATTTCATTTTATTAGTTAATTATTACTTAGTTTCATCCCCCATTTAGTCATCTACATCCTAATTTACTTATTACTTAATTTATAATTTTAATTTCATATTCATTCCATAGGTCTAATTATTATTTATTTATTGGTTTGCCGAATATTAAATTTATTTTGTAACATTTTGTTTGTGGATTTTAAAGCTAGTTTGACCAGAAGTTATTATCTTCATTAATCACCTTGTAATCTTCTTTAAGTTTATAGTTTCATGTGAGCTTAGTCAATAAAGAAATCATCTCATTAGTTTAACATTTATTTTTAGGTGTACATTCTTGATGATTCGGATAGTGTAGGTTACAAAGGGTGGATTTGGTGACGAGATGTGTGGCCAGATTCGTATATGATTCCAGCCTCTAAGGAAGGTTACATAATTGGATTATTTCAAACATGTAGGCTGATTAGTTAATTGGAGGTAGCAGGATACAATATGGTAGTATGTGAGACAGATTGAATGATGATTGCTAGCTAAGAAGGTTATATAGGAAGATTTGGTCACTCTAAAACATGAGGCTAGATTATATTGTTAACTAGGGAAATTACATAGGAGGATTTAGCGCCTAAAACATGCGGTTCGATTCGTATATGATTGCTAGCCAGGAAGGTTACATGAGATTTGGCACCCTAAAACGTAAGATTAGATTGATTGTTAACTAGGGTAACATTACAATATATTATGGTCATGTATGTTAAAAATATTCTATGTTCAATGGTCATCATTTGACTCATGTGCAATGTTGGATTCATATGGATTAAACCTTGAAAAAAATATAAAAATAAATATTTATATCTAAATGAAACAATGATCATGACTGTCCAGTGTTTAATATTAAAAAATGCAACTATCTTTCTCGAAATTTCTTAAAAATTAAAAAAGAAAGCATAATCAAATATACAATTTAAATACATTTTCTAAGTCTATGATTATTAGCTGAAATAATTGGTTTCAATCAGTTGAATAATCTAATAACTTTTTTTTTTATTTTTACAAATTATGAAAGATATAAATAAAAATGGGATTGAGCATTTAAATAAAAATTCAGCAAAAAAAAAAAAAAAAAATCAAAGAAGTGTTTATTCAAAAATAATACTAAACTACTATGAAACTTATTGAATACTTAGAGGACATAAATTATTCTATTCATGTATTATATTCTGAAACTGCAAAAGATAACTGATTTATTAGAAAGTGTTTATAACATAAAAATTATTTTTTAAACTTTATTCAAAAATAAACATAGTTTAAAATCCATTCTACAACAAGCACTCAAAAATAAACTTTTTTTATTAATTGGCCAAGATCTAAATAAAAATATACTTAACAAATTGGCATTCTTTTAAATTCAAATAACAAACGCATTGTTAATAATGACTTTGTGGCAAATTTGCTATAACAGCTAGATTAAAGAAATAATTCCAATTATTACTTATTTAATCTTATGAAAAATCAATAAAGGCTGAAAACTAGATATTATTTAAGTTTTATATAACAAGTATTAAAAATAGTGGAGCTATCTCCCTTGTTTGCAAATAGACTCAATTTATAATTCACTTGTAATAGAATTGTGACAATTTGTCTGAAGACAATTTAAAAACTTATGCTACTTTGAGCAAAAACAGAAAATTGCATTTATAAATGAATCAAAATAAATACTTTTGTTTGATCACCTTTCATCAAATTTATCTTTTGTTTCATTAACGATTTTAGACATTTTATTTCACTGATTTTGAATTACATGAAGTTGGAGTTTATTATTTACAATATACAAAACTAAGTCATTCTATTTCTACATTTCAGCTTTGAATAAAATATCCAAAATAATTGTATCAATATTTTAAAACTATTATCTCTTTATTTTATTTTAATATCACTATCAAACTTATAAGTATTAGTATAATGTATAGTTTACCCACTATCTAGATAAAGCTACATTGTACTTATAAATTACCAATAAAAATTACAATGTTCACATTTATTCTCGAATTATGATTACAAGTGCATATAAATAACTCTGTGAAGGTTGTTGCTTGATCTGAGAAATAAAAACTATTTTCTTAAATATTACATATAATGAATGCATAGTTTAAGAACTGTTTTTGTATATGATATAATGCTAACCCATAATGTTTGAGCCATCAGTTTGGTTATACCACGTAATTTTTGAAAAAATTACTATTGTAACATTAATGGTATAGTTGTGAAAAGTATTTTTAACATAGCAATATTATTTGCAAGATTGTTACAAATGTTTTGCAAAGCCAATTTTGAGGATTTCTGATTAATTTAATGTTAAAATACATTTTTTAAATTGTACTTTTAGTGACATCTATGCTTCAGTTATTTGAAAAAAAAAAACATTTTATTTTTTTATATTTCTTTGTTTAATAATTTTTAGATTGTAAGTAAAAATAAAAAAATCATTTATTTTATTATATAAATATAATAAATGCAAAATTTAGTACATAATAGCAATGAATGTATCTGTCTGATACATATGACCTACACTGCAACTTTTCTGACTGCCATTTCCGCAGTGCTAAATAAAATTAAAAAAATATATTTTGCAAAAAAAATATATATATTTACCAAAAAATATATTGATAACAAATATATGTGGTCCTCAACTTTTGTATCTAATTGATTCCTGAATTGTGTACAAAAGTAGAGCAATATAAAAAAACATCAAAAAGGGTTTTATAATATTTATTTTTTTGAGGTTGTATTAGCATATAAATAAATAACACTTTATCGAGTAGTATATGATGTTTTCTTTATAAATGTATCAAAAGACAGTTGAATTATACTCTTCTTTTTCTTTTCTTAATAAAAAATTCAATAACACACTGTCTATTGTCCTTCATATGAAATAGCAAATTGTATGAAAGTCAAAAACCATCTGTAAAATGAATGCAAAAATCCATATCCATAATAAAATCCCAAAAATAAAACTATTCATGACAGCATATCTATCAAATAACATAAACAAGTCCAAATGTATACTAAATACTATGTTTTCTTGAAAATAAGACCTAACCAAAAAATAAACCTTAGCATGATTTTTGAGAATGTTTATAAGCCCTAGTTAAGATTGGCAGTCCAATAGATGGCTTTTATTTGGCATTGAAACATACAATGGATGTATTAAATTAAAAACTAATGAATGTAAAAATAAACAATATTATTGACATAAATGCTTTAAATAAATGGTAATGTAAATTATATGGTTTTTTTATATTTTCCAATCGAATATTTTCAACAACATAATTCTACCTGTATACAGAAACAATTTATCTACCACAAATCAGTATATCAGATAATTTATAATTTCATTTATATATTTTTACGTTTTTATTTTATTTATGTCTAATACTTTGATTTAGAATATTTGATTTAGTTTTAGATTTCAGCATGGTAGCTTTTAAATATAAAAGAAAAATTAATTTGATTTCTTAAATTTTGTTTTTTCTCCTGAAAGATTATTAAAATAACAGAAATGATTTCATTTATCATGCTTTAGTTCAAATTAAATCAGTTTTTTTTTTCCTCCTAAGGAAAAGTTTTTTAAAAAAATATCCAAGCAGGGCTAATTGCAAATAATTTGGAAAGTGTTTACAATTTGCATGCTTGATTACAAATGGATGTAGTTGTGTCATATATAAATAGTTGTAATTCAATATGCTGTATGTTGTAATGGAAATAATATGCACTTAGAAAATAAAAAAAAATTTTCTGAATTTTTATGCTTGCATTTTTTTATTACTTTTGTGTGGATAAACAATTGTTATCTGTAATCATTTTTGTTACTACTCCTGTCTTGCAAATCTTTAATTAACACTTGACTTAATGGTAAATTTAAATGGAATAATATTCTGATTGCCAGATAAGATGAGTGCAAAAAGAAAGAGATATTCTGGCAGGTACAAGAAAAGAATTGTGGGGAGAGCCCATGGTAAGAATCTTACAGTTTTCTGTAAAGTGAAGAAATATTTAAATAAATGTACATTTTTATATTTGAAATGTAGATTTTTGTATATGAAAAAATAAGACAGTGTCTTTTAAAACAAAAATTAATATAAGACTCAGTCTTATTTTGGGGAAACAAAAAAAAAAAAAGATAGACCACACAAAATATATTTAATAATAATAAAAAAGCAAAAGATAGATGTCACACAAAATATGCATTAAATAAAAGATAGCAAAAGGTAGTCCAGAGTGATATGTTTTAAGTAAAAGCAATAATAATAAAAAAAAATCAGTGGCAGGACTGTGAGACAAAAAGCAATTCCTTTGAGGAATAATGAAAAATACAGGTCAAAGCATATATTTCTTAAATTGAAGTGGGTCATAAATTACAATGTTATAGTACCATCCACTTGTATGAGAAAGTAGCGAAGCATAAAATTTTATGAATGGCCGCAATTGTGCACTTTACACATATTTGATTTGTTATGAATTGATAAAAATCTTTTGCTTTTTTATTTATTTAATATATATTGTGAACTTGCTTTTATTTAATAACTTGCTTCCATGAATAATTTTATTTTTAAAATTTCGTTTATTATGAATTCGCATTTCAGCCTATATTTTATTTGTTATCAATATTTCATTAAATATAATTTATATTTTTGGGTAAATAAATTATTTTTATTACAAAATATATTTTTCTTGATTTTATTTGACATAAATTTTCTAGCAATAAATTCAAAAATAAATATCAATATTTTAGTTTTGGGAGTCAATAACAATATATAGTTCCATCTAGTGAATAAACCATATTCTATACAAGCACCAATTTAAAGATTAACAATCAGAACAAATCTGGAATTGGTTTTGAGACTTCTTCAATAACTAACCTATAGTAATATTTTATTAACATTTTCAGATTTAATATTTTTAGATTTATTCATACTTATTCCACTGTTAGCACATTTATTTATAGAAAAATTAAAATATTATCCTAAAGAATTCTTAGAAATCCATGTTTAGATATTTTTGAGCAAATACTTTGTAAGACATAATTTAAGTAATTTCTATTTTTTTTTTTTTTTGTCAAATACAACAATCTTACAAATTATTTATATTGTAAAATTTTATAAAGTATCACCTCTTTTCTTTAATATATATATTCCCAGCTAAAAAGTGAAAAATATAAATGACTTTTTTAAAAAAAAAGAAAAAAGAGAGAGACATTTTTATGATAAAATGAAGAATAAAACAGTAAAGGGAATTTTCTAAACATTTTCAAAAAAAAAAAAAGTAAAAGATTGATTGCTACTTATAAATTCGGATTTAAAAAAATTTTTTTTTGGTTACTTATTTACAATTGAAATTTTATATGCAATTAAAATAATAATAGAAGTTGATATCATGAAAAATTCTAAAAATTAGTATTATGTTGGGTAACAAATAAAATAATAATTCATAAAATATTTATTATACAAATAAAAATGATCTCTAACATCCAATAATTTAAAAAAAGTATTCAACAAATTACTTATAATGGATTAATCAGCTTTCATTTATCAATACATTTAATGTTTAAAAATTAATTTATTTTGCTTCAAAAAAATAAAAGAAATAACATGAGGATATAATTTGATGGAAATTTCAGAATTTACATAATGTAGATAGGTAATTAAATTTATATGTAATTAACAAATCTTCAAATTGAAATATACTTACTCTGAGCCAGCCCCCATGTCCTTGCTACTACTGCTATCTGGATAAGCCACCCCAGTCTGTAGAAGGATGCTCATGTTAAAAGATAACTGAACCAAATAACTGTTAATAGCGGGCAAAAAATTGCCCTTGTGGTTTTGGACATGATTGCAAAATTTGCACTTATTTTACCATTAAAACTATAGAAGAAAAAAACAACAAATTAACATATGGTGATCATTTATTTATTACTCTAAAAACAAATTTATATATAATATGTATAATAAAAAGTATCTACAAACATTCAAACAATTTGTTGTAAATTTCAAACTTTACCTTATAATAAAACATTTAAGCAATTTGTTGTAAATTTCAAACATTACATTATAATAACATTAACTGTATGGTAATTTATATACCAGATACTTTAAAATCATTTTATTATCAATACTTAATAATTATAATCCTTGGGAAAATGTAGAAATAATGTTGATTTAAAGAATAATTTTTATTGTTAGAGAATTTAATGAAAATTCAAAATTTACTTAAAAACTATAATTCACTAGCATAAACATATGAAAAAATTTTGATGTCAAATTCTATGACTTGGATCTACACATACAGATTGATAAAATAAAAGTGAATAAGCAATTGTAGAGATCGACTTAAGCAATAAAGTTTCTGGATTGATTTTCTAATTTAATCTGTCATTTTAGTAATCAAAACATTGCACGACCTCTTAAGCAACTACTAGTCAAATGATAATTTTGACTGGTATAGTCCACCGATTGAATACTAATCTTAGAGAGACGCTTAAGCTAAGGAAAGTAAAAGTAGATCTGCAGTGCACAGCCTGTTATTTTGGTGGTTAAATGACATAATCTTCTAAGCAATTGACCATATGATTTTACCTTAAATATAATATATACGGTTCATTCTTTGTGATAATTTGCCTATGCTTTTGCAAAAACCTAAATTAGTTATTCTTTAATTGTAAAAAGAATCTACTGAAATTTCAAATAAAATTAGTTAACTTTTAAGGGACTTAAAAGCAAGAAAATAGTAAAATATTTCCCAAAAAATAATTGCAAAAAAAACCCAAGTTACATTTAAATCATACTAATTAACATATATATTTAAATGTTAATCATAGGTGATATTCCAATGCAATAAATAAACGAGTTGTGATTTAAAATCATGCCTAAACATTTATAGGTATATTTTACATGTTGGCATTAATATGATTACTCAATTATAAATATGCAATGGTTCTAGGACTTTGTATCATTGGCTAGATTAAAATGAATATAAAATTAATCTTAACATATTATAAAACTATTTGCTATAGAAGAAATATATTTTGGATTCTGCTTTCAATTGGTGTATATATTAAAAATATGAAAGGCATATATTGGTTAAAATCTTCACAAATTATACTTTGATCGCAATTTAGAATGATCAACTTCATTTTTGATATACAAACAAAATTACAGGATTAGATCTGTATGTTTAAAATGTATTTGATAGGTAACGAAGACATCTCATGACCAAAATAATATAAATGTCTTTCTTCTCAGGTGCCTGATAAGGCAAAGTGAATGAAAATTTTTTCTCTAATAAATATATACAATCATGACAAACAACAGCCCTTATTCCCAGGAGGATATAAAGTCACCAGCCAAGGTAACACTTGGTGGCCAAAGATGGAAAGTGCTAAGAATCCCAACTGCGAACCCAGACTGCTATTTGATAACAACTTTTTATTTAAATATTTATAACAGCAGATCACTTTCAAGTGAAGAAAGATTGCAAGAATTTTGAAGAACTGACTCATATTAAACAGGGCATTATTGTACTTTGTGAAGTTAGAATAAAAGGTGAAGAGATAATTGATTTAAAAAGTGGACTTGTACTCTACTACAAAGACCACAAATATTGGAAGTACAAGTGGAGTAGGATTCATTATAAATAAAATGTGGAAAAACAATATTGTGAAGATTGATTGTGTATTGGATAGAATGGCAAGATTAATTATTAAACATATTAGCAGATATCAAATGGAGGTAGTTCAGGTTTATGCCCCAACAAGTTCTCATAGTGATGAAGTAGTAGTTTTTTATATGGATGTACAAAGGTTTTTGATCAGACTAAACAACATTTTAAAATTGTTATGAAAGACTTAGTAAACAAATGAAAAATGAAAGTATTGTAAGTAAATTTGGTTATGGTAATAAAAATGAGAGAAGACATAGACTTGTGTAGTTTGCAGAAAAAGAAAAACATTTCTTTTTCTGAGAAAAATGTTTTAAAAAAAATGGACATGGAAACATCCAAATGAAGGTAATTGGATTATATTTTGACTAACAAAAAATACGTATTTCAAGATTGAAATGTCCTTAATAAATTCTACCTAGGAAGTGATCGTCGATTATTTAAGATGCGTGTTAATGCAAAACTAAAGACAAAAATTATTAAAAAAAAATAAATATTTACAGGTGATATTCCTAATCTTCATAAACTTGCAAATAATTTTCAACTATTAGTAGATTTTGAACATGATTCATATTTGAATGAAATTAATAGAAAATATAACTAAAATACTTTTAAAAAATAAAGATAGCTGATAGAAAAAAGTAGCAATTAACAAATAAAATTTCTATTGAGATTAAAGAATTTATTAAGAAAAGAGGGAATATGAAAATATATAAAAATAACGCATTAAGAAAGATTGAATATCTCAAATTTTGTAAAATGGTTCAAAAAAGAATTAATAATGATATAAGTATAATTGTGAACTAACAAAAAAACACTGTAGAAGAGAATAAATGCCTCAAGAGTGTAAAACAATGTTAGTATTGGTAAGTAACATATCTGCAATAAAAAAAAAAAAGATGGAACTATTACTAAAAAGATGACATCATTAAATAGGTAGAAGAGTTATATCATGAAATATATAGTAATAAAGAACAAGTACCTCGTATTCTGAATTACCCAGGATTTTAAATGAAGAAGAGAGGCATGCAATTAAATTTATGGAGAAGAGAAAAGCTCCAGTAATGATGGAATTATAATCGATATATTAAAAAAAGCAGGTGAAGAAATAGAAACATTTTTGGCGAAGTTATATACCAAATATCGAATTGATAAAGATGTACTAGATGATTGGAAAATGCATTATTAATATTAATATTTAAAAAAGGTGATAAAGAAAGAAGACATTAGAAATTATAGACCCATCAGTCTTTTATCAGTTTTATACAAAATTTTTACCAAGATAATTATAACTCGTGTATAGAGAACATTGGATTTCAACAAACCAAAAGAACAAGCTGGATTTAAAAATGGTTTTGGTACAGTAGATCATATCCAAGTGTTGAGAGAAGTCATAGAAAGGATCAATGAATATGAGTTACCGTTATGCTTTGGATTTGTAGATTATGAAAAGACATTTGATTCTATAAGCATTTCTTCAGTGATTAAAGCATTGGATCATCAAGGTATAGACTCAGAATATTGTCATATTCTGAAGAATATTTATAAAAATGTAGCAACAATTAGATTACATAATGATACTTTTTATGGCAATGCTGCAAGAAGTATTTTGTGGATTAAAATGGAAATAAATGGAGATTATTTAAGTCATTTAGATTTTGCAGATAATGTAGTTGTGTTTGCAAATAATGTTTCGAGGCTTAAGGAAATGTTGCAAAAGTTATCAGATGAAAGTAAAAAAGTAGGACTAAGAGTAAATGTTAAAAAGACTAAAGTAATGTTCAATGAATTTTCTCAAAAGATGAAAATAAAGATTATAAGTTAAAAAAAGTTAGCAACTACAAATACCTTGGTCAGACTATTACTACAGATGGAAACTTGATGGATAGGGAGAGCTTTTACTAGAAATAACTTAATATTAAAAGGAAATATGGCTATGTGTTTGAAAAAGATTTTTAATAAACGTGTTTTACCAATTCTTGCTTATATATCTGAGACTTGGACAATTAATAGAAAAGCCATACAGATACTTCAGACGACTTAAAAAAGTATGAAAAGATGCATGTTAGAAGTAATAAGAAAAGATCAAAAATGCAATATATGGTTAAGAGAACAAACAGGTGTTACTGACATTGTTGAAAGAATTAAAAAATTGAATTAGAATTGGGCTGGACATATTGCTAGAAGAAATGATAATAAATGGACAATTGAAATCTAAAATGCAATTCCAAGAGATTGTAAAAGACCCAGAAAGAAACAATATATGAGATAGATGGATGAAATAAAATGTGCAGAGATAATGTGGAGAAGAAAGATTAGAGATCAAAGAAGATGGATTGAAGTTGGAGAGATCTTCATCCGGCAGTGGAATGATAATGGTTGATGATGATGAACGACAAAATCGATTCTGATATGAATATATATGTTCCTAGCTGATGACAAATCCGTTAATCAAGTTACAGATAATTTTTTAAATACATATATTTACATATCTTTAAATTGAAAGATATAACAGTTTGTTTTATTCCTAAATGGACTTTAATTCCAAAGGTTATCCCTGACATTATTTAATATAAAATTTGGAATCATAGCCAAAAAGACAGACATATTAAAAGAAGATAAAATCATCTATCAAATTTATTAGATTCTGTTTGCACAATAAAATATAAAATATTTTACTAATTTCTCAATAATAAATAGCTAGCAATAATAATATTTAACAATGTGTTTTAAGCTAGCAATAATAATATTTAACAATGTGTTTTTTATTTTGTATATTTTTAAAATTTTGCTTGTTTATTATTATCATAATTTGAAATTTTCAAAAAGGTAAATCTTATATACATAACCAGAACATTTTCTTCAAAGGATTATCAATTTTCTCAAAGTTTTCCCTTTGTTAAGATTTTTAATGAATTTTTGTTTTTATCTAATCTCTCCCAATATATCTTTCACAATTTGTCTATCCCAAATCCAATTTATTTCATAATTTTATTTTTTCAATACTTCCACATTGTTAATCTTATTTTTCTGATTTATAGATTTATATTTCTAAATCTATACCTTTAAAGTTTCCAATCTTGTCACATTTATTTTTGCTCCATAAAAAAATTATATCCCAAGCAAAACATTTACAACTTTTGGTAATGCTGTATCTTTCTCCGAAGAAAGGGGGGGGGCATTTGTGATAGCAGAATGCCATGTTAAAAAGTCAAATTTTTAACAATATGAAAAGTATAAATTTGTACACAAAAATAATAAACACATTATGATACTAAATAAAAACAGGTAGTCGTGACTTGTAAATACAGTATTCTGCCATGGCAAACACATACTGGAGAAAGATATGGCATTCTGCTGTCATAAACATAGACATCAGATCTAATGCGTAAGTACCAAACTTTTTTTCTGCACAATGACAATCAAAAATCTAATTTTATTAAAAATTAGTTCAGTTTTTATAATTCATTAATCCTAATTCTTTATCAACATATCCAACTTCTTAAATAGCCTGTTCTATAATTTCTATATGTTTACTCATAATGTTTTCATCTGAACATGTTTTTTTTTTTGCACTAATTTTCATCCTAAATACTATCTTACATATTTTATATTAAATACATTCCCACTATCTAAAATCTGATACAATGAATATGACTATTTCCAATACTATACTCATTGAAATATTTATTATATACAACAGCATGCATATTTGTCATATGCTTTTTTCTTCATTTATATATTCTGTTAGCAGACCATTTAATCATTGCTTATGATGCATGGTTATATTAATCAGTTTGTATTTTTTCTTTCTTTTAAAAAAAAAATTCAAATAACAATACTGTACTACAACATAAAAAAGTAATGGTATATGATGACATTAAAATAAAAAAAAATAGATTACCAAAACATAAAACAACTTTGCACCTACAAGTGAAGGCATGACAATTTGGGAGAGAAAAAAGACAGTTTAAATTAAGTAGCAATTTTTTTAAAAAAAAATTTTTTAAATTAATTATTCCATTTCTTTATTTGAAATAAATTTGAAAGAATAATTTTATCTTTTATTGTCATATTAAGCTAAATCATACACCCACAAACTCAGACAAAAAACTTGCTTTTAAAAAAAAATGCTTCCCATATTAAATTATTACTTGATGGTAACTTCAAATAATGTTAGTCTAAATAATATGACTTTCTTAGAATACATTATTCTCACTAATCTCAGTCAACCTATTGAATCATTAAAATAATGGGCATTTATATGTCAAGACAATAATATTTTTTATTAGCTCAATTGTAACACCAATTAACACAGTCTTAAATATACAAATTTCCAAAACAAAGTGAGATTTTTTTCTATATTAAAAAATAAACATTTCTAATAATTTAAAAGTGATAGATATTAGCTGTAGTTGTGCTGCTAAAATTTACAATTAAAGAATTAATAATCATTTTAAATATAATGTAATTGAAACAGAAAAAATTGTACCTCACACTAAGTTATGTAAAACGCCAATAACTATGAAAAGTTAGAATGATACCAATCTATTTTTTAGCTCTGTTGTTTATAAGCTTAGTTTTTTAATTATAGTTTTAAATTATGGGATGAATTTTTGTCTATTATTTTAATTTATGTGCAGATTAAATAATCTGAAATCACCATTGAAATATTCAGAAAATCAAGACTGAATGTTTTCATTTTAACAATCTCTAAATATCAAATCAATTTAATGAATAAATAATCGTAACTTTAAATATAAGTAACTAAAATGAAAATATCTGCAGCTCCCAGTGAGTTATTTAAAATGTCAACAACTACAAAAAAATAGCATGATACCAATCTATCCTTTAGTTTTATTGTTATATAATCTTGGTTTTTTGACATATGGGGTCAATTTTGTATATTATTTCAATTTATGTGCAGTCTAAATAATATGACACCATCTTTGAAATAGTGAGAGGATCAACACTGTCTTAGTTTTAACAATAAATATCAAATGAATGATGATTTCAAATTATTCAGTTTACACATAAATGAAAATAATAGGCAAAACGCTTCCTAGTTTAAAACTGTTAAAAAACCAAGTTTATATAACAACAGAACTAAAAGATAGACTGGTATCATTCTATCTTTTCATAATTGATATATTACATAACTCAGTGAGCAGTTCATTTATTTCCATTTCAATTATTTATATTTAAAGTTATGATTATTTATTATTATAGTTATTAAACTGATTTTTCATTTGATATTTAGAGATTGTTAAAACTAAGACTCGGTCTTAATTCACTGAATGTTTTAGTGGTGATTTCAGATTATTTAGACTGCACATAAATTAAGATAAAAGTCAAAATTCACCGCATAATTTAAAACTATATCAAAAACAAATATGTTTTACATAACTCAATGGAAGAAACAGTTACTTCCGTTTCAATTAATTAAAGAATTAAGTTTAGTAATATGAAAAGTTTGTAGAATTTAACTAAAAATATTAAAATACTAATTTATGAAATGGAAAATGAAACACAATTCAGAATTATAAATTTTCAAATATTATTCCTTAAGACAAGATAATAAAAATAATAAAATAATTAACTAAAATACAGATACATTTTTCTGCAAATAATTTAATAGAATTGTTCTTCAACTATTCATTTTGAATGGCACAAAAAGTGAACACAGAATACAATAAAAAAAAAGAGGAAAAGTTAATTTTAGAAAATATCAATATCAACAATAATCGTTTAATCCTTACCTCCAAAGAATGATCTTATTTGAGAAAAAAATGTAATAATAATGTAATTGGATTATCTTCTCAATATTTGAAAATTATATATCTTAGTAAAATGTAATATATAAATTCTAATTTAGTCTAATATTTATCCATCTTCTTGCCGATAGCTTTGATTCAAATAACTAATTAAATGTTTGATTTCTATTGTCCAGTATATTTATTTATATTACCAAATTTCATTATATATTTTAATATACAAACATAACCTATTAAATTCTAAAATTTAGTGTTTTTTTTTTGTTTATATATATATGCACACACATCCTCCACAAAGTGTTAAAAGAGGATAAAAACCAGTGGTATAATAAAAACTATACCACAGAAATATTATTCATTAGCGGATAATCTAGTCTAATGAATGACTAATAAAAATTATTAATACACAATAATTCATAGTTGTGTACAATAATTAAAAAAAAATATTTTCATCAGTCACATACTTTAATATAAAAAAAATTACGAATGATAACTTAAAAGGTGTAACAATGCATCAAATAAATATTTATAGAATCATATGCTCAAGAACTGATATCCCAACAGATAAGTAGTAAATCACAGTTCCATTTAAAATGGCCAGAGCCAAGATTTTTTTTTTCTTTTCATAGACGATAACTTCTATTCATCAAAAAATTATAAGTGGTAACTTCTATTCATCAGAAAACTAGTCTTATTATTTAAGTAGTTGCCCAAAGTATAAACATTGATAATTTATTTGTTCAATCAAACATTAAAAAAAAAAAAAAAAAAATGAAAGCAATATATTGTTAGCATAGATTTATTCAAATATGAATACTTCATTTAGTTCTCACTCAGATATATATAAAAAAAGGGCTGTTTAAAATGAAAATCAGAAAAATTAACATGAAATTCAAATTTTTTTTTTTTTTAAAAAAGTAAAAATACCAAAAGTTATTTTTTGAATTTGCATCTAAATTAATCAAAATCCCACAAGAAAAAAAAAATAGGTGTGTAAGAAGACAATTTTTGATGTAATATAAATGAAATAATCTTTGTGAAATATAAGTAGAAAATAAGTTTTTTTTTATTAAGGTAAGTTTAAGTCCATATATATAAGATAAAAATTAATGACAAATTTATGTTTATCTACAATAATTTAAGATTCAATCTATAAAGTAAAAATTTGTGAGAAAATATTCAATGATTGGGCAAAAATAATACTCATGGAAAAATCCTGGCAAAACAAAAATTTTTCAACAATGCCATATAGTGAAAATCTGAAAATATAAAAAATGCTATTTAACTAAATTGTAAATCAACAAGTCATGAAAATGTAAAGAATTTCTCTTAATTTTGTCCGGATTAAGAGTTTTGTAATCAACAATAATATTGCATTTGTACTAACTAAACAATTTATTTAAACAAATAAAAAAAAAGTAAAAGATTTCATTTTAAAAATGTTTAATTATCTTAATTTTAGTATGTATGATAAAATATTTGTTTTTTTTTTTTTAGTAAAATTCTGATTTCCTGAATTTCTAATCTGTTTCTAATTAAAAATCTATTTTATAATTGCATAATTAAATGATTATATGTTTGGATTTTTTTTAAAAATATTAAGTTAATTCCATTTTAGCTCATCAAGAATCACATATAAAGGATAAATTATTCCAAACTTTAATTATGGAAATGAATGAAGTTATTCATATCTATAACTGTAATTACAATGATAAAATATAAAAATTATTAAAAATTAAGCATAATATATTAGAATTTAATGTAATTAATAAATACATAACTTTTTTTCTTTCAAAGCTGACCATTAATTCCAATATATAAAACTTAAGTGTCCACAAACTCATTCTTTCTAAATCTTCATTCTATGAAGTCAACTTCTCTAGATCTACAAATAATATATACAAAAGTAATTGTATAAAGTAGTAATTGGAAATAAACCTTGAAAATAACCGTAGAATATGATAGTAATGAGAGATGAATATGATAGGATGAAATAAAGTATATTATATATGACTAGCAATATTTGATTCATAGAATAAACAAAATTTCTAAAGCAAAGAATGATAATAAATAATATTGAAAATGCAGATATTTTTTTATACAGAAAATATAGCTTATTAGCAAACATTGATTTTAAAAATGAAATATTTAATTCTTTACATAGAATTATTTAAATAACAAGAAATTGTGACAAAAATTTGATATTGTAATATGTTATACCATTTTTACATATTGTGGTTTACGTAAAAATGACTAATAAAAAAGGAAAACATTGTTTTTAAAAGATTAACTTTAAAAAATATATATAATAAATAAGTAAATTAAACATAATTCATTAGCAAATATTGTTTTCAAACAATATTCATTAATAAATTATTTCAATTAAAAAAAATTTGAATAAAAATAAATTTAATAGCACAATTGGCCTAATATTCTTCTAAAAATATTAATTAAATTAAAAAAAATGCATTACATATTTTCATTTATTTAAATATAAAAAAGTTTAACATTGTATAGGTAGTAGAAAATTCTTAACAAAAATTCTTCTTTGTGCACTATTTTAGAAATTGTGAACTAATATAAAAATGATCACAAGCATTATTTTCTCTTAGCATTTTAAGAATAAATATTGAATATAGAACTGCAAATACTTTTGCTTTTATATTTTGTAAATGACTGAGAATCAAGTTAATATATTTTAACCTTTAACTTCTGATAAAAGAGGAACTTCTAAATGTATTTTTTTACATTGAGCTAGTTATATATATATGTGTGTTCAAACAATGCAATATTTATCTATTCTCATTTATTTTAAAAATAAACTTTGTATGTAAAATCATCTTTATTTTCTAATATTATATAGTTTTTTTTTTTTTTTTATTAAGGTAAAAAAAACACAGGTGACTGATCACCAGCTACATGATATTACAGTGTTCAATGTAGTTGTGTCTATGTATCTTGATATATCATGTAAGTTAACTTTATCTACAAATGTTATAAATATAATACTATTTGATATATTGTCATAGCATTAAAACCGTCACAATATTATTTCCATTAAATTGTTTTGAAAATGAATTTTAAGCATAGAATTACATTTTTTTTTTTTTGCTTTCAGATATCATACACTGTTGTGAATTGGTATGTATTTACACAAAAGTCATGTTTTTGTTTTTTTTATTTAAGCTGATGTAAAAGTATCCCAACATATTAATATGGATAAATTAAGCTTCATAAAAATATCTTGTGAATATTCTATCCTTTAACTATATATTTTTTCTTCCTAGGATGAAGTAATAGTACTCTGATATTAAAAACTGCCATCATATTTTTTATTTCTTTATTTGTTTTGAAAACAAACTTTTAGAATAAAATTGCAAATTTTTTGGCTTTACATATTGTACACAGTCGAAAAACCAATATGTATTCTAAATATTGACATAGCATATGAATAAACATATTTTGACTTGATTTTTTAACAGTTGAACTTTTTCATTGATGAATTCATTATGGGCATTATAATCTTTGTGAATATTTTTGCAACAAAATGTTAGCTGATCTAAAACTGCTAGAAAAATAGATTTTGAATTTGTGGATTTTGGAAAAACAAGTCTCCCTGTTACTATAACTATGTAATTACCACCAGAGAAAATGTGCATTGGATAAAAATTTCCACATCACAGCATTATTTTTTTAAAAAAAACATGTTTATATCAACTTAAAATATATAAATGAAAGATCTTTGAATAAAGATTTCATTTTTTTCTAGTAATTAATTTTAAGTGAAAATACTGTTTCATATTAAAAATTAAAAATAAGTTCATTGTATTTACAGCAACATTATTTCAATGTCTTATTAAACAATTAAGACATTTCTCAATTCTATTGATTTTTAATAATGTTGAATGTTTTTCACTATAAGAGATAATACAAAATATTTAATAACTTTAGACTTATTAAAATTTAATAAACAATTTACCTTTTTTGTCTTTTTTTAGCCCAATTAATTTATTAATTCACTCTTGAATAAAATCATGTATCTTCCACTTGTAAAGAACATATCCCCCCCCCCCCAACAGTTCCAGGTTTGATTATGAGTTTGTATGTTTTTTCTTACACCTAATATGCATGCATACATGCAGTAATTTTTTGTTATTTTAAGTAATATCAATTTTATAAAGCGTATGAAGATACTTTCATATATATACAGAAACTTGAAAACAAAGTTTAGCACCTTCAAAAAAATACATTATTTTCTTATTATGCAATATGTTTAAAAAAAAAAAGATATGAAAGGAGATTCTTTTAAGTTTTACATTTCAAAACATAATGAATCTTCGTTTTTTTCCTGATGAATGATTTCTATATACAAGTCAAAATATAACTTTTCATAAATAAAGCAATAAAAAAAAAGAACTTAAAAAAACAACTCATTTCTCCCTTAAAAAAATATCTTACTACCAAGATTACAATTTCTAACATACTGTATGTATTGTTTTTCTCAATGAAATTAAAAAATATGGTGTGAAGAATTCATAAAATATTATTACTGCCTTTAAAAGAGTTGTGCTTTTAGAATCAAGTTTGTAGTTAACATCTACACTGGATTTATGCACATACACATCCTAGTTTGTTTGTTTTTTTTCAGAGATTATTTGTTAAAAAAGAGAAAAAATTTCTCAATAATCTGAAAAATAACAGAGAATATGTTATTATATAGGCAGTCTTTGGCTTAAGTATTTTGTAACATTGTGTAACTTATGATTTAGCCAAACTGAAAACCATTTACAGTCTAAGTGCAGAAAATTCTTTTCTGCACTTGAAAAAAATTCTCTCCTCAAAAAGATATTGCTGGAAAAAAAATTTACAATAATAAAAATGAAAGCAAAATGAAATAGTGCAAATTAACAAATGTGAAAAATTGTAAAATATATATTTCTGAAATTCCCTTATAACTACAGAAACCACAATGCAAATAAAGGGTATCATCTCAAATAAAAAGTAGTGACACTTATAAACATTTTGTCCTTTTGGTAAAAGGCACAAGATTTGCAATGTCTTTATTCAGTAGCAATTTTTCATTCTTAGCTATTCAATCCCAATAGTTGTTGAACTAACACTAATTACCTTACATTATCAAAAAAAAAACAACCTGATACTAAATATACAAATGCTAATTCAGTAGCATTATTTCATTCTTAGCTATTCAATTCCAATAGTTGTTGAACCCACACCAATTAATTTTCATTATCAAAAAAAATCTGATACTAAATATACAAATGTCAATTGCAGATAATGCTATTTCCCATTCAATATCTATTAATATTATTCATTCTTTATCTTGTGACTTCTGGAGTTGAAAGAGATGTCACTGTTTTATAATTAAAGGTATGAGATTTATACTTCGTTTCAATGAAAATAATAGATTAAATTATGCGTTAATATGCAACTGAAGAGAAGTTTTTTTTCTTTCCAGTTAAATTAACAAAACTCTCATATTCATAGCTGGTTTAAATTGTGAAGTGATGGAGAGAGAGTGTGTATAAATTATACATATTATTGTGGAAATTCAAATTTATGTAAAATTAACAGTGTTGACGAGTGAGTATCAGAGAATCCACTTTAGGGAGAGGGGGATGCAATTCATCATCCTTCCTCCTCTCCGGATTTTCTGATACTCATCAATACTTGTTCATTTTACATAAATTTGAATGTCTACAATATATAAACTTTAATAAAAACATTGCTTTTTTTTCATCTTCAACTGTTTTAGTATATTGGCTTTAAACAACCACTGGATGAATAAATACAAATCTACTGTTATCCTAACAAAAAAAAACAAAAAGAATTAAAAAAGTTAGTCAATGGAAACTAACTCTTTTAGTGTACACTGATATTACTCAATGCTTACACTATTTTCTAGAATTGAGATATCATTTGACATATACAGTCCAAATATCTCCTTTCTTCTACCTATCATTCTTTTTCCCATTTAATTTTTAAAAAAATATATTTTAATATGATTATTCAGCTTCACGATCCTCTTTTCCATTCACATTTTTTATTCCTTTGTATTTTTCATCTCATCCAAGCAGCTAGCTTATCATTCAATTATTTAGAAACTTTAATATAAAAAAATTTAATTCCATAATATTTTTTAATTTTTTTTTAGATATACACCACAT
Source organism: Epiperipatus broadwayi (assembly GCA_028023455.1). Taxonomy (NCBI): domain Eukaryota; kingdom Metazoa; phylum Onychophora; class Udeonychophora; order Euonychophora; family Peripatidae; genus Epiperipatus; species Epiperipatus broadwayi. Next base: position 7,884,702 of record JAQFVV010012431.1, on the reverse strand, counting down.
TTTTATAGTGTCGATCAAGATGAAATATGATCAATCATCAAGTCTAATTTCATACTTTTACAATATGGTTTCATTTAAAAAAAAAAAAAAATGTTAGGACTATTTTTTTCTCAATTTCATTCCTATTGATAAATTTTTCAGTCCTATAATTTATCATACACATTATGCTATAAATGGTTTTTTTTTTTTTCTATCTAAAAAATGAGAGCTCAAAATCTTATGCTCTGGAAACAATTGCTATATATCAACAGATGTATTTAATTTTATTTTCACTTTAATATTATTTTTTTAACATTGTGAAATAGAAAGAGTATTATTAACATGAAACTTATTAATAAAATAGTATTTTTCATGAAAAAAAAAAATCAGTTTTGTAAAAATAGATCAAAATCACAGTACTATTAACAATATTCTTAACATATCAGTTATTACAAAAGATGTTTATAGTCTTAATATAAAAAATTTCTTCTCAGTAATAAAAGTAAGCATACTTCTATAAATAACATTTGATAACTTGTCTTTCACCATTTTGAATGATTGCAATATTAAAAGACTAAAAACAAATTTCAAGTAATAATAATCAACTCTAGAAATTAAAACAAATTATTATGAAAGTGAACTAAGACAATTTTTTATTAAAAAAAATTATAATAAATTTTAACTTCCTGTTAATTGCTTATTGATAATTTAAAAAAAATTATAGGTAAAAAATATAAAAAAACAAACAAGCTGATAATGTTTTTAATAAAATTTCATGAATCCAATAATTAAAATCCAAAGTATTAAAGATGGAATATCAAATGGACTCTATCTAGTTGTTGTAAAAGTTGTGAAATACTGTAGTTTATAGCAGAGTTGTCCAACTTTAGCTAATGTCAGGGCTGCATCCAGAATAAATATAGTACATATTGAAGCAGTCGGATCTAAGTTTGATCCTAGCTTCATGATCTTTCACATGTAGCCAACTTCAAACCCTTGTACCAACCTTGAATTTCTGATGCAATGGGGCTTTATTTGTTCAATCCACGCTAGTTTCCTTAAAAAAAAACTATTATAAATGTGTGTTAAAATTAACTCGTTTGAGATTTAAATTAATCATTTTTACTAATAAATTCATAATAGAATTAATCCTGAATTTATATATATAATAACTGTGTGGATTGTGCGTATATATTTGTAATGTTTAAATGTACATATTCGTTCTAAAGTTTCATTGCATCAGGAATGTTTTATTTTACTTTAAATAGTTTGTTCAAATTTTTAGTGATTAAAAGCTACATTCTTTCGATAAGCTTTCAGATTGTCCCTTTCCAAAAACAATGGGTAAAGTTTTTATTAATTAAAAAAAAAGATAAGTATTTAAAATGTAAGGATGGTCGCTAATTAAAATCATTTTTCTGATTTTAAAAATTCATTTTCTAATTAGAAAATGAATTCAAGTTAATGAGTCTGAAAGCCTTATCGAAGGAATGTATCTAAAAACAACTAATAAATTGATAATGAAAGAAGCGCTTGCCTGAAGGCATCAGAGGACAGATAAATAGCCAGAAAAAGTTTTCAAGCAGCTATTATTCCTCATTAAGAGAAGCCATATATATTTCATTAGAGAAGAAGCCGCCCAGTTAAATTATGAAGTAAAATAGTGTTTCTACCATGGTGGGGGGGGCTTAACTTCAAGAGTCTGACTACAGTTCCTTAAGTCCCCTGAAAATCTTCAATGTGGCTGCAATATAAAAATTCATATACCAATCGTAAGCTGCCGAAACCTTAGAGAAATCCATCAAAATGCTATTCACATAATTTTCAAAATGCACGCATACGTTTCATCCAACTGGACTCTGCCCTGTGGAAACTCAGAAGCCAACCATGAAGAAATGGTAATATCTTTCCTTTTGAACCTGGCCAGTTCTGAACTTTAAGTTAAAACATCTTTAAGCTATCTACTGTAAAATTGTCTTTTTATTAATGTTATTTTAAATTATGTAGTAATTCTCTATCTATCTCTAGTCTTTAAATTTAATATCTGTTATCTTTCCTTTCTTACGATGGCGGTTCGTTTATTTAACCCTATTATATATTTGCTAGATGATTATTAATATAATAAGGACTGCCATTCTTGTTGTAAATATAAATTCCGTTTAAAGACTAGAGGTAATCTATATAATCACAATCTAAAAGTTGAACAAAATTATAATTATTATTAAACATTTTATTAACCCATTTGTTTTTTTTTTACTTTCTTTTTATTCAAATTATTTTAATATTAATGCTCACTGTCTGTATGGCAACCCGAACATATATATATGAGTTGACTTATAAAGATTCTTAGTTATTGTCTTATACTTCATTAGAGTTAAATCAGGGGCCTCATTAATCATCATCATCCGTTGAGCTAGTTCCTTGGCGCATAGTCATGTACCGTCGATATATGTCATCCATTGATTTGATCTGAGCTCGTGAGTTGGGTTTGAATTCAGTTTGAACTGCCTGAGTTTGAATCCGACTTTGAGTTTGGGTTTGTTGATGTGTTGGCTTCTTTTTGACCGGTACAATATATATTAAATTATTTGGAAAGTATTTTAATTAGGCAGGATTAGCAAACACACTACAATTTCATAAGTAAAATCACAATACTTATAAAACCTTTTATTTAGACAGGAGACAAGATGCAATAATTATTTCATTTTAATGTGAACACTGGTAATTTAGCTTCATTTACTAAAGTAACTATAATCAATTTTGATGCTTGCAGTTGTCAATCACATGTAACTGTATACATATGCCTTTACATCACTTTCAAATAAAAAAGAACGGTAAATAAAATCACCCTCAAATAGAAATATATAAAAAATTAATAAATTTTATTTAAACCAATATATAAATATAATTGCAGATTGCAAATTATTAAATAATTTCTTAAAAGGGAAAGTTAAGGTTAAATCTAAAGATAAAAGATTATTTTAAAGGAATGTAATAAAAGAAAATAATAAAAGCTGTTAATTATTTTCTATTTAGAAATTATTTTAAATTTTAGAATGGAAATGATTTTCTATTTAAATTAATGATATAATAGCAAACAGGCCATTTGGCATTTAACAGATGATCAGTCAGATAAGAGATCAATTAAAAAATTACTAGCAATCAAATCTGATGCTCCCACTCAAAAGTGAACTGGCCAATAAATGATGCGAATAAACAGTCTACAGAGAAAATCATCATTCCCAATAAGAACAGTGCCAAGCCAAGCAAGATCGATCCTGCAATTTGATGATAAGGGATTCAAAATGCTATAAAAGAGAAGAAAGAAAAATGTTGGCAAAATGGAGTTTTGTTCTTTTATATTGCTCTTGTTGATTATATAATTATTTAAACACATTTACATATATTGCGGCCTTCCAAAATGTAGGGGTCAGACAATTTTTTGTTTCCTATATTAAGTGGTCTTCAGAGTGATGTTTCCTGGAAAATGGCAAATGACTGACTGATCTTCCCGAAAACAACATTAATAATATTAAATGGACTTCAAATGGAGTTGTGTGATGCATCAAGGATCACAAAGTAGGACTTCAAAAATCCAATGCCAGGGAAAGTATGAAATTTGTAGTAAATAAAAACTTTAATTATCTAAAAATAATAACTTTTCAAATACTCGATCTGAATTGTGCCTAATCCATAAAGAAAGACTCTTACCTGATTTCAAGCAGAAATTTAAATTTGTTATTTATTTTTATTATTTCCATTCTGGTAAATTTCTTTTAAATTAATAATTTAAAAATTAGCGTAAATGGCTGCATAAATTAGTTTTGGTGTGTTAATTTTGGGCTATTTGTTTCATAGTTGAAACGGTGTTGGTGGAGATGTATGGGTGTTTTATGTTAATGTAATCTGTGAGGCATATTGGATTCTCATTCCCTTGTGCTGTGTTAGCATACAAGGCATAGTACCCACCTAAATGCATGGTCCAAAAGTGTAGCCATCATGTTGCTAATAGTTGGAGTATTTCCAATGCCAGGGATCTCCTTATGCTCTGGTTGGCACAGTAAGCTGGCAAAGACCACTATTTCCCCATTTATAGAGCACATCTTTTGTATAGTTTCAAATAATTGCCTCACCAGACAGATGCATATTCCTATACTGGACGAGGGTCATTATTTCTTTAATAATATCATGCTACAAATGCACATTCCTGTCAGCATGATTTGGTTATGCTAACATCCTCTTTTTGCATTGATCACAACAGTATATCAGTAAGCTGGAATTGGTTTGGATGCAAACTTGTAGCCTGGAGTTGAAAGAATAGTTAGTTATATGCATATTCTATGTACCTTATTTATACACTTAGCAAAATATTAAAATGATGTTAAATCTATTCAATGTACCCATCTGTGCATATCATTTAAATTAAATTTCTTCAGTAATTAATTCAGTTTCCAGAATTTTGAATTAACGTATGTGTGCATAATAATAAATGTTTTAATTAATTTTTGGCAGTAACTTATTTTCATATATTTTTATTACTATTTTTTTAAAAAATCAAGATTATAAATATAAGTTCAGCTCTTCTGAGAATTAGCATCTAGGGCTTTCGGTTCGATAAAAGAGTAACCTCTCCCATAAGTATCTGTCACCTTTATAAATTTTCTAGGTTCGGATAGCCTAGAGGTGCCCTGGTACGGTAGATAGGGTTGTGAGGTTCCATCATACCATTATATACAGTAAATTTAAAAGATTTATCTGTTAATGAACATTTATATAATTTAATCACTTTTAATGTTGGAAAAATACTTTTGCAAAAATATGTGCTCCTGAGCATTGAATTGGTAAATCTCGAAGGCTCAGCTCTGGGACAGTGAAAGTGAAGGAGTTCAATGTTATCATTGAGAAATGTTAATGATTAGATCTTTGACCTGAGGATATAGGTAAATAGGGCAGAATCTGATGTACCTGATATATATCTTGTACATGGTCGGACTAGAGGTACTTTACCTGTATTCTGGATCTTATTGGATCGATATACATTTTCCAACCGGTACATCGGGTTTTCCCCCCCCAGGTTTGGTGCCCAACATGGGGCTATTAGTTATTCCCACATCCTGCAATACCTTGTATATTGCTTAATATATATTGTTTTTTTTCTTCTCTTCTGAATAACAATGAATAATGTATATGCGTAAGATTTTTTTTTCCCTGGGTTTGGATGCCCAAAACAGTGGGGTTTTTAGATAAATACCTACATCCGAATTAATGAATATGTTGATAAACAGAAAATATGTGAAATATACATGTATTTTTTTTTGGCTTTGTTTTGGTGGAAGAAAATAAAAAAATAATGGGTCCACAAATAGCTGGTACCCAGAGTTTTAAAGGTGATATATGTACAGACTCAAAAGAGGGGAACGGAAAGAATATATATACGTGAGATTTTTTTGTGTTTTTTTATATATATGTACAAATGTAAAAGAAAAATAAACTAAATCCTGTATGTTTTGACGTAAAATAACAACGTCTATGAGTCTGTAGAATATTTGGATATGTATAAAAAATAAATAGATAAAAACTGTGTAATAACAAGAGATGATTATAAATAAGAGACTTGGATGAACAAAATGTTAATAATAAAGCATATATACTGTTGGCTGGTGCCCTTGCAAAAAATTTTGCCAATGGTTTAATTAATTCCTTAAAAACACAAAAGTGTTATATAAGATTCGAACCTGGAAAAATAAAATTGGGTAAAGAGTATAAAATCTAAGTGTAAAATAAATCATGTTAACTGATGGTTATCAACCAAGTGAGACAGGATCAATGTCAAATCTATCCAGGCACAGGAGAACGACCAGGTATAAAAAGAATAAATTTGTTTTGTATTTAGATATAAGAAAGTAGCTGAGTGGCAAATAATATAATTTTGTAAATAAAAGCAGCAGACAGATCAGGAGATGTGTTAATTGGGAGCAGGTAGTGGTAGGATGGGAGATGTTTTTAGGAGGGAAGGTGGTGTAGCCCATTAAAGTTATATATCTATAAACATATTTTTGTCATAATAAATCAATACAGAAAAGAGTTAGAATTAGAGTGCAAAAAAAATTTTTTTTTAAGTGAAGTGTGCTAAAAGAAAATTGAATATAAAGATCTCTGATTTAGAAATGGATCCAACAGGAAGAAATAGATGATCTACAGGGAGCTGCAGGAGACAGTGGTTAATGACCCACTTAACCTCAACAATCTGGAAGTCACAATTAAAAATCAAGAGAAGTTGATGTTCGAGATGATGTCTATGATGAATGAACACTTAAACATGATGCGTAGCTTGATGGAAACAATGATGTGTGACATTGAGGAAAAGATGCGAGAGCACTGAGAAGCGGTAGAAAAAAGAATACTGGAAGCAGAAAAATGCCAGACAGAAAGGATACGGCACTTAATGCAAGAACTGATCAACAGACACAATACCGAAGAGGGGGTGGAAAATATCACTAGTGATGAACCAGCCCAAAAGGACAAACTGGTAAAAATTCAGATTCCAGATGATGATGATCAAAGCAGAGATCAAACACCCATCAAAGAAATAGAAGCAAATAAAAATAACAGACAATAAAGTTCAAACTCTGTCAAATAGCTCACAGGGACCAACCATCATTGATATCCTGACTAATCCACATCCAGGTGTTCCGAGGTGATATGGTAGGGCTTGGAGCACCAAAACCAAAAAATATAACCAAGAGGGAATTCAAAAAATTCTTCCTGCTCTACCATGGCCCCTACAAGATCCAAAGAAAATGTAAGGATGATGTATTTTTATTAGAACAAGAGAATGGAGATTTTAAGGCCAGGCATCTAAAGACCTATGTTCCACCAGATTCAGGGAAATAGTTCAAATTAATCAAGCCAGACTGACATGTCAGGGACAATGACTGAGAAAGAAAAAAATTTTTTAGGCATATATATATATAAAACGTATAAGAAATGCCTAACTCGAAAGAATAGGAAATTTCAGACACTGTGATCAAAGACTAGACAGGGTGAGAGATAACTGGTTGGGGCTCTGTGACCTGGTAGATGTCAAAAATAGTGTGAAATGGTAAATCTGATTCAGATTTTCCGTTTCACAAATTGAAGCCCACCTATGTATAAAATGTAAATATAGAAATGTATTTTTTTTAATGTTTTTTTTTTATTATTCTCATTTATAACATTTTAAAATACTATCTTGAATAAATTACTAGAATTTATTTCAGGAAATACATACATATAATATTGTTTTATTTACGTTAATGCACTAATTTACTGTATTCTATTGAAAAGAAAAAAAAATTCAAATATAAGTTTTGAATTTTTATATGTATTTTTTTATATCTATATTTAAAATGTATTTTTTTTTTTTAAAGAATCCAAGATGGCCTTTTTGGAGATTTGTACCTCGATAAGAAGTTTTAAAATAAATGTAAAATTAAAGTAGATAGAAATTACAAAAATCCATTACTCTGGAATTTCTATTAATTCATTAATGGAAATTCCACATCATTAGATAAATAAAACTAATATAAGATTATACAAGAATCTCTATCGATCCTTATCAAGGTATAAACTTTCCTAAAATAGAATAAAGGTATGATTTTCTTTTGTATCAGACAAGATCAGAAGAAAAATCACCCCGGGCAGCACATAGTCAAAATACTTGAGCTACCGTATAAAGTGTTTTTTTTTTAAAGAAAAAAAAAGAAGAGAAAGTTGAGAGTTGCTGAATGTCTCTACACTCGTTGCAATGTCCATTGAATAGTCAAGAGAAAATCACTGCCGTTCCTTCCTGGGACCCGATCTCCTATTATGCCACTGCCATAAACTGTCTTGGAAAAATGTCACCAGCCATCAACATTCGCCCACGCATTCATTCCGAGGAAAAATCCAGGTAAATGCTGCAAGAGTTCAAATCATGTTGTCCAGATTAAAACCTTTCTAAATTAACTATAACTAGAATGTAATTGTAACTTCTTAAAGCTTAAAAGTATCCAGTTAATTTTATCGTAAATGCCTAATCGACTCTTTAAAAACCCTTTCTTTTAAAATTATTTATAATTTTTTTATAACTCAACCTCTCAATATTTTTTACATTTATTGAATATAAAAAATGATATTTATTTGTTTTTATACTAATTTCAGTATAAAATTTCGTGTTTTTTTTTTCATAACAAACTTCACTCGCAAGGGTCATAAGAAGGTAATTTGCTAAATAGCGAATTATGTTCAAAGAGGGGGGAGAAGGTAACAAAGAAAGAATAAGTTTTTAAAATAAAAATAAGTTGTTTTATCTTTCTCGCCAGTGAAGTTATGTCAAAAATATGTATATTAAAATATACTTACGTTGCTAGTTAAGATAATTTTGCTAATGATTTTCCAGGATGGGATTCTATTAACTTTAGATTTTGTTAAATTGAGATGAAATAAAATGTACTATATTTTGACCTGAAAACAGCGCTGCTGGACAAGCATCAGTTAATTATCTTGCCTTTTTTTTAAAAGTTAAAAATTAGGAAAGTGGGAAGGAGGAATCTATTCGAGAAATATTTTTCCTAATTCTATATATATGTTGTTTTGTCAGTTAAATATTTACATGAAGTAAAAGGTTGCGCAGGTTGATCTTTATGCAGTATTAGATCCTTTAAGGCTACTTAATTATAATTATTCACATTGGGTTATTATAAAATCTAGGGTTAATAAGAAATGCTAGTAGTAGTCAGATAGACCTAAAATGGTCAGTCATTTGTGTGGAATCCGACTTCCAGTTGCACATACTTCTGTGGGCCGGAAATTATCCATACAGGTGGACATGGGGCTCCTGTAATTCCAATCTCTATTCGGTATCATGTCGCAACATGGCAGACGTATCAAAACCCTTTCTTCATTTTTGGAGGCATGCGAGTGTCTGTAAAGCGGCTCATATGAACCTACCTTCGTTTTTCTGTCTTTCCCATTCATAGATTATTAACTTGACATTTCATCTTTCTGTTATTGCCTATCTGATATGTAAGCCATAGAGAAATGATTCTACTTAAGTCTTCAGTCTGAGTAACCAATTCTTTTGCTTTAATCCGTGATTAGATAAATCTTTTTAATTAAACTAAGGCACGTTTATAGACATATAAATAAAGAATGCGGTTTGTGTGCTTGATAATTAACTGTTCTAATTTTTTTTTTCTTGTAATAGCTTATAGTTACACTGTAAGGTTATTTTAAATAGTTTAACGCTGTTCCAGCGAAGTCCTCTCTTAAAATAAATAAAAAATGTTAGTTTAATGAAGATTAATTGTTATTTGCAAAGAACAGTGAAATAAAATGATTTTCTTTTCTTCTTGATATTTTGAGTAAGACATCAAATTAGTTTGTTATAATTGTTTTTTTTTCTTTGACATCAGTTTATTATAAAATGTCCTAGAATATTTAAATCAGAAAGAAAATATTTATGTTTTTTATACAATCAGTTTATCAATTTTTTTAAATACGCTGATTGACCAAAATAATCCCATTTCCTTGTAATAAATGTGAACGGAAAAGTTATATGTATTAAAATCCGTGGTCATTTAATTTTGCTTTCTTTTTATTGCTTAACTAATGTAAACAAATAATTTCATGCAAACTATGATAAATTAAAAAGATAACCACTATATGTAAATATGTCTTACATGACACGGTTTCATATAAATCTACCTGTGTAAATATAAAAACTAATGTAAAGAATTTTGTTTTAATGAGCTTGAGTACAATGTAAATTTAAAATCCTTAATGAGTTAAAATATATGTATAAAACAAAATTTCCATTGTGTTCGAATTGTTTAATTACCTTTTTATTTTAATTAATATTTTAAGTTATATATATAAGTGCAATCACCCAAGATCTCATTAAATAGAATTATTATGAACACATGCTCGAAGGCTCGGCTCTGGGAAAGTGAAAGAATTCGATGTTATCATTGAGAAATGTTATTGATTAGATCTTTGACCTGGGGATATAGGTCAGTAGGGCAGAATCCACGATGTACCTGACATATATCATGTACGTGGTCAGACTCAAGGTACTTTACCTGTATTCCGGATCTTGTTGGATCGATATACATTTTTCGACCGGTACAGCATTGAGCATATCTTGAGCCAAAAGTTCTTCAATTCTGGGTCTCTCTCTCTTGGTACTAAATGTAAAAAATCTTTTTCATTTTTGTAAGTATAAAAAAAATCTGATTCCAATTGAAGATCAGATCTTGCATTTTCACTGTTGACAGTGAAGGGTTGCATCAAAATTTAAAAATATGCTTCCATTCCTTAGAATCACCAAATCAATTCTCAAAATCCTCAATGATTTCTACAATATGTTTCAAATAAGCTGTAAATGATTCTCCATCAAAATTCTTCATTTCTATAAAATATTTCTTTACAATTTGGGGAAGGGGGGGATTAACCAATGTTGATTTAAAAATCTTCAATTTATTTTCAAAGTCATTGAAATGCCCATATAAGATAGTAATATTCTGTTATTTGCCCTACAATTTTAAGTTTAATTCATCCAAATGGTTAATTATATCTGTTATAAATGCAAGATCTGATTTAAAAATGGGATCTTCAATTTCATGATCAAGTTCTGTTTTATTAGACTTCACATCATTTTTAAGAAATATGATTGTTTCTTCCCAAATGGGCAAAAAAAAAAAAAAAAAGCATTCCAAACATTTTCCAGCATCTATTCAATGAATATCGGAATGGAGAAGCAAATCACCATATCTAGCATTAATGTCATTCAAGAAATAGCAAAATTTTTGATGAAGCAGATATTATCTCCTTGTAAAATATGTTATTTTTTTAGTTACTTTTATGATATTGCATTGAAGCTGAGATTTCCTAGAATATTTCTTGGTGAATTATGCAATGAATTGTAAGACAATATTATTCTGTTTCAATAGTCACAAAAACCAATTCCAGTCCCATTATAATTTTGGGCTCTGTCTGATACATTGCAGGACATTTATCGAATCCTCCATAATTCACAACACAATTTAGAACTGCTTTGAAAACATTAAAATCTTTAGTGGTCCCGTATAAGATATGACTGAGCATTTCTTCATTAATCATAAAGACTTTCCTGAATAATTTGAACAAAAATGAAAAGTTTACTTACAACTGCTTGATCAGTGCCTTCATCCAGTCACAATAGAAAGTACTCATATTTTGCTATTGAATCACTCAAATTTTTTTAAACATACTGATTCATACGTTCTATGTATCTTGCGACAGCCTGATGAGACATTAAACATTTCAAACTTCTCAGCTAATTTCAGCTCATTAAATTGTTTTATACTTTAATTGCACATTTCTTCACTATCATACAATTACTAAAATACTTTTTTGCTTTCTTTAACTCTAGTGCTACTTTGTACAAAGCAGCAAGGCTAGAACTTTGTATAGTGCTTACTTTTTTAAAAAAAACTTGTTTGGTACACCAATTTCTTATATTCTGCAATAATGACACATCTTGATTATCTAATTATGTATATATTTTATTGTGTAATGTCATTTCACATTATATTCTTTAGATATTGACAAAACTTGCATGCAAATGGCCTACACATCTGCTTTGATTCATTGCATTTCATCTTGAACTTTTATTTTCTTGCCAGACATGTTTGTTCGGCAACAAATAGTAATAAAATTTATTAAATAGCAGTAAATTACTATAGATAATATGAAAACAAATCATAATGCTTATTTAATAATTTGGTGAGTAGCAGCTATACAATCTCGATAGCTGAATGAAAAACTATAGTAACCATACAATAAAATACAATACAAATGATGGACATGATTTATATGAGATAAGATGTATTGAAAATGTTAATTGAAAATTATATAAAACAAAAAAATTTAAAAAAAGTTTGTTTCCAAAGAAAGCAATTTTAAAACTAACGTTTTTAATTTATTTTTGCAAAATATACAATTACAAACAAACAATATCATTACACAAATTTTAGGATTGTATTACAAATTCTAATCCATATATCCAAGCCATCATATAGATATAAATCGACAATCAGATACTGTTTTGAAGTAAACAATTTTAAAACTAATTTTTTAAATTTATTTTCTGCAAATTAAACAATTACAAACCAACAATGAATGATAAATATACTTTTTGAAGTAGCTTTAATTTTAACATTATACTTTCCAATCTTTTTTCATTTTTGCATTGTCTCAGTTTTCATTATATATATGTTGATACATTATTTGGTATTGTGCAATTATTTTTTAACATATAAATTTGTTATACATTTGAATTATTTATTTTTTATTAGTATATAATTATGCAATAAAATTTTAAACTGCATTCACTTGGGAAGGTTGAATTTTTTAAAACATCAATATTTATTTTATTTTATAGAGCAACATCTTCAGAAAAGATGACTCTCTTAAAAATGGTATATAAATTCCTTTGGCAATGAATAACCATAAAATAGTAACAAATCATTAAATGTATGCTTGTTTTACCTTTAGTTCTTTTCAATTATTTTTTAGCATGACTTAAATTTTATTTTGCTCCAAACAAGTTTATGTTTTACTTAAAATACTTGTTAATCAGCTTTTATTGAGACATGAAATTGCAAAAATAAAATACTAAAATGGCAGAAATTTTTCAGAATTGCTATAGATTTATTTTGAAATATGTATTAAGTTTTTGTTGATATATCTGTTCTCTTCTTACCTCTAAAAAGGCTAATTATTTATTTCCAGATCGCCAATCTTACTGGAAGCAATCGGATTCAGAGAGAATCATTGCTTATTGGCCCATACTAACCATTGGCCATGTTTTATCTATATGGTTATACATGGATAAGTAGCAATGAATGCTCAATATGGTCAGATAAAGAAGAAATCTGAACTAGTCTATTTCTGAAGGCAAAGTGAGATATGACACTAATATTTGAAAAATAGTTTTTATATATAATATGAAAACACAAAATAAAATTACCAACAATGAGGTTACCAATTAATGATAGAATTAATATATTTAATATACATTTGATGTAAATTATTTTGTTTTTTCATTTATGAAAAATAAATCCACATGAGTCACACAAAAACACAATGCAGGCCATGGTTTTTGCAGCTTTGATTTAGAGGAATGGATATCAGTCAATATTTTTTTTAAATGGATTTTCTAAATGGTTAAAAAATTTCATAATGAAAAAATCTATATATATTTGTTAGATAATTGTGGGGAACTTCATGAAATTTATGCACTGTTTATATAAAAACAATTTTTCTTAACAATTTTTTCAAATTTTTATTTACTTAGTTATAAGACTAATATGAGAGATTTAACTATAAATTATAAATTCCTCTTAGTTAATACAAATGGTGATATTAAATTTAGTGTCATAAGATATCAACATATAGAAATAAGGAGAGAATTTATATCTTTTTTTCTGAGAAGATCCACTGAACAATATATTTATATTCTGCTTTACTTCATATGATAATTCTTGCAATATTTCCTGAAACTCTGAAGTATTATTTCCAAAAATAACTGCATCATCTTCAAAAACTAAATGATTTCAAAAATGTTCATGCATTTTTAATCCATAAATACTTCTTGCAATAAGTTCTGGAGATATGGGATTACCCTCCATATATCCTTATCAATATTAATTTTTTTAGTTCCCCCATGTAAATCATGTTGATATTCTTTGGAATACGACAATAATCTTGTTTGCATGCTGATGATCCAAACCTTTAATGGCTTTCGAAATACTTATAGAATCAAATGTCTTTTCATAATCGACAATTTCAAAAAATCAAAACATAATGGCAACTCAAATCAATTAGCCCTTTCCATAATTTATTTCAATACTTGGATATAATACATTGTGCTAAAACCTTTCTTACTTCCGGCTTGTTCTTTAAGTTGACATGAATCCAAAGTTCACTGTAGACAAATTGTAATTACCTTAATAGAGATTTTATATAGAACTGATTGATATAATTTCTAATATCTTTTTTTTTATTATCTTTTTTAAATATCAATATTGTCAGAGTATTTTTCATTTCATCTGATATATCTTTTATTATTCAGACATTTGTTATATAGTTTTATCAACAATTTTTCTACTTCTTTACTGGCTTTTTAAGATTTCAATAATTCCATAATTTCCTGGAGCTTTTCTCTTTGTTATAGATTTAAATACGTCTCATCTCTTTATCTTAAAATGCTTGGCAAATCAGAAGATATAGTAGTTAGTTTTTAGTTTGTTTTTTTATTACTATATATTCTTTATGGAACTCTTTTATACATTTCACAATGTCATTTCTATTTTTAATAACATTTCCATCTTTTCTTATTACTAAAATAACTTCCTTCTAATATCAAGATGTTTTATAATTTTGCAATTTTTTTTCTTTTCTATAGATTTTGTCAATTCACAATTATTTCCTTATACTATTAATTCTTTTTTTTTTTTAACATTATTTTACACAACTCTTAAGTACTTTACATCTTTTAATATATTTTATATTCCTTCGTTTCTTCATAAATTGTCAGCTCAATTGAAAATTTGATTGTATTCCTTTTTTGTATAAGTTGTCTTAGTTGCAGTTTTTAATATTCTAATGGTTATTTTCTTATTGGTTCAATTAAATTTGAACTATCTTCACATTAATTTCAGATAAATTTAAACTATCTTCATATTAATCTCAGATAAGTTTAAACCTTCATAGTTATGTCATTATTTTAAAATAATATAACGATCCAATTTAAATTCATCAATGTTTCTGAAGGCTAGAAATATCTACTGTTAATATTGTCTTTTTAAATAGTTTCGTCTAACTTTGCATTAACATAAATCTTAATTCTCACTAATAAAATGATCACTTTCTATACTGAATTTATTAAAAGAACATTATCATATTGAAATATATATTTTCTAATTAATAAAAATATAATCTAATTCTGCTATATTTTCATTTAGATTTTTCACGCCCATTTCTGTCAAGTATTTTTTCCAAAAAAATAAAAATACATAGATACAATTTTTTTTTTTGCAAATGCTATAAGCCTCTCATTTCTGACACCATAACCAAATTTATACAGCATTTTCATCTTTCAATAATTTTCCAATTCTAGTATTAAACTCTTTATGATAATTTTAAAATGCTAAACATGATCAAGAGCATTTTGGTAATTTATATAAAAATTTCCTATTTCTTTACCAGGATGAGAACTTGTTATAGCATAAACGAGAAGTATCTACATCTGGTATCTTTCATTAACTAATTTTTCCATTCTGTCTGATACATCATCAATATCCATAATGTTTTCCGTCCACGTATTTATAGTATATCCTACCTAGTTATAATTCCATTACTTATGCCTTGATAGGAAAATACATACTATTTTTTCAAATCTATCATATCTTTTCTTCTATCTTCACAAAATCCAAAAATATCCTATTTAATATTCAACAGTTTTTCTTATTCATGTAATCTTTCTACATTTGTGCAGAAATATCATCAAATGATAGTCTGGATTAGCAAACAGAACTCTTAGTTCACTCTGTCTGGTACTAACTGCTGCTATGACTGACAATTTACAGCTTTCTCTGAAAAAAAAAAGATCAATCGCATTCATATTCATACTGCTTTCAACAAAACAACTGATGTTTCAATTAAAAACTGTCAAACAAATTGAGAAGACTTTGATCTTTCTTGGTCTTAAACTCAAAGATAAAAAAACAAACAACAAACAATAAACACCATACTGTCACTCTGCCTTTGATACTAACTGCTGTCATGACTGGAAATTCACAGCCTTCTCTAAAAAAAAAAAAAGATCAATCACATACATGTTCATACTGCTTTCCACGAAACTCAACTGATGTTTCAATTAAAAACTATCAAACAAATTGAGAAGAGTTTGATCTTTCTTCATCTTAAACTCAAAGATAAAAAACAAACAAACAATGCTGTCTGACACATGTTGATGAGGAGCCCATTCATGTTTGTTTACCATATGAACAATCATAAAGCAATAATATCTGGAATTATAAAAAATATGGAATGAACAAAGAGAAACCAGTCTTTTTTCAGTTAATAACAAATTCGTTTCTGCAACCATCTAAAACGTATTGTGCCAAGGCCAATTTGGCACATGTATATAAAATAATTTTGTCTAAAAAAATTATTAAAATAAAATAAATCTTCCGTAAAAGTTTTGAAATAAAAGTTAAAATTGATTCATTAAAAGAGGGGAGGGGAGTCTTGGTTAGAAAAGTTAAACTAAAAGTTTTATAAAAAGGAAGTAAAGAGTTTATTATTATTAGTTGAAATACAATTTAAAAAGTTTAAAAAAATATATATAAATCTCTTCATTTAAATTAAAGAAGAAAAATAATCTTAGAACTATTTTTGATTTTAGAATAGTAAAATATATATGTGCATGCGAATGTAAATAAATGTAAGCTGTTTAATAAGAGATATAATAAATGCGTGTTAAAATCGTATTGAAAAACACATGAAAATAAATATTGAAATGAAATATATTTAAAAACACAGCGGTGGGCTACTAAAGATATAAAAACAACACATTGTGAAATAGCTACTACTAATTAAACAATCTTCAAAAACACGTTGTCAAAGGATTAGTTATCAATGAAATTTCGACAAGACTCATTTGCCGAAGGATATTAAAACAAAAAACACTTTGCAGATATAAATAGCTAGATTTTTATCGGAGTTCAGTTTTATTCAGTCTAGTTTCCAGTGATAGTCTTGTTTCCGTTCAGATAACAATTTCTATTATGTATTCAGAAACAAAAATGCATTGTTGAGCAGCTTTTGGAAATATACACTCGTGCTTCAGCCTTTTTGTCCAACAAATTCATCAAAACCTGCCTGTGAAATAATGTCTGCCTAACAACTCAGAAATCCTCCATCAAACGTTCAACTGTCTTCAAGAATAAAACCAATGGTTTTGCATAAAATCGCTTCAAGATCTAACCGGTTAGATATAATCCATCAGAAGCAGCCAAAAACAAGCAATATCCACATTCCAAAAATACCTAGGTAAACATTTATTTATTATCATTTATACGTAGTAGCCACCGCTGTAATTCGTAAATATTCAAGATTGAAATTATATGAACTATTGATATGTGTGTTTAAGTTTCAAATGCTATTAATGCTTTATTATCATATTTGTGAATGCTATATGAGTTAATATGTGTGTGATCATTATATCAGTATTATTAGTTAAATTAGATAAATACCAGTGTTCTACTATTAAAATCTACAAGAATATTTAAACTAGTTTAGAAAAGTTACTTTAAAAATGTGCATGTATTAAATCAGATTTATAAAGATGTTTAAATTTAGTCAATTAATTTTGGGAATAAATTATCTTTAAACTTAATTAATGTTAATTAAAATAAAATGTCTTCAAACTTAAACTTTATTTGTCGGTCAATTCTTTTTACCAACCTTTTATTAATTTTTTCCACCACTAATTTTGTATAATTTTGTTATTGAATTAAAATTAGACTGAGCTAGTTTTAGGGAATGTTTCGAGCGCTGGATTATGAGCCTACTGCCCGAATACGTTAGTCTTCAGACTAGCTGGCGCCCCGGGGTTTACCCCGAATCAAATAAAGTAATTGGATAGTAGGGGTTTGAATCTAGCAGCCGAGATGGGCCATTGTTGATAGTTAAAGCTATCAATAAGATCTCCCATTTTGCTCGAACATGCCGGTTCGTTCACGTAACCTTTATAAGATTATAAATGTATTATGAAGGAGTTTGAAACCGGCCAAAACTTATATATACGCATAAGTGGTTTCAGCGGTTCGACCCGGTACAGTATAGATCATTTTAAATTTATCACTTTTAATCTGAACTCCAATTTAAAAATGCTGAAGCCTATTTTCTAAGATCATTTTTTTGTTGAGATGAAATAACTTTGCTCTTAAGATATACGTAGCATTTGCAAAATCCTAATCATAGAAATAGGTTCCAAGAATATATAATTTCTGAAATACTATAATTAATTGTTAATGATCAAATCCATAACATCAGTAAATATAAATGATTTTTATTATCTTGCCTAGTATTTTACAATTCTATATTTCCATCTTAACATTCTTTTAAATTTCTCAATATTTGAACTCTTGGGAAAAAATATCTCTTGAATTAGTATTCAATTTGTTTCCTTCTACAATAATTTAATCACTATCATGACTATTATCAATAAAATTGCATTATTTTTACTTCTGTTTATTTTCTGAAATCATGATCTCTTCATTAGATTTAATGGTAGTGTTCTGATCTATCGTGTCAGCCACTTGATGGCGTTGATGCTAAACAAAAACACATTGATATAATGTTCCCGGGCCAGCAATTCTATAGAACTACGATGTCCATATAATTAAAAAATTCAAACAAAATATAAAAATGAGACTTTCATCTCTTACACATATATATAATCAGAGCTATTAAGATAGCAAATCTTCAAACTTTAATGGACAAGCTCCAATCTACTCCATCTTCCAAATCTTCAGCCATCCATACCATTGAAAATCTGATGATGGAACACCCAAGTCCCTTGTTTCAGCATAAAATACATATATTGGAGATCATTTATCTTTTTCACGTGTGTGGTCATGTGTATCAATTGCATGACATAAAGTGAATGACTGAGGGGGGCTTGAAAATCTGTGTTCAAGTCCCTTATAATTAATATCTAAAACTCCAAATACATAAATTATACTTGTATTTAATCAAATACATCTTACTTAAGTATGTGTATTATATGTGTTATATGTTGTATGTTATGTGTTACTTAAATATCGACATCAAATATCAAACATGGAAAAATGAATCCATGGTTTTTAAAATGTTTTGCAAAATATTTTTTTGTACAAAATTCCAAAATATCCAAATGCTTTCCATATTAAGTTTGAAACATTCAATAATTCCATTAAAGATAGATTTTAATATATTCTGTTATAAATGATTATGTAATTAAAGCAAAATGAATATTATACAGAAATATTCTTTATTACTGGATATTATTTGAAATTTACAGTAAAATTTGATAATTTTAAGATAAATTATTGTTTTAGTTTAATAATATTTTAAATAAAAATATATCAAATTCCTTATATTTATTTTGTCGTGAAAAGCTCATTTACTAAAAATAAATAAATTAAAACATTATATTGGTTTTCTTCTTTCTTTAATGCAAACGGTTAGATTTAACTAAATCCTCACCCTTGAACTAAAGAATTTCAACCTAGTTGTTTATCCATTTTAAAGTGAAAAACAATTTCTTTTTTGAATGTTATTCTTGCAAAGAAAAAGCAAACAAAGTAATCGAATAATGAAAGAACATAGATATTAACTTTAAACATTATATACTTTGACAAACATTCTTTGTAATTGTTTAATAATTTTCTTTACAAATACATTAAAAACATTAATACAAAAAGAAACAGAGATACAAAAAATATTTTTTTACTGTCTTAATATCAGAAGTTCATCAAAATAATTTTTTTCCCATTCTGATGTTACAATTCTCCTTTGTTACTTCCATGCCATGAGTTAATAAAAAAAAAAAAATCTACACCTGGGTCTCGTTTTATGCGGATTATTTAATGCGATTTTGAAGTTATGCGATTCATGTTTCTTCTTAATATCTTTCATATTTCACTAACATTCATTAGATATCAAGAAATTTAAATTATTAATAACTTATTTTGACTTGAAATACTTTTTTTTTTTTTCAAAAATATAACGTTATATTAGCAGCTAACGTGAATATAGCCTGAAGATGTATTTAAAATCTTAACTTCTATGTAAATAACCTACTTATACTAATGAGTAAATAATAATAATAGATTTATATGTACATATAAAAATATCACAATAAATATTCAAAAATTTTAAACTTTTAAAAAGTATTTTGTTAGATATTAACAGCAATATTTTTTTAGATTTTTAAAATAAATAATAACGAAGATTTTGATTTTATAAACTGAAAATAATATTTCTAATGATAATGTATAATTTTTTTCTTTTGATTGCAATTTCATTTTTTTAATATAGAAACAGAAAACCATTAACACAGCTGAAGACTGAAAGTGGCGCTAGTTGTACAACATGTCACGAATCTGATTTCTTGACTAGTTCACAAACGAACGCATATTGTAAACAGCGGTAATGATTAAAATATGTATGAAAAATGTAAAATTAAATACTGTAGTTAATAAAAAAAGTAAAAAAAGTTTATCTTGTATTAATTTTTTTCAAATATTTGAAATTTTTTATTAGTCATACTTTATTTCCTTATTTTTTTAATGCGAATTTTAAAGTAATTTTTTCTTGTTGCTTTGCTTTTATGCGACTTCTGAAAATTACTGAAAAATATCCCCCATTTTTCAAGGTATGTTACGTTTATTTTTGTGCAATTTCTTTTGTGCGCGTTTTCTGAGGAACCTATCTATCGCATAAAACGAGACCCAGGTGTATTTACTTTTCAAAAATAAACTGTTTTGATAAAATATGAATTTTTTTTAATGTTTTATTTGTTAATTATAGTATTAATTTCAATTTTAATAACTGATAAGTGTAATTTTTTTTTTTTTTAAATATTATGTAGTCTTGTTTTTTGTGTAAGTACTTGTATATTTTTTATATTAGTTTAATATTTTCTTTTGCCCCTGTATATTTGATAAGTACTTGTTTTTATGTTGGTTTAGTAATTTATTTTGAGGTCACAATTTTAATAAAATTTGAAATTTTTTATGTGGACTCAATAAAATATCTCAACTTAGTTTTTATAGAAAAGTGGACAATATGTCAAATATTGTTTATCACTTGATTGAAAAATGTCCTAGAGCATCTTGTTAAACAGTACCAAAAATTGTATATTAGAAAACCAAAAATACTGATTAAGCATGAGATTACTCAGCTGATGGAATGGAATTTATACCAATGAGAAAATAAAATGTATATTTCTAATAAATGTAGAAAATAATTTATTTAACAACCAAACCAACACATAATAAATAAAACATGTTTCAATATGACTTATTTATAATCCATGATAAGTAAAATAAAACATCTGTTTCAATGAGCTAGAAATAATTCATAGCAACATATGAAATAAATAAAATCATCACAATATATTTTTCAACCAAGCCAATAACCAGACTATATGAATTGTTTATTATGTAAAATATGAAACAGGACATATTCAGTACGTATTATTTTTTATTTATTACCCTTCCTGCCTTGGATTATATTTCTTTGCTAAATAAATTATTTTCATGCACTATAAATAGAAACAAATTAAATTCCAAAAACCAATCCAAACATTGTTACATTTTTTTGTGAATGAAACATGTTTTTATTTATTATACAAAATATAAAACGATCTATTCATTTTGTACTAGTTTGATTGCTAAATATCTTATTTTCATGTTTTTATTTATTACATTTGCTGCAGTAATTTTATTTTTTTTACTAAATGAATGATTTTCAAGCTTAGAAATTTGTACATTTTATTTCTTAGCAATTTTTTTTTTTTTTAGTGAATGGCATGTAGCTCCATATGCTACAGAGACCTCATACTCATATCAGTATCAAAATAACAAAAAAATAGTAATATTATTATTATTTTTGAAATGGTTAAATATACATTCATGTTGTTATAAAGCATTCATAACTAAGTATGTGAGTACATCAATCAATAATATACATTGAATTTACATACTTAAAATAAAATAGCAAATTGCTCAAATTTATTTATTAGAATAATACAATCTGTTGTTTTGTGGTTATGATTAAATTCATCTATCAAATTATGCTATGATTCATTTGTCACTGAAAAAGGAAAATAAAAACGTATTTCAAATAATGAAAATTTAAATTTAAAAATATGAACATACATTTCTGATTAAATCTCTTAAAATTTGTAAAACACTATTCTACAGATCTTATCAAATTTAATAATAAAAATTTAAACATACTTATAAAACAAAAAATAATTTTAAATTTAAAGAAAATACAATCAATATTCTACCCTTTACATTTAATAATGTAAAATTATGTGAACTTTCTTATAAAGAATTAATAGTTGCAATTATACTAAATATTTAAAATTTTCAATATTTTTCCTTTCAATAAGATACAAAAATATATAGATTTTGATTGATTATTTTTCAATAAATAAATTTTATTAGGTCATTTTCAAAGGATAAAATGAAAAATTATTTGTCTGTGTAACTGCCCATCATATGTAAGTGTTTGTGTATATGAATAAATTGCACGTGCTTACATTTTGAAAATTTATAAAGGCTTTGTTTTGATCAAATTATTATAATATATTTTCAAAACAAAAAAAGTTTGTAGTCTATGCAAGTATTTACCTACATATATATGCAAGTGTATATATATATACAAATTGAATATGCAATTAGATATATACACTTTTTCAAATTATAATTTATTAAAGTTATTTCTAATCATTTGAGAACAAATTATCGCATATTTTTTTTAAAATTTGCTTTGTTAAGGAAGAAAGAAAAAACTTTTCTTTATAAGGAGAAAAATAAATATCCATGTCTGTGGCAAGTTAACAGTGTGCTTTCACCTAAAAAAAAAAAACATAACGAAGTGAACATGAATTTAAGAAAACATGTATACAAAAAACAAAAAAAAAATTTCTTGACGTAAATACAAAGGCTGGAGTTGATATTCTGTATTTGATGTATTATTAAATTTTGCAATCCTTTGTGATATCTAAATTCTATCTCCAAGCTCCAAGGTAACATAAGTCCCTCTTGACAATCCTATCCCTCACATATCTTTAGATAATATATGGCTGCTAAATAAAAAATGAAATACACAAATATTTTCAATTTTTGGTTATCAGCAGCATTAAGTACACAAGTAAAAATTATTTATATATTATTTTAATTATAATTTTATAAGAATATAATAAACCTGTGGCTAAAACACCTGTTTCAAAACATCAAAATTCACAACATATAAATATAAAATTTATTACTTCAAAATTATTCAAATTATTTGTTTTTTTTATTTTTATGATAACTATTTTCTCAGCTTTATCTTTAGGCAATAATATATGGCTGCTAAATAAAAATTAAATATACACATTTTTTTTTTCATGTGTCAATATTTTCATTTTTTGATTATCAGCAGCATTAAGTATCACGAGTAAAAATTATTTATATATTATTTTAATTATGATTTTATGGGAATATAATAAACCTGCGGCTAAAACATGTTTTAAAACATCAAAATTCACAATATATAAATATAAAATGTATTACTTCAAAATTATTTAAATTATTTGTTTTTTTATTTTTATGATAACTATTTTCTCAGCTTTAATACCGTTTATGATATGACAACTTTAAGACAATATATTTTATAAAATTATATAAAGTTATGAAAATTTCATCTTCAGCCAATTGCAAACAATACAATTCAATATGGGGCATCCATCATAATTAAATAATTTTTTTAAAAAGCAGGTTGGATTTTTTTTTTTCTACATTCTTTTCTGGTGCTTATACACACTGCAAAAATAAGATTATTCATTAAACATTATAAATGTTGTTTAATAAATGCCAATAGCAATAAATTTATAGAGAAATTGCTTAATCTTTGCCATTGAATATACATTAATTTTCAATATTTAGATTATAATATTTTTAAATTTAATATTTTCAAAAACCAAATGATAACATAAAAATAAACTGCACATATATACAAATTTTAAATTAACAAATAACATTTGCAATATAAAAAACAATATACAATTTCTCCTAATATTAATTATTTCAGTAGCATCTACATAATGTATTTTTGCAAGTCCTATACAAACTAATGCTTACATGAATCATATTGCAACGTACTGTACATTCTATTTCTTAAAAATATTCCATTTTGAATCAAGAATTTAGCTAATATAAGTTCACTGAATTATAATATGAGATTTCTATCATTTATAATATTTACTTCCATAATAAAATGTGAACCCTGTAAGTTCATAAATAATCATGTCCAAATTTCAATACATAGTAAAAAACAGAACTATAGACTCAACTTTTTTCAGAAAATATATATAAGCTGCTTTTAAGTACTTAATTTTTTTTAAAAAAAAAAACAACTTTCTTTACATTCACTTTACATTTCCACTATCACCTTTTATTGCTTTTAGTCAAATAGAAAAACATTGTGATACTATTCTTTGATAAAAATAAAAACAAATTTTTGACATTTTTTTTTTAAAAAATTACATAGCAATATTAATTAAACATTTAAAAATGAGAATGTTTTTTTTTTGTTTACAATTTGTTTAAATATTATTTTCACTAATTAGAGCACATTACTCAATAGTACAATAGTTAAACATCCCTAATTTAAGTATTGTGAAAGATTTTTTTTTTTGAACTTGTGTAAATTTAATAGGGAGAGCTTTGCTTTCAAAAATCAATGAATAGATTTAAGTTATATAATTTGAGATGAATCTAGAAATTTATTAATATTTAAAGTATATAATAATGACCTATGTTCAGAATCATGATATATTATAGTACTTAGTAATCCAAAATAAATTGTGAACACTAAATTCATATATAATTATGTCCAAATTCTAATACATAGTGAAAAACAGAAGTATAGGCTTGACTTTTTCAAAAAATATATGTAAGCTGTTTTTAAATACTTATTTTTTTAAACATTTTCTTTATTCACTTTACATTTCTACTATTCGCTGCTTATATTTCTGGATAAAATATAATAATAGGTAAATAAATCAAAATTTCTTGACAGTAAAATGAATAATTCATTACCACAATAATTTGATGTGACGATGCCTCCACAGCATATCTGACATTAGTTAAATTAATTGAGAATACAGATTTTACATAAAAAGACATTTGATGCAGAATTACTAAATTTTTATCTTATTCTATATAGCAAATGAAGAAAAAAAGATATTGAAAAAGTTCCATTCAAACTAATATTCAAGTTTCAATGATCAATTGCAATGATCAAACATGTGTAAGTTGCTAACAGGACCAAGACCAAGCAGACATTCTCAATCAGCATGCCTAGTGGTATCGCTATCCCTAGATCCTAATTTAAACCCCTACCTAGGCTTCCTAGTCTCTACTACATAATTAACACCCTTGGCATTAATTTAGCTTCCCATTTTTATATAGCCTTACATATGTGATGTGATGTATTTTGGCTTCTTAAAAGAAGTCAAGAATATCTCAGCAATTATGCGCAGATAAACCTGTTAGCCACTTTTCCATTCCCCACTCTAAGTCTTCCCATATTCTGTCACATCCCATTTCCACAACATAATCTTTGTCAACTCTATGGCCTTTATATCTAAATCCCTCTTATCTTTCCGCAAACCCAGCATAAAAACCAATAACTCACTTTCTGTATAATCACTTTGTTCATATCTATTCTCCCATAACTTCATTATCTGTACCCTTTCTGCTTTCAAGCATTTACATTTAATCAACAGATGCCTAATATTTTCTATACCTTCATTAGACAATTTGCACACTAAACCACCCATAGCTTTCCATTTACATGTATATTCTCTTGTTGCTAAAGATCCCATTTGAGACTTAAACAATAAACTACTTTCCTTACTATTTAGCTCAGGGATATGCACAGACTCTACCTATATAATTTCTAAATATTAATTTTAGGAATCTGATCAGCAATGATAGGACAACAGATATTTATATTAAATAACACTTATTAATAACAAATAATATAAGTTAACAGGGTGGCTTTACTATTTACAGAGAGGGATATGATAATTTACTGGCCCTTACACAAATTTAATCAAGGACAATGGTAATAAGCATAAGCAGAAAGATGGTGTATTTTATTATTTTATCCATGGGGTGATAAAATAATATTAATCAATAAATTATGGGTTAGCATTAATTATATTTACTTTCATTACCTTATTATTATTAGAGGCCCTACTGTATCCAGGCTGAGCAAGACATAACATGGGGTTATGGCTATATGCATAGGCATCAACACAATACAAAGGGAGAGTCTAGAAATCGCAGAACTCTGTCCATTATGTGCGTTTCATTGGCTATTAAGATAAGATGGATCAACTGTGATCTAAAGGCATGATTCACGAGACGAAGAGGGATGGCCAAGGTTACAAGGGGTGCTCCTACTTCTAACCAGTCTCATCCTAAGAGGAGGGTATATATATGAATTACACTAGGATTTATGGCCTACATCTAGGTTCATCAGCTCTACCTAGTCCGATGGTAAAATTTATATTTGAATTATTTGGAGAGCTCATTAAGCACATATACCGAATATCGCAGGCACATATACCGAATATAGCAGGCACATGCATTGCATACATATATAATGGATCATGCTATATAATAACAATAGTTAAGATAACTACTGTGACATATACCTATGCAGTAACGCAATAACAGGCATAATAAAAATAATCTTAAACTAATTCACACCTATGCTAAAAATTAAAGGAGCGAAATATTTATATAAGATAGCTCATATTCCTATGTGATACAAATAGGAATTTATATTTTTAGCTCGTCTACAAACTTATAGTATTATAAATCTAGCTAATATATATTATAATAAATGAGGATCATACCCATAATAATTGATATTCAACCTGTTCTCTATTAGTACCTTAATAAAATATAATACTTGCAGCTCACAGTTTACATAGTGATATTACATATATATATATTGAGAACATGGATTGTTACTTTTAATTAAGTAAATAAATATTTACCACTATGGATAAACATATAAGAAAAAATAATTTAATTATTTATTTAATATATTTTTAATACGTGCCACATCTAATTTAAAAAAAAAAACTAAAAATAATATCATTCGTTATCCTTCATTGGTTTTTCTTGTCAATCATCAAGGAAAACCTTACTTCGGTTGATGTGGGGGGCGGAGGTAAAGACTGCATAAGAATAATAAAAATCAACGCAATATAAAGCTATTTTTCCACCCTTGACTTATTCTCGCTTCCTAATGTCTCTTGGGTCATCATGAAAAAGACGCAAAGTGGTGATTACGTTTTTATAAATTAATCCCTCCATCTTCCGATTTTTTTACAAGTAAACAAGATTAGATATAAAAAAATGAAAAATAAATAATTTAGACCAGTAAACTTACATTATTAATAAAAACTAAATCTTTAAAATATTAAAGGTTAGTGCGTATATATATAAGTTACAGTTAATAAATGAATAAACATGCTTTAATATTTATAATAATAATAATTTATTAAGATTTCACCGGCGAATTCATGAAGATGGATTAAGTGCTTGAATTCAGATATAGTCTATTTTTGATGGATGCTGTATGTTGACGGTCTGATGGATAATTTTCTCCCATGATGGCAATGAGTTCTTGGTATAGCAGGTAAATAGGTATTTCTGAATCGGCATTTGAATATCTGGAACAATGGACATTTCTGCAATCACGCTGGAGTTAACTTTGGGATACCGCTTACCTCCTATGATGACATGGGAGAAGCCGATGCCGGACTATTCTCACATTCTAGTAAGGAACTTCCATCATATCAGGTTCTGTTTATTATTTTCTATCTACATTAATATTATTCTATATCTCTAATAACCTTTTAATCTTTATTATTAATCACCTTTCAATATATTTTTAAGCGTTTATATATTATATTTCCAAGTGCCTTAACTATCATGAGCTTCTTTAATGTATTTTCATATTTTTCATTTGACTAATTACTTTACCATTAGTTTTTCGTAATTGGTTCTACTTATTATTTCCTGTATCTGTTTCATGCCCTTTTGTTTTTATTTTTACTTTTAACATTTTTTAGTAGCATTTCCGCCATAAAGGTGTCAAACCTTAACTATATTACTGATTTTTATTATTGATATTAAACAAGGCACCAACTCTTACTTACTTAATGGATTATTTCCATTACCAATCCCTTTTCCATTGTTTTCATTACATTAACTCTAAATAATTATTTATTTAACTTTAAATTTACTTTCCCTTCCTAGGTTTACTTTGAGATTTTTCTACTTTAATATATTATACAATGGCATACACACACACACACACCAATTATTTATCTGTGTGAGTCCTAGAAAAAAAATAGAATTTAAGGAAAAACAGCAGGAATTAAAAAAAAAATGAAGCAAGCATATAAGCGAGCTTGCATATAAGCGAGCTTATATGCACCGCTTCACAATGTTAAAGTGCATTAGTTAAGAATGTATTTTATATGCAAACTTAATCATTATATTTGTATTTTTCTATTACACGAATCACATTTTCCAATCAATTCTAGTGTGGATTTAAAATCCCAACTGTCCCACAGTTAATATTATAAAATTGTTGCTCATTATATCAACTTACAACTAATAAAATTAGGGCACTATAAATAATCCAAGCTATAATTTTCAATTTAACAAACTTCATTACCAAAGTGAGCTAAAGAATCTGCATTTGCGGGTAATGCTTCATTATCATTATACTTAGTTAATAAAATACAATTTTAATTCTACAAAACAACTAAGTCAAAAGTAATAAAATTTCATTCATTATGCATTATTAATAAACTTGAAAAAAACTAAAAAATGCAAATTTGTTCAAGATTCTAATTATAATCTAGATCAGAGGTTGACAAATTTTTTAATACAAAGAGCTAATTTTTTTAACACACTACCAATTAATGAGCCACAAGGAAAGAGGCACAAAATATGTTTGTGAAAAATATGAATTTCTGAATAGTTGTGGATATATTTAAACATTTATTTTAGTAATAGAACATAATTGAAAATGTATACATCCTAATGAAAATAAAAATTGTCATTAAAATAAATAAATAAAAATTACTTTGACAGTTTGACATATTCACAAATTTTTAATATTTAAATATTCATAATATACAATAATTACTATTCAATAATAAGGCTGAATTCAAGAAACAATGTTGTAGCATCCATTTTTCCTCTTCTAGGTCATCAAGATATTTATTTAGAAATTACACGAGGAAATAAAAAATGTCTGTTTATTATGATAAAAAGCACGATATTGGATCAGAGCCACATTCGGCTGGCACTCTGTAGTCTGCGGACTCCTGATCTAGATATACATATCACTCTTTGAAGAAATAATATCAGAAATAATATTAAGATTTTAGATATAAGGAATCAGAAAATCTATGAATAGAAGTAAAAGATATAATTACAGGAAGCTGAGAACCTTTAATTAAGATTAAAAACAGCCAAGAAAATAAAAAGAATGTTAGAAGATATAAGTCAAAAATTAAAAAACAAAAAAACTTTTATAGATAAGAAATAGGAAATTCCAAAGATCATGCAGAAAAAACAAACACCATTATTAAAACATCATTTGCAAAGACACAAAAACAGAAATAAACTTTAAAAAACAAATATTTCAGATGATCTATATTATACAATCAAAAAGAGGTTTCAATTTTGATAAATTTAAAAGAAAAAAAAAAGGTTAATGGATAGATTATAATCAATGAAATAAAAATCAAGAGATGGAATGAATATACAAAAAAACAATTTTATGAAAGACATAAAAAAACAAAAACATTTTAAATGAAGTATCCTATATACAAGAACATTCAAAGCGAAAAAATAAGTTCAGATTTGACTAAGATCTTTTACCAATTGGAATTGACAAATAGCAGAAATTTAAAAAAAAATGATAATCAATAAAATTATTAACTGAATTATAATAATTTGGAAAACAATTTATATTGCTATGGGGGAGGGGGGTGAGGCAGTTGTGATAAAATGTGCAAACTATATCTCTATATATTATATGCAATTAAGATTATGCTTAACAAATCTCAAATATTAGAGCCTTATATTATAAGGGAATTGTTAGAGATGAAAGTTCCAGGAAAGTGAGGAACAAGATGTTACTGTTGATGTTTGTTGCTTAATTGAAAAAGCTAGAAAATATCATAACTGTAATCGATTGATTACAATAAGGCATACAACTCTGTTGATTATGATAAATTATGGAATGTTTATAGGAAAATAAACTCTCTATAAGGGATTAAAAACTACTGATAAAATTCTATGGTAAAGCAATTGGTTTTACATTGGCAAAGAAATTAGAAAATAGTGTATATTTTGTTTTCTTACCATTTTAACTTTTATATTAAATGTGATGAGCAAAGCCAGACTGCATGTAATTTGGATTAGAGAATAGAGAGGAAAAAAATCAATCTTAGATATGTTGGTGATTAGAGTTGAAAATAAAAAAGGACCTCAAGAGACTTATTAGGAGAATTAAAGAGAAAAAAAGTGAGATTAGGGTGAAATATGAAGAAGACAAAAATTATGATACCATGGAAACAACTATACTTAAAAATGATAATGAAAGTATAGAAGCAATTGACAAGTTTTGCCTTCTTGAATCATTCATTAACAAATGGTCTAATAATTTAAGAGATTCGTCACAGACTAATTGTGGATGGAAATGCAAAATAAAAAGCCTAAAAAAAAAATATTTAGATATAGGAACATATCTTTAAAAACAAAATTAGTAATGAACATAAAAGTTAAAAACTGAGAACAAGGAAAATAATGATACTTATAAACTGTAATGATGGCCTTGACTTTTGAGAATAACATGGACAGCAAATAAATGGACAAGTAAATAAATACTTTTATCAGATTAGATCTGAATTCTTGATATACAAATGCCCATGTTGAAATTGTCCTGTATTGATGATGGTCATATGTGAGAAAATCTAATTCATTGGAAAATATATAAAGCTCTGAAAATTTAAGATTAATGGTGAATGACAAAAGAATGCCAGAGCTTGAATAGGTAAAACAGGTGAAAAATCATTTTGAAGGAATACCATTCATTTGAGCCCCAGAAATCACTTTCAACTTATTATTGCTATTAATAAAATGCATTAATGGTGAATGAAAAGAGAATGGCCAGAAATGACATTATTATTATAAAAACATATTTTTGAGCTTGAACATCTCCAGAAATTATTTTCAACTAAATTACTTTATTATTAATAATAAAATGCATTAATAATAAGTACATGCTCAAAAAAAAGAGAGAGAGATTGAAATGTATGACTTGACAAGTAGTGTTGAATAATTCTCAATTTCATTAACGGTACTGAAACCCAATCTGCATCTGGATTCTTAACTTAGTATGACATAGAACTGTAATTTATAAACATTTTTTTCAAAAAATATTTAGTATAGTATTAATTTTCTGAATGTTAACTAAATTTATAGCATATTAACAAAATTTTTGAAAAAATTATTTAGGTAATCTGAGAAGACAAGATAATTCAATATTTAAATCAAGTTATTTTGAAGTTGACAATTACTCTAAGATTCCCAGATTTCTTTCAAATTAAAAGAGCAAATAGTATCACAATCATATAGTGCAAAGCAGCCATAAATTTTCTGAACATTAATAATCAATAATTCTTGGAAACATTTTTTTTTTAATGTTAAGACTAATACATATTCACTGATTCATCCAAAATCAATGAAATCTATAGAATTGTATTCATATTAAATACATTTTCAATCAAAATATTAATGACGGCTTCTTAGAATCTTTAACAGAATACTCATGAGTTTTGAAATTTATTTAATCTTCATTATGTAACTACTCTTTTTAATATTATGCATAACATTTAATGATTTCATAACTAGCTTTTAAACACAGAATTATAACTGATTACAATTTATTTGAGATTTTGCACAAGTAATGAATGTATACTTTTTTAACAGATGAATATATGTTGATATTTAGCAGCTATTTA
Organism: Epiperipatus broadwayi; assembly: GCA_028023455.1. Taxonomy (NCBI): domain Eukaryota; kingdom Metazoa; phylum Onychophora; class Udeonychophora; order Euonychophora; family Peripatidae; genus Epiperipatus; species Epiperipatus broadwayi. Next base: position 7,852,763 of record JAQFVV010012431.1, on the reverse strand, counting down.
ATAGTTATAATTAATTTACAATTTATGAGTATCTGAAAATTTTTTAAGATACCTATCTCTATTAGTATGCACAATTGTTGAATTAAAATGCTAAATCTACTGTTTTTACAAGTTCAAACTTTCTCTACACAAAAAAATTAACATTGTTTTATCATCATTGTTCCAAATTATATATAATCCTTAAAATGTCATTCAAATAATCCGAGAATGTTTTTTTTTTTTAACCCGGATGCATAGTTATTTTATACTTCACTAGCTTTAAAATAATTCTAGAGAGTATATTTAAATACCAATTGATAGATAATGCGAGCAAAAATATATTCTAGAAGCAATATACTTGAGTAGTGCTTGCAATTTATTCCTGATGGGCAGAACTTATTACTTAATTCTTGATTCACTTATTTCAAATAAAACAGAATGCAATTATGCTACAACGCCCATGAGAACAATTTCATTAATAGTTTAAGTTCTAATTAGATCATTTAAGTCAAACAACTCACTCAACCAAACAAAAGCCCATAAAAATCAGTGGTGGGCAAGAGCACCAACAGTAATAATCTACAGTTAACTACAGTGATAAGACTTAGCATCATAAAAATACAGCATGTGTAGAATGTAAGGGATCATATGGAATACCATAACACATTATATGTTTAGAATAAAATCTTTTGGAAAAATATCACTGATATAATAAATTCTATAAAGTAATTCATAGCAAAATTATTATCAGCATGTTCATATACATAAAATGGACTACAAAGAAATTTGATTAACATGTTGCAGGGATAAAGGAATTTAAAAATAGAAACTACTAAGATAGATGAGTAGGAAGAAAAAAAAACATTCTATATGAGTTTAGATAGTTATAATTATTTTAAAGAAATGCTAAATAAGCAACTCATCTTAAATAATATATATATAATACTTCTCTAATGATTTGAAATGATTTACAAATAAATTTTAGGTTAGTTATTAGCAATAAATATATATGAGTATTCCATAATCATCAAATAAGCATAACAAGTGTCCTTGATGTATTTAAGTAGCATATTTCAGAATTGTGTTTCCTAATATGATTATCAAGGAATGATTATGCCACTAAACCATCACATGATCAACAATGACAATTTAATTCTTTCTCAGATTGTATCACTTTCATAACTTCAGTTTGGCATAATATCTGAAAAGATTCTGAAAGACTTCTTGATTTAGTAACTGTTTATTTATTGAGATTGATTTTCTTATCATAAGAGCATTTTCGGTTCTTAGTCTAAAAGTCATTTTGATATTTGATTTTTATACTTAAAAAGATTACTCCTTAGAGACAATCAAAGTGATGTAAAAAGGATAATGTAATCTTTAGAAGTTTTAGACAAAAATACGCAAAATCTTGTATCATTGAAAAAATAACAGACTTGGAAGCATCTTGATTATATTTGAAGATTAATGAAAAAGAGGCTTTTATAAAAATTATGATATCATAGGTGATTTAGGCCTTCGGTATTTTTTTAAGACTTAATAGAATATGTTAATCATTTACATAACAGTATTTGCAGATATAAAACTAGCAGATCAAAAACAAATATATTTCTATAATTATTATTCAGGTGTTCTTGCCTATAGATAGATTAAGAGAATAATCACACAAGCAATGTTCCCTAAATCTCTTTTCAAAGATTCACAGAATTTTTTTTTTAATTGGCAAATTTCTTTCTTTTAAATCCATTTTTACTTCTTCGATTCTTCCCCAATTAATTTCTTAAATATTTAAATCCATTCATTTGCTGAAATAATCTTATATGTAAGTTTCATCCATATTCCTCTTGCATCTTTTTTCAACCACAAAGCTTAGGCTTTATTCACATTATTCCTCATTCCATATTCAATTCATCCTTCCATCAATCTATTCAACATATATTGAAGATTCTTTTCATTTTCACCTATATCGTATTATCCCCAATACTAGCTCTACTGCAGCCCAAATATTTATTTACTTATGCCTTCCAAATAAATATTAAAAAGAAAAGATGACCTACAATATCCCCACCTAACATTTCTCTTCGTACTCAATTCCTCAAATCTCCTCAGCATTCTTTATTATAAATATTCCAAATTAACTTTCCAATACCCTCCCCTTATTTCTTAAGATATTCATAATCCTTTTCCAGGTTATTTTATTAAATGTCTTTTCTCTTTTTCAATATCATTCTCTGCAATTGTTCTAACAACTCTAACAGTAACCTTTGCACTCTTCCTTTCTGAAAAATATATTCTCCAATATAATATTCTATCTTCCTATATGATCATTATTTTTGAAAATATTATCCTGTATTCTTCATAATAGCATTCCTCTGTCATTTTTTTAAAGGTAATAATTATAATGATTGCCAATTTGAACTGATTTTTTTTTTCCAGACCAATTTTTAACTTTGAGAATATAAATTTTTTATATACTGTTTTTGCTAATTCTCGAAATATTATTTATAACTTTTTAGTCCTTTCTACTATCACTAGCAATAATCTTTTTTGTAGATGAAATTAAATTCACAGCATATATATTTTATATCCATATAATTCTATAATTAAAACCACTTCTTTTTTCAAAAACTTTATTTGATGTATATATATATCCACTTATTTCCAATGTTTCGACTATCTTTACTCTATAGTCATTTTCAAGGATCTAGAAAAAATATATTACATTATAAACAAACTTCACACAATAAAACCAAAAAATCAAAAACAATATAAAACATATAAACCCCATAAAATTTAAAAATAAATAAAATACATTAAAATCAATTAAATTAAAAACACAAAACATACACCACACTTACTTGACTCCCTTCTCAAAAAACTTTCCCTTTTTACATTTTCTAGATCCTTGAAAATGACTATAGAGTAAAGATAGTCGAAACGTTGGAAATAAGTGGATATATATATACATCAAATAAAGTTTTTGAAAAGAAAAGAAGTGGTTTTAATTATAGAATTATATGGCTATATGTACTGTATATTTTTGAAAAAAAAAAATGATTGACTCGTGATTAGAAACAGAAATAAATGGATTTATCATATATATTTTACTATTTAGATAAATTTGTTAAATACACAATTGCTTGATATCTACATTGAGCATACTACTGCAGTAAGAGTGATCCTTGTGTTTATTGTATTCACTTGAAAAATATCCTGCTTATGCAGTGTAACACGTTAGTTTTTAATCTAAATAATTTCATAAGGAATGATTATTTTTAGAAATTATTTTTAAATTCATCATCATTAAATAAACTGATTTACTAAAGCAATTTGGCTTTAAATTTTCAAAAATAACAACAATTCTATAAAAAATAAATTTGGCAATTCCTAATAACAGATAAATAATTTTTGTAAAAAAAATAATTCAAATGTTCAACAAAGTATAATTTCACTCTATGTGATTACTGTTGACATAAAGTTAAAATTTTAATACAAATATTTGATCTACTTTTTAATATTTGCACAGGATTGACTAGAAATAAGTTAAACACTCATATTAATGTTTCATACTACTACTACAACTATCAAATATATATATATATATTATAAAAAATAAATAATATTTTCTTAAAGATAAACATTCTTTCTTCACTTATCAATATATTTATCTATATAATAATCATGAGATAAAGTTACTACAAAATCTCTCCAATATATACTTAGTTAAAACAGCAACTATTTCTGTATTATAGTTTCACCTTAAATTGTTTTCCTAGGATGCTATTTTTTAAGTAATATTATACTGTGTTGTATCTGAAGACAAGTGCAATATACTCTCTTCAGTAATATTTTCCTTCCTATTCCATTCCTTAAAATCAATAAAATTGTGCTTTTTAAAAATAATATATAATTCTTTTTCCCATAATTTCTATTCTTCCCCAATTATCTTCACTTTTAGCTTCAACATTATTTATGGATATTCCTAAATATCTAAAATCATTAAATTACTCTATTACATCCTCCTCCATTTTAAATGTTTCTTTATAATTTATTTTTAATCTATGTACAGATTCCAATTATCAAAGTTTTAATATTCTTTTTTTTTTTTCAAAATGTTTATAAACCTAATCTAGTAAATTCTAATAAATGACAGAAATTACAAACATATATATTGATATCTTTTCTAAATATAGTAACTGTATTATATTTCAATGATTGCAATCAATGAATAAATAGTATATTTAATCACCCTTTATCTTTTCTAAAACAACTTATTAAGCTGAGATGATCATTTTATTATTGATGTTGCTACATATAATTTTTTTTTCTAATTCTCAGTTGTTTTTTTTTCTATAAGTATGGTGTTTAATTTGACATGGCATTCACTGCTGTTTTTAATCAATCTATTACATTGCAAATAAATCTTTAAAATATCAATTTACCATATTTAAAGCTAGATATAAAACACAAAACAAATTTACATTAAATAATATTACATTTATATAATGCGCAGATTTAAATCACATTTTGCACATTTTCTAAAGTAGAATACATGTTTTCTGTAAGTGATAGGCTATAAGTGATAAAACAATTCGCATGATACTCAGTATATTGTTTCTTATATGCAAAATAAAAATTATAATAACTAATCTTTCTTATTGCATTGCCAAATGTATATCATATAATACTAAATCATCCATGAGCAGTTGAAGTTAAGAGATATAAAAGTTCTGAAGAAGATTGCTGGGGCAATAGAAACTGTAAACTGTAAAAGAGGGTGATAAATAAAACATAATGTAACAGTAGTAAAGTGCATGGATGATTTAGTATTATATGAAATAAAAATTCTAAGATAAAAACAAAAACTTTTCAACAAGATTCACAAATAATTAAAAATCAAATTTAAATAATCACAAATGGACATCTTCCAATATGGTTAATTTTTTAAAAAACAATCCTGATATAATTAAATGCTAATAATGAAATAAAAAAAGTTGAATATATAATAAAATCAAAATTTTAATGAAGCTGGTTTATTTGTTTTATTCGTCAATAATCCATTTCAAATAATTTAAATAATACCCATTTTCAGTCAAATTGGACAATCTTTTTTATGTGCCTCAAATTGATATAGAAATAAAAATAATTATAATTCAAAACGATTTTTATTTGAAATATGTAAATAAAAGCATCTGAAAGCATATGACAAATGATCAACTTAAAATTACCTTTCTATCAACATACTTATCAGAAATCATATTTGAATATAAATACATTAAATGAAACTAAAAAAAAAAAAATGAACATTGAATAGATAACTGAAGTTATCTTTATTTTCACACAAAAAAATATGAAAACATTTTAAGGAATCTGAATAATATCAAATTTCATACTAACGTTTAAATTAATTGTTTTTAAATTTTTGGTAATTTCATTTTACTAAAATTCCTTAATTTCATTTGATGTTTTGAATATTATTTTGTTATTAAAATAAATTTCTGTAGGGATTATATAATGGAATCTATTATTAAAACAATATCTCACACAATATAAAATCTCTGTACTAGAATTATAATAATCTCTACATCACATAAGTATTAGTATTTGACTAAAAAGTTTATCAACTCCATACTTTTGAAACATAAAGTGCACATATTAATACAATTACTGTTAAATCAAATCAACAATGTAGCCATTTTTAATATTATACTTCAATTAGCATGAATTAGAATTTAACTATAAATAGATACTGTACATTAAAATAAGTATAAAAAAAAATTTCTAAAATTAATAAACTTAATGGAATAATTGACTGATGAATTCAAGAACTGAATTAAAGCTCAACAAAGATCAATGCTTTATGCAACACATATAATCCTTTGAACAAAAAATCACTTTTTTTAAGGAGTGCCTTAGTTTAGTTTGTCATTTAATAGCTTTATTTTTTTCTAGCAAAAAAAAATAATAATAATTTGCTATACATACAAATGAACATTTGTTTAAAGAGAATTGGAAAAGGAAAGAGAGTGACTTTTAAATCAATTGATATAAAGTTTATATTAAAATTTTTAAAAAGAAATTTAGATAAAGAAAAACAGGGAAAGGATCTAGTCAGTTCTTATTTTAGTTTTTTGGATAGTATGTGCAAAATACAGTAAAAGTTTTCAAGAGCATACAGAAAAAGACCATAATGTGCATTGTTGTCTTATTCATAGGAAAAGCTCAGACACGAGTATACCAGAATAGTTGTATTGTACTTGTATATTGTTTGTTTCAACTATATTTTCTACAAACTTCCATATATTGCACAACATCCATATTATGTTGTAAATTCACTATATGGTTATTTGTTTTAAATATTTTTTTTTTTTTGCTTCTATTATCTTAATGGCTTTGTCATCTAAACACATTTGACCTTTTATAAACTAAATCATAACTACAAATTTTTTTTTCTTGCTTCTATATCTTCACAATTTTTAATTCTGAATCTTAAATACTTTTAACTTTAGCAACCTCTTTACTATTGATATTAATTCAAAAATCAATTTTTTATTGTTATAAGTCAAACACACTGCTTATTCTTTTTATAAACTGCAATAGTTTAGGTTTAAACCCACTTCTTTGTTTGGCCTCATTTTAAAATCCAAATTTCATAATTCACAACTATCAACAAATTAAAACACATTTAAACTAGTGTTTTTCAAATTATCGGTTAATTTTAGTAATATACATCCAGCAAACCTTTCAATGAAGTAAAAAAAAAAACAGATAAATGAAAGATTTCTTAAATATTATTTTAGAATATATATATAATATTGAAATTTATTTATTAAGCACTCAGGTCGTATGAAATTAAAGATAAAGGATTTCACCTTTCTTTTTTAACATATGTGCCTTACTGATTTTTATAATAGCTCAACAATGCTGTGTCGAGTACAAAAAAAAATTCTTAAACTCAAACACAAGATAGACTTTATGCTTAATCTAAATTCTGATTTATATAGGCCAATCTGAAGTATCTTGGTTTGAGAGAGTGAAGATGTTACTCTGTTCACTGTCTCATCCATTACTTTCTTACATACATTAACATTTACAAAATCTTTCGATCTACGTGTTAATATTACAAATCATTATCAATTCACTGCAGGATGAAGGTCTCTCCAAGTTCAATCCATCTCTGATCTTTAGCTTCTCTTCTCCACATCATCCCTGCACACTTTCTTATTTCATCAATCCATCCCACATGTGGTCTCTTTCTGGGTATTTTACAATCTCTTGGAATCCAGTTTAAGATTTTAATTGTCCATCTATTATCATCTCTTCTAGCAATATGTCCAGACTAATTCCACTTGAAGTCTTTTAATTTTTTCTATGAGGTCAGTAACATCTGTTTGGTCTCTTACCCATATATTGCATTTTCGATGTCTTCTTGTTATTCCCAACATGCACCTCTCCATACTTCTTTGAGTGGTCTGAAGTCTCTGTATTGCTCTTCTATTAAGTGTTCAAGTCTCAGATCCATAAGTAAGAACTGGTAAAACACATTTATTAAAAACCTTCCTTTTCAAACACAGGCATATTTCCTTTTAGTATCAAATTATTTCTACCAAAAACACTCCAACCAAGTTTAATTCTATGATTAATTTCATCCATTATGTTTCCATCTGTATTAATAATCTGACCAAGGTATTTGTAACTGTTAACTTCTAACTCATCATAATCAATCTTTATTTTCATATTTTGAGAAATATTTAGTCCTACCTTCATCTGATAACTCCTGCAACATTTCCTGCAGCTCTAAAGCATTATTTGCAAAAACAATTACATCATCTGCAAAATCTAAATGACTTAAATAATCTCCATTTACTTTCACTCCTTTAGCTTCCCATTTTAATCCACAAAATACTTCTTGCAGCACTGCTGTAAAAAGTTTTGGAGATATGATGATGAACATTACAAATTAATAGAAATTACATAACGTTCAAATTTAATGATTAAGCGCATAGATCGTATGAAATTAAAGAGAATGTATCTGTGTGTAGCATTGTGAAAATAAAATGTATTTCTCATGAGTTAGGTTTTTTATTAAAAAAGGTTTGAAAATATTGAGTTTGTTTAAAATCTTTTAAATAAGAGCATAATTCTTTTAAACTGAATACAATATATTTCACATAATTTAATTCTGCTAATAACAACTACTTGTATTTTTAAAAAATATTTTGATCTTATCAAAAATTTTTCACAATCATTCTCCACATTGGCTAGATTTATTTCACAAATTCTTGATTGCAATTGATCAGACATTATTTCAAAAATTATGTAAAGCTGAAAATCACATTTGTAATCAACATTCATCTTAGAACAATTTATTTAAATTTAGGCAATTAATTTTTTTTTAATTTTCTAAAAAGAATTCAAAATAAATTTTATTATTCAATATTTACATATTAGTGATAAATTCATAGTTAGCATTCAATGCATATAAAAGTATGACATTTTCCAGAACCAAGTAAGAAGATTGCACATGTATTTTTATTTATTAGAACATTGATACTTTGACCAATCCCAATTATGAAAGAAACTTTACCCTCTATCCAATAGTTGCTAAATATTCATTTATCAATGAATGCTGAATAATGAACTACATTAACTATGGCTCAGTCATCTAAGATAAATAATCCTTATGTAGAATTCATTTCTAGAAGAGGTACAATATAGTTCTAATCTTTAATATAAAATTAAAATTTTATCCTCAACAGTAATAAAATTTAAAGTGATATTGAATAACCTTTTTTTAAAATTTTCATTTTATAGAGAAAAATATTTTTGTGCATACAATAGCAAACTTCAAAGGTCTTAAAACCACTATGTAGAAAACTTTACCTTCTAGCCAATAAATGCTAGCTATTCATTTATCAATCAATGCTGGATAGCGAACTAGATTAATTATGTCTGTTATCTAATATAAATGTTTATAATTTGATTTCAGATAATTAAGATTCACACTTTCAAATATAAGTACTTTGGACTGGCTTGGATATAAATTAAGACAAGTAAAGAAGAAAGTGGAACCGCTCTTTTCTTATTAAAATTCTCTGTCCCAGTGCTTAAGATTTGATTGGCTGGTTGTAGTCATAAGCGCTTGAGAGATTTGCACTCTCTCATTTATTTCAATAATCAAATAATCTTTATACAGAATTCATTTCTGAAAGAAGTATAATATAGTTCTAATCTTAATGTAAAATTAAAAATTTAATCCTCAACAGTAATACAAGTTAAAGTGATACTGAATAACTTTTTTTTAATCTTCATTTTATAGAGAAAAATATTTTTGTGCATACAATATAGAATCTATCTACTGGTTAATATCATAATTTGCTATATAATATTTTAAAATTATATCATTATGATATTTACAAATATAAAAATATTTATTTTGTATCATATAAGAGGTAAGCTATCCAGTTCTTTATTATTATTTAGTTTTAGAAATTTTTTTTTTTTTCCATTTCAGTATCCAAGCAATATACGAAATAGAAATAAACTACCAATTACTAGTTAAATATGTATTATATAATCTAAGTGGCATAACTCATAGATTAAAATTGGCTAGTTTTTACCATATATTTTTTAGTGTTCAATAATAGTTGTATAAATCTAAATACAAATATTTTTTTATAAATACATTATTGTTTCTTTTTAGACAAGAAATAAATAAATGAATTTCTACTTTCAAATTTGCGTATTTCAGTTTAACATGTAAACCAATTTATTAATTATTAAATCTTTATACTTTTTATTACTCAGTTTGAATTTTCTATTTTTAGATCCTATTTAGTGTTCGTTTTTAAACATTTTATAATTCATCACTTTTTTTTTTTTTATTATATTATCCTTGATATATTCAACATATTCTACTTTCATAATTGAAATTCATTTATCATCAATTCTTTAAACACTTTATTATAGTTTTAAAATGATAATATAATTGATTATTCAATTTACTGAAGTTTTGATGATTTTGCATATTTTGGGAAAAAAATATTTTTTAATTTCAATTCATACATAAGCACTTATTAAGATTTAAACATATTCATGGAAAAAAAAACAAGTCCAAATATAATAATTCATAAACTAGATTCCTAAAGAATCATTTAAATGAGCATATAACATTCATCAATTGCTATATCAATGCTGATGTATGTCAGGAGATAAAAAATCACTTTTATTTGACCTTCAGTTTGTTATATAGAAATAAATTAAACATTGATACTTGAAAAAAAAAAGTGATCACCTTTTATTTGACAAAATAAATTGGCATTCATATAACAAAAGATGAGTATTATTTATAAGTTAATTTAAATGATTCATTAGGAATCTAGTTTACAAATTATCTTAATAATGTATTCAAATTTGTTTGTTCTATGAATAGATTTATATTCTTGACATTACATATTTGATAATAAGCCATAAAATTATTTACTTGCTCATTAAAAATCAATAGAATTTCATTTAAATTAATACTTTAAACTGGCTTGATTATAATTTAAAAACAAAAATTGTTACTAATAAGATCCAGCCATCTCAAGTATCAATGCTTATTTATTATTATAGAATAAAACAAAAATCAGATAAAAAATATTTTATTTGACTAAATAGATTAGCATTTATGTAACAAAAGGTGGGTGTTATTTACAAGTTTATTAAAATGATTCTTTGGGAATCTAGCTTGTGAATTAATGTATTCTTACTTGTTTGATCTGAAAATAACTATATTTTTATATTTGCCAAATTGTAAAATTATTTAGACTCACATTAAAATCATCATTATTAAGTCTATATCATTACAATTTTAAATTAAAAGATAGTAAGTATTTAATAAGTATAAAATCAATTATTGTTTAATTTTTTTTTTATTCCAAGCAGTATTTATTAACCAATAAAACAAAATCCTTTCTTCTTAGTACCATTAGTTTATTTTAAGAAATACAATTTTACACACTGTTTTCAAAACCTTTTTTTAATTGTTTCCCATTTTTCTTTTGGTTAAGTTTTTTATAGGATCAAAAAATTTTTTTTTTCACAAAATGCAACTTTGTTAATAAAACAAAAAAAATTTATATTACATATCTATCAATCAAAATATATAAAATATAAACAAATGCAGATATATATACATACATTCATATATAAATAAATAAAAAATGAGTAAATTAATACATTATTTAATATTTAAATGATCAAAAATGCAATATAATTTTCATGAACATTACTAAATTGTATTGTGTAAATAATTAAATTTATCATCATTATGCCATGAAGAAAACTACTAGTCATTTGAATCTTTGATGGGGAAAAAAAACCAAAGAAACTATTAAAATATAAAACTGAAATTTTTAAAATAACATATACTCAATGCAAATAGAGAAATTTAAAATAAATAAAAATGAAATGCAATGCAATGTAAATCTCAAAAAATTATTTTCTAAAAATTCAAGTTAATTTTTCTTGCTTTTTGTTGCTCCAAACATATATGATATTCATAATAGTTTTAGGCTAAAATTTTTGCACTGATATAGGAATGAATTATTGCTTTTAAATATCCATTTTTATACAATTCATTGTTATCTTAAATATGAATACTAAAACTTAAATATTTAAACATAAAAGGTTTGTGATAAGTAAGATCTAATTTTACTTACAAACTAATCTAATAGCTTTTATCTATATTAATTGATTATCTATTCATGATCTATAAATTATAAATATATAATTTTAAATTATTTCCATTCTGCTTTAGCTTACATTTTTGATAATTGTACAATATCCTGCTTAATGACTTGATCTTAAAAATTATTTTTCTCATTTGTGATATTACTTGTAAATATCTGTTAATATTTTGTATTGAAATTATAGACTGCACCTAGCAAGTCAAAACCCATTTTTTATTTATGTAATCTGTCTCTATCTGCAATTGTTTATCCATGGTTTGAAAAATAAATTGGGATTCTTTCTCATATTTTCAGAAATGTGTGAGTTAGTTCATAATTAACTAAAGAATTCTCAATCAATGATTGTCATTAAAATATCATTCAAATTACTGTGACATAATCTTTCTAATGAACGTAAATCTTTTGGTAATTCTAGCAGAGTTCTAAACCTATAATAGAATTACTAACTAGAATATGAAATCTCATTGAGATTATAAAATTCTCATATATAATATTGTAAAATAAGCCTATTATTTTCATAATAGATTCAAAAAATACGAAACAATAACAAAGATCACATAATTAAAATTTATTATTTTTAACGATTATTTATTCAAATCAAACTATAAAACTTCAATATCTATATTCCGACAAATTATATTCACTAGATACAAATTTTTATCTCCTCAATACGAGCAAATATAAAAAAAAAAATAAAAACTTGGTTAGAATTTTATTTTTAAAAATTCACTCAAAAAAGATTGATCTAAGAGAAGGAAATAAACGGTTTGTATAAGCTCAAATTTAAGATATCATCTATATAAACCTTATTATATTTTTACATTTGCCACATATAAATATGGTGTCGGTCCCACATAAACAAGAAAGAAAACGACAACAGCAGCCATTTTTTTTATTTCGTCTCAACAGCGACCATACCCACAATTCTGTATTTGGAATTAAATTACAATAGCTTCAAAATAAATTCTATTTCTTAAAAATATCAAATGAAATGACAATTACCACACAATAAATTAGCAAATATGAAAAAAGAAAAAAAAGGAGAATTTAATGTTCGTATTAAATAAATATAAACTACAATAATACTATATTTGATGGAATCTTTTAACGTTTCAGTCTGAATCAAAGCCTTAGGCAACAGATAGGGAAGAAAATAAAAACATTTATATATAATAAAACAATCGATACAAAAATGTATTTAACAAATAATAAAATAAACAAAAATTGATAACTATATGATAAAATTATTAGATTGTCCATAGTATAACAAATATTGTAGTTAGTTTGCCGTTAGCATTAAAAAATACACAATATAAAGAAATCAATGAAACAGACAAAACAAAATACTGTAGAGCAAATTTTGTTTACCGTTTTATTATATTAAGTTAAACCAAAATATTATATGCGAGGCGAGATTATGCCAATAAAAGCAACAATTAAATTTTGCAAGTTTGTATATATTTACTGCTATCATGTTGTATAATTAGTAGTATGTACACGTTTGTGCTTGTTTATGTTCGCGTGTAAGTGCTTACATATATATGTATGTACGCGCATTAGAACAAATTGATTTAGATTCTATTAAAATAGGACAATACTTAGACTAGTAAAAAAAAAAAACATCAATGTTTTTGGGTAAATAATATAAAATATACTCATTCGATAGAACTCTAATTAACAACTAAAGTTAACATGAGATTATATTATCTAAGAAACTATTAAAACAGTCCTCCATCCAATGTTTTGGTAATAATTAGAGGAAATATAACTGGTACTGATTTTATTTAAGCTGAAGTACTTATTTATAGATATATATGTATACTCACTAATCATTTACATATAAACACATACACACAAATTCACATTTCCTGCAAGCATTCTAAAATATAAACATATCATTATCTTCTTTAAAAAATAATTATTCTATGGCGAAACAACAAAAAAATTAAAAAAGAAATAAAAGCTATTAGATAAACGATTTAATCATAACTAAGTTATGCTATAGTACTTATTTTGTTTTTAAAGATATAAAACAAAAGAAAAAACGACAGGTAGCAAAAAAATGTAATTAATAAAAACTTTTTCTAAAATATAAAATCATATGATTTTTTTTCTTCTTTATACTCAACCAAACACAACTTACCGACACTGATACACCAAACGCGCTGGATGAATCCTAGGATTTACTATATTTTTCTTTAAAACGAGTGTTCTGCGTGATTTGCTCTTTATTTATAAAATCCACTTTGTATTTATTTTGTAATCAAGTTAAAATATTTATATAATTATTAAAATATAATCCAAAATGAAAAAAGAAGAAGAAGTTTTTATCATGTAAACATCTAAACAAATTCAAAAATTGGATATCTACAATGCAATGGCGGCCATTGAAAATTTGCGCCTAACGGGTTTAACATTTCATATCATGGAGTTCCAAGGAACGCCTGCGTCTCGTCATTACCTCGTTTTGGAAATAACCCCATCTTGTAAATAATGAGGTCAATTTTTACTTGTAGACTTATCATTCTCACTGGATATTGCATAGGATAATTGTAAAGAAACAAACATTTACATTTTCCTATGATTTTTGATTTTTTTATTATATTACTTTATTTATAACTGTTTAATTTTACTTTTCTATATAAAATGTCATTTTTCCCGAATATCATTACGAACTGAGCAAGCGCAGTATCTATGTTCATTTGTAACGTAGGTTATCGGCAATGTTATGGGATAGGATATTTTAGAATACGTCGATCCAAAATGAAACCTTGCATAAGATGAAGACAGAATTGATGAAAATGGATTATTAACTATATAATTTTTAAATTTTGAAATAATTAAAATTTAAATCTCTTTGACTGTATTAGTTAAATCGTTATGTTGGACCCATCATCAAGTGAAGAAGAGTCTGATAATGAAACGTTGGAGGAAGAGAATTCGGAGGCTCTTAGTCTTCCACCCACCGGTGGTAGTGTTCGGAGTTTGTCCCCTGCCAGTGATTCCCTTAGTCTTAGTGGCTCGCATTCAAGATCCAATAGTACTATCAGACCTGCGAGTCCTAGTCCTTCGGTTATTAGTGAAAAAGAGGATTTAGATAGAGTAGATAAAGAGGAGGAAGAAAGAAAAAAGAGACTACAATTGTATGTATTCGTTCTTAGATGCATTGCTTATCCTTTTAATGCTAAACAACCAACTGATATGACCAGACGACAGACTAAGGTTACCAAACAACAACTGACTACCATTAAAGAAAGATTTCACGCTTTCCTAAATGGTGAAACACAAATAGTTGCGGACGAGGCCTTTTGCAATGCTGTACAGAGTTATTATGAAGTATTTTTAAAGAGTGATCGAGTATCTAAAATGGTTATGAGTGGAGGATGTTCAGCCAATGATTTCCGAGAAGTTTTTAAAAATAATATTGAGAAACGGGTCCGCAGCTTGCCCGAAATCGATGGTCTCAGTAAAGAGACTGTACTTAGCTCTTGGATGACAAAATTTGATGCTATTTTCAGAGGAGAAGAAGATCCTCGAAAGCAACCTACTAGAGTTTCCCAATCAGCAGCATCAGAGCTAATTTTGAGCAAGGAACAGTTATATGAAATGTTTCAAAATATTTTGGGTGTAAAAAAGTTTGAACATCAATTACTATATAACGCAATTCAGGTAAGCTTGTAACATTAACACTGTTCCATTTTTGCAATTGTTTGAAAACAAACAAATTTCATTTATTTTGTTGCGAGGGGGGATTCCCCTCTCTATCATCACTACTTTTTTTTTCACTGTAGAAGTATTTGTTTTTGTTAGGTTTTCGCTCTTCCCAAAACTGGCTAGAAATAGATTCACTGATTTATTTTATGTACGTAATTATTAATTTTATTGATATAATTCTCATAAATGTTTCGTGATATTTTAATAACATAGAATTTTCGTTTATTAAATTAAACTAAAGATTTTTAATTAAAAAAAAATTGTGATTAATAATTATTAATAGAAGTGATTTAAAAATAATAACGATTCCTCCATTAATGTTATTTGATTTTGAAATTATGAGTTAATTAATGTAAATTTTATAAAGCATTTTTTTAAATATAGATATAAAAGCTCAAATAGTTAATGAAATTATTAAAGTATTTTTATGTTCATATGTTATTAACAAAATACATTATTTTCATTATGTTAAGTAAATGAGAAAATATTTTTAAATACTGAAAAGTTATCTAATTAATCATTTTCAGTAATTGCAATGAAAGTTTAATTACTATAAATGAAAGCAAATAAAATGGACTTGTATTTTGAAAGTCGAAAAACTATATGTTAATATATATACTGTATATATATTAGTAATTTTCTTGAATTACAATCTTTCTTATTCAAGATAATGTCATAATAATGCATTTTTTAGAAGGCGGTAATAATTAGTCTTTAAATAGATATTCCTATGAGATATTTGATTAAACTAATAAAATCCCATTTCTCGTGGTATAATTAATTTATTTATAAATATTTAAACCGTTTGTAGCCAATTGTTATTTATCCAGCTTTGATAAGTATAGCTTTTAGCAAAAAGATTCTGGGTTAATCTGAATTTGTGAGATGAATATGGGTGCTTTGACTGTAAAAACAATAGATTGTAATGTATTGTGTTTTTAACCACTAATGGCAGAAGTGTTGTACTGTATTATTTATCTTTATTTTTAGATATATTTATATATAACACATTACCCTTCATGCAAATGTCTGCTCATAAGTATGATCAGATTTTTTCTGTAAATTGAAACAATAGAAATAATACAGTATTAAAGATTATATCAGTTCATAAAAATAAATGTGATTTTTTTTATAATTAGGAGATAGGAATAGAACTGCTATACTATTAATTGACTAATTCAAGGACTCAACCTCTATATGGCTTATATATGAAGAACAGAAAAGTGATAGATTTGGAGAAAATATTTTGATATTTACTATCTATGATTATAACTGATAATATATGTATATGCGCAATGTTTCATAAGAAGCAGAAATATAGTGAATTAGGAAACTGGAGAAAAAAATGGAAAATTTGAAAATATATTTTCGGAGAGAATGGATGAGAAGTATTATAAAAAATAAAGTTAATTTAAAAATAAACTTTGTATTCTTCATTGATCATATTGTTAAAATGTTTTTATTTGAAAAGCAACTGGAAACATTAGACTAGGAGATATTTGTTTAAATATTGTTTTTTTTTTAGTTTTTAATAGAAAAAGAAAGGTATAAGGGATAGTTTAAAGCTATTTTGCATGATCCATACACACTGCCAATAAATTACTTGGATCAAAACAAAAATGATGATACCTTTTATTTTTGGATTTTTATGAAGTCAAAAAGTAAACAACTATTGGACAAGTGATGGGAATCCTAATAAATAAGAAAAAAATTTTATGCTTTTTTTTTTGTTTATTTGTTGTTGTTGTTGTTGTTTTAAAGCCAGCCAATTCATTTTTATTTCAATTGTTGATTTGATTTGTAATTTGTTTTGAATGAAACTGACAATTATTGTTTTCATCAAACTCAACAACAATTCTACGATTTACCATATTTCCTCCTCCTTCCTCCCTCTTCTCGCCTTTTAAAAAACAAATAAAAAGAAATTAAATTTTTTTTTAAGACAAATAATAAGAATAAACATTTTCAAACATTCTATCAATTACAAATAGTAAAAGAGGTTGTTTGAAATTATACATGAATTAATTTTGTAAATCAATAGTAGATAATATTACAGATCAGAAACCCAAAACAAGCTTGAAAACTTACAATTCATCTTATTTTCCCCCTCTCTTTCTCACTCCCTCACTTTCATTTCTCAAAAACCAAAAAAGAAATTAAAAAAAAACAAGTAATATTAAAAGTTTGCAAAAAAAAAAAAATTATCAATAAAAAAAGTTTTACATTCCATTTTGAATTTATAAATTATGATAAATCCCCTTTCCAAATCCAAAGAATCTTCAATTAATCAATTAGTCATCCTAGTATTCTTTCATGATGTTGAAGCAGTGTTTTAAACAATTAAAAAGTAAATGGAATATAGTTGAAACTTAACAATAAAATGCATTCCTAATTTAACAGTACAAGAAATAAGATATTATTTTACATAAAAACAATGTAAAAGTGGAATGTGGTTATTATATGATAAATATTTTGCTTTGGTTTAGTTTTATTTATTGTTACAGCCTTAGTAAATATTACTTACGTAATCAAATTTATAATTACAACTTTATTTGATCTTGGGAATAATATGAAATTTTGATTCTCTATCTATAAATGTCCATACCTGTGAATTATTTGTATATTTTATTAAATTATTAGTTGCTAATGAATAGCATTGTGTAGTCTGGGATCAAATAATGTACTGTTTGCTTATGTAATGCATTATTGGTTTTGTACCAATTCTGGCTAAAGAATAAAGGTTTACATTATAGTTATAAAAAACTAAGGTTACCAAAATATGCCAAAACTGAACTGGTTTCAGATCTATATAACTATGTAAGCAAATAAGCTGGATTGAAGAAATAAAAAAGTTTTTCATTTTGAGTTGATAGCTTGATAGAGTAACAAAAAATAAAAAATGGCTGTTAGAAAGAAAGTGCATTAGATTCAAAAGATTCAAGTGAATGGTTCAAAAAATTCCCGGTACTTGGGTTCCTGCAACCAAGGAAAGATAGGAGGTCTTTTCACATTCGTATCAATACACTGCTAACTTTTTAATGTTATGATTTTGGCAGCATCAAACATTACAACCTTAGCAATGCTTTGATATGAATGTGAAAAAGTCCTCCTTTCTTTCCTTGGTTGCAGGAATAATACCCAATAGTTTTAGAAAAATACACAAAAATTTATTTTATAGGAAATATACACTTCTATGTAATGTAGACGGATGCAAATAATCAAATTTGATGGACGCAAAGAACCAAATTTTGTAATTTTCTTCCATCAGTTTTAACAAAAATTGTAGTAATGAAGGCATACCAAATCCATTTTTCTGTACGAAATTAACACAATACAAATATATCTTTTTAAAAGTAAATTAAAAAAAAATCTATGAAAGAAACATAAGCAGACGATGCCTGAACGCTAAATTTAATCGAATGATTTTAAACCAAGAAAAATACCGAAATTTGTACAAATAGTTTTTAAAATCACATTACAAAACATTCAACAAGAGGCTACTTACTGTCTGAAATAGAGTACAGTATTGTAGTTCCAGGAATTCTTACATACAAAATGCGATTATCAACCCCCTCTCCGCCATTCCTACTTCCTACCCCGAAATGTTTATAGAGCACGTGATTGTGCAGTACATGCTAAAAATGGAATCTTACCAAGCAATGTAAACCAAATGCAATTTATTTTTTTGGAACGAATGTTGTCCAAAAAATAATAACAAAGTCAACGTATTTATTCAATTAGTAAATGAAAAAAAAAAAAAACCAGTAAATTCCTGCAACTCTTTTAGTAAAAAAGTCAACGTATTAATTGAATACGAAAAATAGAATAAGAACTCTAAATTGCAACACTACAATCGTTAGTTTTTCGACTGGATAAATAACTGGAAATTGCAGCTGTTGGTGAGTTGTTTTATAAACAGAATTAAAAATGTTTTTGATCTCAAAGCAAGTAAAAGAAAAACACAGTAATACCAAAGTCTACATATTAATTCAATTAGTAATTAGAAAAATGGGTAATTGTAAATTGCAACACTTTGATCAGTATATGCTTTTTAGACTGGAAAAGTAACTGGAAATTGTAAAAACAGCAGAACTTTGAGCAAATCAAAAAGAAACATCATAATAATAATCTAGTCACAGCAGTAAATATAAAGTGAACTTATTAATTCCATTAGTAATACGAGAAATAACTGTACATTGTAACACTCTGATCAGATAGTTGTTAGACTGGCGAAATAACTATAAATTAAAGCACTTTGAGCCGATCAAAGGAAACAACAGTATTAATAAAGTCAACGTTTTAATTCAGTTACTAAATAAAAAAATAAGTATTAATTTCAGCACTTGGATCAGATGGTTTTTAGACAGGGGGAAGGTGTCATCATGTCTGTGTAAGCAGGAGTAAAAAATATTTTTTATATGAAAGCAAATAAAAGGAAAAAAACATAAATAACAAACTCAACGCTTTACTTCAATTTGTAATTAAAAAAAAAAACAATTAGGGAGATTGTATTAATATGATCAGATGGTTTTCAGACTTGAGAAAGAATTATAAGTTGCAACATTTTGAACAGATAAAAGGAAGCAACAACAATATTTACAAAGTTAGCGTATTAATTTAATTCTTAAATAAACAAATATCTGTCAACGAATTATTTCAATTAGTACATCCAAAAATTACTTTAAAATGTAGCACTTGTAGCAGATAAAAGGAAACAATGGAGTATTAACAAAATCAACATTTTAATTCAGTTACTAAATCAAAAAATAAGTGTTATTTTCAGTAATTTGATTAGATTGAATAAATACTGAGAAGATGAAATTAAAAATGATCAAACAAAATTACAATAACAACAATGAACAATTTTAAAATTTAAAAAACAAAATTTTCAATCAGCAAATGCAATAAATCCCCTCCCCCAAAATGACACTAAGAAGTTTTGACACATAAGAAATTGTGTTTTGTTGACACATTTTAAAACACGTTTTGTGCACGTTTAAAAACACGTTTTTCGAGATGAAAAAAGCGCGTGTTTATTTCACGTTCGCAAGATTACACGTTTTATCGCGTATGTGAATAGTCGTCCTATCTATCCTAGGTTGCAGGAATAATACCCAAGTACCAAATTCCCAAAAGCTTCTCACTACTGAAAGCCATAAAAGTCTGGGATATTTGTATATGATGACAATGGATATGGATTTATTAAATACTGTCATGTAGATGACATAAGAATTGAGAGAATAAAAAAATTTACTAATGAATAGCAATGTGTAATTTGGGATCAGGTAGTATATTGTTGATCATGTCATGTATATTGGCTTTGTACCAATTCTGAACAAAAAAAAGATATCTGAGATTATTAAAAAAACTAAGGTCATCATAATATATAGAAATTAACTATACAAGCAAATAAGCTTGTATTGAAAATAGTTAAGGTTTTCAATTTAAACTAGTAGCTTACTGGTATAACAAAAAGTAAAAAATTGCTGCTAGAGTAAAAGTGCATTCGATTTAAAAGATCCAAGTGCATAGTTAAAAAAAAATCAAAAAGTTCCTCAATGATGAAAGCCATATGCTAGAAATTAGTCGGGGAATATTTGGGTAGGAAGCATTGGATAAGAATTTATTAAACACTACCATTTGACATCTATTGAGTACTAAAGCTTACATTAGATGGAATAAGAATAGAAAGAATAAAAGAGCCTATTTTTTTTACATCGCTGACATTTTAAAAAAATTGTACTATTTCTATGCACTTTTCATAATGTTTTATTTAAATCTGTATAGCAACTTTGACAGCCTTGCTGTCTTCTGATCTCTTAATAATATTCTTTTAATTTACAGATTTGTTATTTGAAGGAATATTATTAAGAGATCTGAAAAAGATTATTAGACAGTTATGGGGGAATTAAATAGTGCATTACGAAAAGTATGTATAGAATTGTAATTTTAAGGATTGGACTTTTTTTAATTGAAATATTAATAAATAGTAGTATACAGTACCCATAAAATCAACAATACCAATATGTGCTGTGCTATTTGTGTGTGCATATGAGAACTTATAACAGTTATTGTGGTAGTGATTTTTTTCTTCTTCCAATTCTAAAAACATCTGAATTCAGTTTCTGATTACAAAGCCACTCAATGTCAGAAAGTATAAGTTTTAAATTGCATAATATATCTAAAAATTTTATCTAATTATTAATGTTACTTTAATACTTTTAAGAAATTTATTAACTTTTAAAATAAATATATCATTATACATTATGTCTACATTATTGCTTAAATTCATACAAAACTTAAGTAACCAATCTGATAAAATAAGCATATTATTATAGATTATTTGCTTATGAAAATTTTTAATTGCATTAGGATTGAATGTAGCATTTTAAAATAATAATTTAATAGAAATTAATTCATTTTCTATGTTTATGTCACATAAAATTTGAGAACAGATGTATTTTGGACATCACTGATATATAAATCTTGTGTAAGTAATATTTATATATATATTGGAATAATTAAATATTTTAATCAGAGAAATTTTTCATGTATTAAATTTTAACAGTATGTATGGTCCAGGTTCAAGAAAATCTTTAAAATAATTTTAGTTTGGATTTATGTTAAAAACTAATTAATTGATTTAGTTTATTCCCAGTGTTGAAAATAAAACTTTTTTTTATAAATTAAATAATGCATGTATAATCTGAATTCAATACATAATCACTGATATAATATCTTAATATTATTAGTATAAAGATTACAAGAATTTTATTCTAAAGGGATTAAAAGTTTAGGCATATATATAGTCTGTAAATTTAATAATTTATTTAGACTTGTATGTACACATATGTTTATGGCTAATATAACAAAATGACAAAAAGATTTGGAGTTGTTTTTTTTTTTTTGTTACGGAAAATTAAAATAAACTATTTCAATTATAATCAGTTATTATTTATTTCTAATATTAAAATTGGAAATATTTTTAACAAAAAAATATATACTTTATTGATCAAAAATTGTGTTACATAGATTTTACAAAGGTTTTGTCGAAGTTACAAAGGTATTTCAAATATAACTAACATAGTATGAATTAAAATGATACGACTTATGATAATACTGGAATGAGTTTAATTGATTGTTGGTTTTTGTATAAATCTGGTTAACATAGCTGATTACAGTATAATTATATGAGCATAGATTTTATATAATTATTTTATGATGTATAAGTGTGGACATTGGTAATTATAAATGATTGTGATTACTGATCCTTTTTTATTCAACATAGCAAACTATAGTGAAAGTATTATGCAGAACATACAGAGAGCATTTCAGTTGTTATATGATTCTGGAAAATTTCCAGTTGTTTCTTGAAAGATTTTAATAAAAAGATTAGTAATGAATTTGCTATGGAGGAAGATGAATTTGCAATTCAATCTTTTATTATTACTGTCACGTAATCTGTATATGTTGATGCTTGACAATTAAAAATACGCTATGTCTGAGTAGAAATTTATGTCGATAAACATCACATGATCACTATTTCTTATGCTTGCTCTTAACTATTATTAAAACAGGCAAAACTCTCTATACATATTGCCACTCAGTGCAAGCCAGAGTAATCAATGGATGCCAGAAGGCTTGTGCATAAAATCCCCATTTACTGTCTACTCATCCAGTATCTCCAGACTAGTTCTTGGCTTACGCCCTTCGTCAGTGAGGAGCTTTGGATCTGAGAGCACTGCGCCTAGATCTTAGAATCCAATGCAACCCTCCAGCAGCCACCTTTTATCTCTACTTAACTACAAAACCATGAGACTTAAATTGAAAACACCATAATATTTTCAGTCCAAGTTCATGAACTTATATAGCCATATAGGTCTGAACTCAGTTCAGTATCTATACATTTTGGTGTCTTTGGTTCTTTAATAACCATAGCCACCACTATCCTATTAGGAAGGATTAGTTTTAAGCAATAAACATCACATGATCACTATTTCTTATGCTTGCATTAGATCCCAAGATCTAGGTGCAATGCTCTCAGATCCAAGACTCCTCACTAATAAAGGCCACAAGCCAGAAACTAATCTGGAGATATTGGATGAGTAGGCACTAGATGGGCATTTTATGCCCATGCCTTCTGGCATTCAGTGATTACTCTGGCTTGCAATGAGTGGCAATACATATAGAGAGAAATTTATGTTTAATATCCCTGAAGATGAGTTGCATGTACAGAATGAAAATGTAGAAATTTTGGAATAAACCTTATAAAATTTCAGGGTTTTTAATAATAGATACAAAAAAATGTAAAAACTAATAATAATACATTAAAATTGTAGAAATATATTCACTATTTTTGTTAACCAAATTTTAGACATCCACAGGTCATATCAATAATTACTCAGTTAAAATTGGAGTTTAAAGTCTTTTATCTGAAAATATCCAGAAATGACTACAAAATAAATAGTTGCATTATAAGAGATTGATCCAGCACCAGCTATAGAATTAAATTAACAGAAAGATAACATTGAATTAAAATATATGTAGCCATTACTGAATGTAATTAAAGTAATGTATATCTATATTAATAATTCACAATAGAAATTTTTAAACAAATAAGTGTTCAGTTGTTATACATAAAAAAAATAACTCATTTACAATAAAAAAATTAAGCATTAAAAAAATTAAACTTTGGCTCTACATCATAAGAGTATATTTTTTGTAAATATGATTATAATGTTATAATAATATTTTTTTCTTAGTGAAATTTATATTACTTAATAATTTCTCAGCAGCAGTCACTCACAAATAAGTACAACTAAATTAATTAAATTTTCAATTTATATCATTAAAAAATAATATTGTTTGTTTGATATAATATTAAAAATATGTGATTAATACCCACTTGATTTATTTCACATATGAAATGTATTGATATTTCTCTATAGAATTCAACGTATCATCAGCAGCCATTATCAATCCACTGTAGGATGAAGGTCTCTCCAAGTTTAATCCATCTCCGATCTTTAGCTTTTCTTCTCCACATCACCCCTGCACACTTTCTTATTTCATCCATCCATCACACATGTGGTCTCTTTCTGGGTCTTTTACAATCTCTTGGAATCTAGTTTAAGATTTCAATTGTCCATCTATTATCATCTCTTCTAGCAATATGTCCAGCTCAACTCCACTTCAATCTTTTAATTTTTTCAGTGAGGTCAGTAACACCTGTTTGTTCTCTTAGCTATACATTGCGTTTTCGATCTCTTCATTTTTACTCCTAACATGCATCTCTCCATACTTCTTTGAGTGGTCTGGAGTCTCTGTATTGCTCTTCTATTAAGTGTCCAAGTCTCAGATCCACAAGTAAGAACTTGTAAAACACATTTGTTAAAAACCTTCCTTTTCAAACACATAGGCATATTTCCTTTTAGTATCAAGTTACACATTTGTTAAAAACCTTCCTTTTCAAACACATAGGCATATTTCCTTTTAGTATCAAGTTATTTCTACCAAAAGCACTCCAACCAAGTTTAATTCTATGATTAATTTCATCCATTATGTTTTCATCTGTATTAATAATCTGACCAAGATATTTGGAACTGTTAACTTCTTTTAATTCATCACAATCAATCTTTATTTTCATATTTTGAGCAAATCGATTAAACATAACTTTAGTCTTTTTAACATCCTACTTTCATCTGATAACTCCTGCAACATTTCTGCAGCTCTGAAGCATTATTTGCAAAAACAACTATATCATCTGCAAAATCTAAATGACTTAAATAATCTCCATTTACTTTCACTCCTTTAGTTTTTCATTTTAATCCACAAAATACTTCTTGCAACACTGCTGTAAAAAGTTTTGCAGATATGGAGTCACCTTGTCTTACACCTTTCTCAATGTTGACTTTCCCAGTATCATTATGTAATCTGATTGTTGTTGTTGCATTTTTATAAATACTTTTTAAAATATGACAATATCCTGGATCTATACCTTGATCCAATGCTTTAATCACTGAAGAAATGTTTATAGAATCAAATGCCTTTTGATAATTACAAATCCAAAACATAATGGCAAATCATATTCATTTGTCCTTTCTATAACTTCTCTCAATACCTGGATATGATCTACTGTATTAAAACCACTTTTAAATCCAGCTTGTTCCCTTGGTTGGTGGAAATCCAATGTTCTTTGTAGACGAGTTGAAATTATCTTGGTAAAAATTTTGTATAAAACTGATAAAAGGCTGATAGGTCTATAATTTCTAATATCTTTCTTCATCACCTTTTTTAAATATTAATATTATTACTGCATTCTTCCAATCATCTGGTACATCTTTATCATTTAAACATTTGGTATATAACTTTGCTAAAAAAATTTCGATTTCTTCACCTGCTTCTTTTAATATATCAATTATAATTCCATCATTACCTGGAGCCGTTCATTTCTTCATACATTTAATTGCATGTTTCACTTTTTCATGTAAAATTCTGGGCAATTCAGAAGATGTAATAGAGATAGGAGGTACTTGTTCTTTACTACTGTATAATTCTTGATAAAAGTCTTCTACCCATTTCATAATGTAATCTCTCTTTTTAGTAATAATTCCATCTTTTTTTCTTATTGCAGATATAAATTTCCCACCAGTACCAAAATGTTGTTTACATTCTTGAGACTTTTATTTTCTTCTATAGCTTTCCTTGCTAGTTCACAGTTATACTTTCTTATATCATTTTCAACTCTTTTCCGTACCATTTTACAAAATTCTAGATATTCAATCCTTTTTAATGCATCATTTTTGTATATCTTCATATTCCTTTTTTTCTTCATAAATTCTCTAGTCTCCGTAGAAATTTTATTGCTCAATTGCTGCTTTTTTCTACCAGGTATCTTTGTTGCAGTTTTTAAAAGTGTATCAGTTATTTTCATATTAATTTTATTCAAATCTGAATCATGTTCAAAATCTACTAATACTTGAAACCGATTTCTAAGTTCTAATCTAAATTCATTAGAATGTTTCTGAAGATTTGGAATATCAACTGTAAATATTGTTTTTCTTAATAAATTTTGTCTCTAGTTTTGCATTAACATGTATCTTACATCTTACTAATCGATGATCACTTCCTGTGTTAAATTTATTAAGAACATTACAATCTTGAAATATGTATTTTCTGTTAGTCAAAATATAATCAAATTCTGCCGTACCATCATTGGGATGCTTCCATGTCCATTTCCTTTTAACATTTTTCTCAAAAAAAAGAATTCATAATACAAAGTTTTTCTTTTTCAGCAAACTCCATTAGTCTATGTCCTCTCTCATTTCTATTACCATAACCAAAATTATCTACAGCACTTTCATCTTTCATTTCTTTACCAATTCTAGTATTAAAGTCTCCCATAACAATTTTAAAATGTTGTTTACTCTGATCGAAAGCTTTTTGTACATCCATATAAAAATCTTCTACTACTTCATCACTATGAGGGCTTGTTGGGGCATAAACCTGAATTATCTGCATTAGGTATCTGCTATTAAGTTGTATAACTAATCTTGCCATTCTGTCTGATACACCATCAATCTCCACAATGTTGTTCTTCCACTTTTTATTTATAATGAATCCTACTCCACTTGTATTTCCAATATTTGTGCCTTTATAATAGAGTACATGTCCACTTTTTAAATCATTTGTCTCTTCACCTTCTAACTTCACAAAGTCCAATAATGTCCCATTTAATATAAGACAGTTCTTCTAATTCTTGCAATCTTCCTTCACTTGAAAGTGATCTGCAGTTGTAAGTACTTAAATAAAAAGTTGTCATCAAATGGCAGCCTGTGTCCACAATCTGGGGATTCTTAGCACCCTCCGCCTTCGGCCACTAACCGCTGCCTTGGTTGGTGACTTTACAGCCTCCTGAGAATAAGGGCCATGATTTACTTTTGTCTGTCATAATTGTATATATCTATTGGGAAAATATTTACACAAACATTCATTCTACCTTATCAGGCAACTGAGAAGAAAGATCATGGTGTTTCTTGATCTTAAACTCAGAGGTAAAAAGCCAATAAACTCACCACGCTGGCTAATGCATGTTGGTGCGCAGCCCATCTATGTTCGTATACTGTATAAATAATCACATAGTAATAACAGCTGCAATGACAAGAACGTATGGACATTAGGCATTTGCCCTGCTCGGTTTTTTTAAGGCCTCCAAGAGGAATCAAAGGGCCTCCTTTCAGTTAATAGTAAACTCCATTCTGCAGCCATTCAACATATATATATATGTATTTAAGGATATTGTAATTTTTTAATTTAATAATTAGTCTTTTGTTTAATTTAATAAGTAATAATATTTTATGAAGGAATTGTATATGATCCAGAAATGTGTTTCTATAACTTTTCTACATGTGCATTTTTGTACCCCCTGTTTTTTGTGAAGGGACATTATTTGGAGATTTTATGAGGTATGGATATTGTAATGATAAGAATTGTCCCTCCACGTAACAAAATCTAGAACACAGGCAAAATACACTAACACTGATCGAATCCGGATGCTGGGATCCAGAATCCGACCAACATTCAATCTTTTCACCTCTGCTCAATGATCTACTACCCTATGGATGACATTTCTCAACTTACACAGACATTCAATTTAACCACAGTCCGGCAATCATCCAGGGTGGAACAAAAGACTCATAATTTAACACTGATTTGGTCAGATATACACACATATGACTGATTAATTAATATATCAATGATTGATTATGAAATCTAATAGAATGATCTACATATAGATATAATGATGTATATGGAATTAAATCTAGAGCTGGATAAAATGAATTCACGGACAATAAAGATATGAAACTAGTTATAATTTTAAATATTATTAATTTAATAAAACAATAACAAATAGTAAATCAAAATATACACAATTATATAATGAGAACATGAGAGATTATGCACGCAGGCGTTGCATAACTAATGAGATTAATGTTACATATTATCTCATTATAAGTGTTCAATAAAATGTAGTGCGGTATTTAAGTTTATGTCTATGTTAATATGCCAAATTTCTAGCTCTTGTGTAGTCTGCTAAATCATATGGAACTTAATAGCCAAAGTTATATAACTAAATTAATAGTGCTCTTGTGGCGTCTATACAAAGTTAAGTCGAGCACATAATTAGTCTCAGAGATACGTAGGTTAGCATGTTAACCTAGATTAGGATATACACTGACGCTAGACAAGCGTATAATATAAAGGGAGAGAAAACTGGTTTATTATAGATTTACCTATATACTCCATGGCATATATTAAAATATTAATAAAGTAGAAGGTGCGAATGGGTCATTATTCACGGGCTTCAGCCTCAAAGGCTTGGTTGCCCCACAATGCTCAACTTGCTACGAATAGGAGCATTAGTAGTTCAGGGAGTCGGATAAGCATTAATTATGAATAATCTAGGTCCTTGTGCCCTAGTTCTAAAAGTGTGTGTTTTACCCGAACTAAGTGGATAGTGTGACCTCTTCCAGAAACTCATCAAGAATCATGCAGCAAGCAGATAATTTTACATTGCGTACTTAGTAAGGACACATCCGCCACTTATACATATATAACGCAAATACGTAAAATTATATTTGCCTGCCTTAAAAATAGATAGCGTCTATTTGCATATCTATACAAACCAGTTCTCAAATTTAGTATTTCAAATATACTATTTAGGGACTAAATTAATTAGTAACCTAGTTTAAGTTTATCACCTGCATCCCAACATATATAAATCTAAGGAGGACAAAGCATATTTGAGGAATACCTACGAATAAAACATTAAAATATGCTTTGAGAATATCTCGGTGGCTAGTTCCTATGATGTAAGGGTTACATATATAAATAGTTATAATTCATAACTAGAGTTAAGCAAACTACAATTTTAACTAGAGAACGACCGATTATGGTAATATTAATACCCAAAATTTAATCAGTAAAATAATAACATGATCTCAAAACCGCGAGTGAGAAAATTAATTATTTAATATTTATTATAGCGAAGGTATGAAATTATCTTCGCAGAGCGATACTAAAATTATACTTATAAATACTCTCTGTGAATGGCAGGATTCACCTACTGTCCAATTCGACTTATGCTTTGGGAATAATATGAAATATGGGGATTTCCCTCAAAAGAAGTGATTCGTGGCTTACTCTCATTCCCAGTGTGCATGTTTAAAGAAAATGGGCACTCTCCCCTGAGAAGTGATCCCTGAGAGTCCGTTACGGGTACTAATTTCATCTGGCCAACAGCTTTAACTTTTCCTAAAAATTAATTCTATGCTTGCTACCCTCCTTTCAATTCATTTACAATCTCTTATACACTCCTGACTTAAACTTATATTTACATTTCATTTATATTATTTATTAATCTTACAATATTATTTTTAAACCATTTCTTTAACATGCTTTTATTAACATGCGTGTATTCAGAAAAACTTATTTTATTATGCCACTTTATTATTTTTCTACAGACATTTTATTTATTTATTTAACTTGAATTTATTTATTTTATTCACTTACTTATTCCTACTAACATTACTTTAAATCATTTGTTTGACCTATTTATTTATGAACTTTTCTTCTTAATATGCATGTGCAAATAAATCTTTTATTCTGGGAAGCCTCCATTGTTATTATTTTACGAAAACAACTCATTTCCTTTCTTTTTTTATTTTATTTAATATTTTTATTTTAAATACTGAAATTCTATTCAGGTTTATCACCTACGTCAACATAATTATATTCAACTCATCTGTTTCCAGTCCTTTGTTTCTTTCCTTTACTTTAACATTCCATCCATTTACTAACTTCTAAACTCGGTCAGGCGGTTTTTTCTTTCTACCTACTGACTCTTTAATATAAATTACTTTCCCCCCTCTTGTCTATTCCTCGCTTATAATTTGTTGCCTTGTCTCTTTTCCATTTTATTCTATTTTCTGCCTCGTAAATCAGAAAACCTTTATGCTTATAAAAATTCCACAGTTCTTCAAACTGCCCTATCTTATTGTTAACTGCCTTAATGATACTATAAAGAGAAATCCTTCGCCTACGGTGTTTTCAACTGTGCTACATAATATCACTCTTTATATGGCTTCTATTTCCGCCTTGAAATTATACTGCTCTGGTAGAAAATTTTTTATATTTAATTTACAACTTCTTTTTGTATCTTGACCTGTGTTCTCTAATTTCTCTACCTACCTGTATCCAAATTATCCATTTTTGTATTTGTTTTCACCTTATGTGTTTCAACGCTATCTGATTCTACTTCAATTTCATCTCTTTTATCATCTCAATTTCCTTTTCTATTTCCTGACTTTCTTTAACCAAGACTATGAATTCTCGGTTTTTCTCCATCACTTCACCCCTCATTGCCTTAATTTTTCTAATCATTTTTGCTCTGAGTTCACTAATATGTTCATTCAGTTTTGCTTTCAGCTCTTGCTGACTTTGCTTGATTTCTTGATGCATTTCTTCCCTCAATTCTACTTTGAACTTTTGCATTTCTTTCATTATCTTTACCATCATTTTCATCAACATCTATGTCTCAGATACCTCTTCTTTTTCTTTTTCCTCCATTTTCAAAACAAAATATCTATTTCAATAAATTTAAATACTGTTTATTTATTTTTTTAAATGGAACATACGACTGACTCTACCCCCTGTCTTTTTCTACCCATCCTCAATGCCCCAATTCTGCCCAAAGTATCTAACTGTCTTTAATTCTCTTTTTATTTAAGAAAAAAATAGTTTCAGTCAATTCTTTATTTAAATTATACCACCTTAAAATTCTTAATTGCAATTACGCAATTTAGCATTTCTTTGAATATTTTTTTTTTTTAATTTTATTTGACATGTGATTAATTGGTCATATGTCGGTTCTGGTCCCATGTTGGGAAAGCCAAATGAACCAGGTGGTGTATAGATCATTTGGGAAACTAACTTCTAGCGTGAACTTTTTCTCTTTAATAAAATAGCAATTATGAAATATAAACTTGTGAAACAATATTGTAAAACTTACTTTTATACATACAATATATGATACAATTATTTATTATTAATATAGGGTAAATGAGGACATACTTTCAGATGACCCATCACTCTCCACTCCATCTAATAACACTGATACACTCAAGCACATATATGCTGAAAAGATAAATAATCACCAATATACGTATTTCATGCTAAACCATCAATCATCAGTTGGTCCAGAATATCATTTCCCACACATATATACTATAAGTGCTCAGATATATATTAAGATAGACAATCTTCATACTTTAATGGACCGTCTCCAATCTACTACACACTCCAACTCCTCAACCGTCCAGCCAATTGAAAATCTGGTGGAATGCTCGAAGGCCAGCCTGAGGCTGAGATTCTTGTCACACCCATGTTGCCCTAAGGTCAATCTGAACCCCACATGTACAGGACATAATCCATTTAATACATATGCAAGGATGGGCAGAAATCTCTACAATGTAATAATTGAAACACAGGCTTATTATATACCTGCGTCTATATATGTAATATAGGGTATATGAGCACAGACTTTCAGTTGCCCCATCACTCTCCACTCCATCTAATAACACAGATACACTGAAGCACATGTAACCCAGGCTTATTATATACCTGTGTCTATATATGTAATATAGGGTATATGAGCACAGACTTTCAGTCGACCCATCACTATCCACTAAATCTAATAACAATGTGTTTCAGTAATTATTTATTATTATAAAATTATACATTCGATCTACACCGATGCAATTTAAATATTGCTCCACACCGGTCCCTTTGGCAGAGAAGCATAATACCCAGAGGGTACCTATGCCCAAGCCAGAGCTATATAAATAATACATAACCGGCTGCCTTTCAAGGACACATCTTTTCAGCTGCCAAATTCAACACCTATCATTCAAAGCACTTTTTTCGGAGAAACTCCAGGCGCCAGTTAATGACTATAGTTAACATGCTCTGAATAATGGTAAACTAATTCAGCGCTCAAGAAATCCCAACTAGCTCTATCAAAAGAATAATATAATACATTACGGCTTTAAATTAGTGGTAAAAGAATTGACTGACAAAATATTAACTTTTAAAGATAATTTATTTTAACTAAATATTTGTTATTATAATTTTTAAACTACTTTCATAAATTCTCAATTAGTCTAACAATGTTATATTTTTATATATTAATCATACTCACATTCTTAATACATACAATAAAATATAACATATGGCATTAGATAAAGACATGGCATTATGCACGCTATAGAGTTCATTTGTTTTACTGACCCTGGAGGCTTTAAATATTGCAATGGCTACATTAATATCAGAAATTGAATAAGAAAATATTATTTATTAACTATTGGATTTTGGACATTGATGTCTTGCTGTTTGCTGCTTCATGTGAGTTTTTACCAACTGGTTGGATGTTAGGCTTCTGTGGAGGTTCCTATGATTGCTATCATAATATTCTTATTCAAGACATATCTGGCGGTTTCAAATTATTAGGCATGCATTACTTCCATCGGGAAGGTTGCTGATGTTCCATCGGACAGGCTGGAATCTGGCTGTATGCTTCCGATGACTGCTAACACTGCATTGTTATGAAAAAATACTGACTCTGGATATTTGACAAGACTGACTGAAGACTGATTCTAAAACTCTCATTGAATGATGAAAAACTGACTTTATGTAATGACCTGTTGTCATTTTTTTCAATTAGTTTCTATACCCGCCAGCTATATCCATTGTTGAAATTCATCCACTGCTTTTGATTACATTTTTATAAGATTTTAATTAATTAATTAATCCGGTTGTTTATGTATTTCTTAATTAGTAGCCATTGCTAATTCTATTTTTATATAGCTTATAATCTTTGAGAGATATTTTTAACTTATACACTTCCATTTATTTTTAATCTTTAACTTTTATATTTTATTCTTTTAACACGCACACATTTTTTTTTTATGTGTACCATCTCGCTATTAATGCCCATATATATTTATATTTTTTTAAATTAAATGAAAAGAGGTATTTTAATTTTAAGTGCAAGATTTTAAACTGCTATAACGTTAACTTCTAATTACTTGAAATTCAACTACTTTTAACTTATCTAAGTTAACTTCTCTCCCCCTTCCAATTACTCTTTAATACATAAAACTATGAATTAACTGACTTTTATCAAACTGTATTTTGTTTTAAACTAATAATAATAATAATAATATTAATAAAACTCTTCAGACTTCTATAAATTTATTTATTTTCAAATGATGTTTTTTTTCTTTTTTAAATGAGATATTTTAATTCAGTTATTTAGGACAAATTATTCTGCAATAATTTTATTATTTATTAATTAATTTTAAAACCTTGGTGTTATTTATGAAAATTTTTACTTTTAATAATTGTAACTAACAATTTTTCATGGAGCGCTATCATTAGCAGTACAATATATATATCTGTAAGCCAGTGATCTAATGGTATACGTAAATTATGTTTCATTAATTTATATTTATTTCTCATATGTTTCTTATGATATGATGGGTTTTAAATTTCAAATTTATTGTAGATTATCAATATTTCAGTTTTAACCTTTTAATGTGTTTAATTTTTTGACAGTTTTTTTTTTTTAAGTGTCATAGCATAGGCCGGGACGCGAACCCGCAACCCAGGCAACTGCCTGCAAGTGCAAGGATGTCGCGCTGACCTCTCGACCACCAATGCAAGACTTTTTTTTTTTGACAGTTGATCAGTCAATTAATTTCTTTGACAGTTGAAAATGCTGTAGTTTTCTAGAATTAGTTTTTTTTTTAACTTTTTCACTGGTGAAGTGGCCATATTGAATATTTAAAAAATTATTTTCCACAAATTTTATCATAATATATGTTTGTATTATTCTAAAATGATATAATATATATTATTTGAAATATGAAACATCAAAGAATGTAATGAAGCTGGAAAAAATATAGTCATTGATATTCTAAGTAATAAAAAAAATAAAATAAAAGTTAATATTTCTAATACTTATTTTCATATGTTTTCATAAATTCAAAATTATCATGCATACAGCTTAAAATTATATTTTTGTTAGCAGGTTAGTTGGATTCATCATAAAGTTTCTAAAAAATTGTTTTATAATAACACTTACCTAAGATAATCCATCACTTGAAAACTTGGTAGAATAAAGACATTAATACCTTTCATTTTACCTAGTAGCCCTTCAAAATTTATTTCCATGTAGGGGTTTGCAATGAATATGTCATCCCTAATAACAAATAGTTAATATTGATCAATAATTAGTATAATTTTAATATTATAATAAAGAACTTTAATACAGTTTGTAATTTATTAAAAAGTACTACTAAAATAGTCACTATATTCAAAATAAAGTAAAAAATGAATGGTAAATTCATTATAGAGTTAAGCTTGAGGTTCATAAGTTAATAGTTTAGAGTCAGTGTGGAGTAGTATTATTTATCCTATCTTTATAGGTTTTGAGGGCTCATATTGCTTCATGCTATTATGATGATAAATTTAGTAATAGCTTCATCAACTGCCCACTTCTCTTTGCATTTGATATGCAGCTTTGAAATTTACATTGCAATAGTCTATAATCGGCCTAAGTTTATATATATACTGCCAAAATCTTTACTTTTAGCATTTGCGTATTTTTACTATGATAAAATGCAAACGAGACATTATAGAAAAATCTTAATCGTGTCAATATTATAATATTTGCAAAATATATTTATTTTTATCTCATATCACTTAATTCAAATACAGACCCAAACCCACATCATATCAAAAAATGCAGATTATTCGTGATATAAATTTGCACAATCACGAGTTATTTTTTATCAAATATAAATTCAAATAATAATTAAAAAATATATAAAAATAAGTAAAAAAATATATAAAAATAATTACTATTGAGCTCTCATAACATTGTCTTCTAATTACATCGGTCAAAAATTGTATTTTTCCTGATGTAATTTTAATGGCGAATATTCTATCATTAACTAGCAAAAAAATGTGAGAAAGACAAAAAAAAAAAATCAATTTACTTGATCACAAAAATTATCGTAAAATTGACAATTTTTATGATAGAAAAATAGAACTTACATTTTCTGAAACGTAAGAAAAAGACGGATATGAAGATGTAAAATGTGCATGTGTAGACCACATAGTTTTTCCACAATTGTAAACTGAAAATGGATATTGCAAATTCGAAAATTCTATAGTGCTTTGTTCGCATGTAATAACGAATTAGTTAATTCTTAAAAATTAATGGAGTTATTAAAAAGAATCTTATAACAGCTTTTCCCTCTTCAATTGTCATTGTTTTTGGAGCAAAAGTAAAAGCGTTCTTGTAACTTAGATTTAAAAGAAACTTAGGATTATTTTTTTTTAATTAATAATTTCTCAGAACTTGACATATTCATTTTTTGTGTAATTAGCTGTTTTATATTGAACCGGGTTCGAATGTGTGTATTCGAAACACCGGTCTCTTAGGCAGAGAAGAACATACTCGGAGAGTATGTATGCCCAAACGATAGCTATAAAGTATATAACTAACGTTACATTTCCAGGACATAACTTCTTCTCGACTGTTGAGTTCAACACCAAGTTCAAAGCACTTTTTTTGTTTGTGTATAAACACGGGCGCCAGCTGCTTATTCTAAAAGAATAGACAACGCACTTTGAATAGTGGCAACTAACCCAACGCCTAAATCCACGACTAGCTCAGCTGTTTGTAATCACTAATAGATTATACTTAATTAGTGATTAAAAGAATTAATAAAAGAATTTGTTAAAAAGAATTGACCGACAAATAAAGTTTAATTTTAAAGATAATTTATTAACTAACATTTATTTTCTAAATTTAAACATTTTATAATTCTAATAAAACACACGCATATTTTAAATTGACATTTCTAAACTAGTTTAAATATTATTGTTTACTTTCATAACAAAACACTGGTATTTATCTAATTTAACTAATAAATATTGATATAAGGATCACGCACATATTAACTCATGCACACACATAATAATATTAAAGTATTACATAGCTTTGAAATTTAATCACACACATATCAATAGTTCATTTATGTATGATATCGAGTTCATATAATTAGACTCTTGGAGGATTCGCACGAATTAATGAAATGCAATGGCTATTACAGTATAGAACGAAATAAGCAAATGTTTTACCTAGGATTTTGAATGTTGACGTAGAATTTTGTTCTTTGGAGGCTGCTTTCGGTGAGGATATTTCCATTATAAATGCTTACCAGCCGGCTGGGACGTTTCCTTGCTGAGTTTCCTGATTTTCACGATTATTGCTATCGGAGACAAATAGATACTGACGGAGATTTTTCTAAGATGTTAAGCTGACATTATTTCACGGGCAGGTCTGCTGTTTTCTCGGACATCTGGGCTGGAGGTGAACGTGCGTTCCAAAATATTCTCAGCACTGCATTTTGTTTCTTAACTGACTCAATTAATTTCCGAACTGCACTCTCTCAATAACTTTGTGAACTGAACTCACTCAATTAATTTGTGGAATGAATTACTGTCCGATAAAAAAGGTCTATTTATACCTGCGCCTTGTTGTCTTTCTGATATCTCCGGCAAAGATCTGTTGTCGAATTTCTTATCAATTAATCCTTTGATAAACGTGTTTTGGAAGATTGCTTAATTAGTAATAGCCATGCAGAGATGTTTTATATTTTATTAATAGCCATTGCCGTGTTTTTTAATAATAATCTTCTTTAACTTTATAATAACATTTATTCTATTGTTGACAATCGCACATATATACGGTCATATATTTTTAATACAATTTACTATTTAGTTTTAACATTATTTTTTCTTTAATTAAACTTGAATGAAAAGAGATTTGTATATTTATATTTTTACGAACACTAATAAAAACTATTTAATTCCTATCCTTTTCTAAAACAAACTGAATAAACTCTTTAACATTTAATTTTATGTTTTTCTTTTATGAACGATTACTTTAATAATAATTTTAGATAAAAATTATATGTGCCTATATCAATATAGGTACAATATATATATGCATTAATCATTAAAGTAATAGCAGTTTACTTGTATTTATATCATACATGCACAAAAGAAACATTATTGACTTGGGTGTGTGCATGTTTATAGATGTTTCCTTTTTAGATACTATGAATAGATTTATTTATTTATTTGGCTTTTTAGTTATTTCTATTTAGCATTGGGTTCAGTTAAGTTTCTGCTTATGCTCATTTATATATTTTTCCATAATCTGTGTTTATTTACCACGATATTAGCAGTTATTATTGCTTTTGCATTGGGTCAAGTTATAGTAAAGCTTCCCATGTCTTTTTTATATATTTTTCATTGTTATTTAACATGGGTTACCTATAGACCTTTTTTATTATTCATTCCCTGCTTCTTCTGGTAGCTTGGTTCCTATACCACATATGAGCTATTTTATAAAAATTCAGTATGTGTGAGTTTGTTTAGTAATAAAGTCTGCCTGTGCTTAATTAATAAAAAATATTTTACCAAGATAGTCACATCTGCAATTGTCAAGCATATGGAGAATTTTATTATATTCACACTCAATTATTTAATGAACAAAATTAATTCAAAGGGGAGAATCAAATTAATCAACTGACAAAGACAATAACTACTTATTTAAAAGGATTTATAGTAACTTAATATGATTGAGCTAACTATAGTTCAAATCCATCCATTAATGTGAGCTATTTAGTATTTTTTTGTATTTTACTATTGTTATTTCATTAATAAACAGTTATTAATTGTTAGATTTCTCTTAGCATTTGTTTACTGTTGTCTGCCCTACCAATTGTTTATTCTATGATTTAGCGGCAATAATTAATTTATATACAGGTGAACAGTTGTGTAGGCACTTGTAATGAATATCCTGGTCAATCAAAAAAAAATACTCAAGACTAGATTAGTGGTGCTCTTTGTTGATGGATATATACACTTAAAATTATGATATAGTTTTAAAATTGAGGTTAATTTTAAATATAATAATTAGATATTTTCAATTATAAATTTTTTATATTTGTGTCATAATAATCTTGATTTTAATTTTAATAATAACAAAACATAAATGAAAACATCTTTAAAGTTATGCTTCAAGATTTTATATAAAGCATCTTGAGTAAATTTTTAAATAATACTTGATAGAAAAAATTGACAATTATTCTGTGCAAATTTTGCACCTCAAATATATTATCTTCCAAGTCCTAGAACACTTTATGATTACTATTCTTATGCATAATTATTTGTAACATTCTACTAAGAATAGTATCATACTCTTTTGCTAATTAGTATTGGGCAGCTTTGTTGTTTTTAGATAATTACTTGGAAAAAATCTAGTCTTGCATACAAATTTTTCATCTTTAAAAAATTTGATTTTTTTTTTTTTGTGAATGCAAGCAGGTTGATGCATTAAACATTATATGGCAAGATTCATCTTTTAATAAGCATTGCTAAAAATCAGTATATATATTTTATTATATACTAATATTATGTAGTCAAAATATAATTGATATTAGTAATGGGTTTCATTTCTTTCTCTAATATATAAACAGAAAGTTAATAAACACCATTATTTAAGGCATCAAATAATTTTTTAGTAACAACTATTTTACTATTCTATTGTGTTTTTATCATTGTATATCTATTATTGTAGGAGAAATGTATCCTTTAATCAAAGGTATTGAATGTAAAAACAAATTGGAAAAATAATGACTGACTTTGAGATTGCTAATTTGGAAAACCTTCCATTATTATTTAATGTGGGGTTTTTTATAATGATGATGCTGGTAAATGATAACCTATGTAAATATTAGTCGGATTTGGAAAGAATACATAAAATAGCTTTATTTCAAATAACCATATTAATTGAAATATTATTTCAGAAGGATTATTTCACACTGAAGATTCAATGTGAATGTAATAACAAATAATATTTATTAATCACGAATGATATTCAGTGATCTGCATATTCTAAGTAATTAGCTTATTCCAAAGAAAATGTGTTGATGTTCAAAATTACCCAATAAGATATTAGTTTTATATAGAAAGAAAATTATCATTTATATAATTTAATCTTTTAACTAAGCTTATGGATTTTTGTTTATTGAGATCATTAATCAAGCTTCCCTTGTTTAAAATGTTTTACAATTTAGTGTTAGTTATTTATTTTTAATTTGTTATTGTTTTTTTTTTGTTTATTCTTTGCAATATTCTAGGTATTATGTTTAATAGAATGGTTTTAATTTTGTCATTGCAAGGCATTTGTAAAGCTTTTTTTAGAGATCATCATTTACTACAGGCAATAATTATCTAATGGTTCAAGGCTTTCTAAAAATAGAAATTTCACAGGAAGTTTATTGATTTATATTATTCTTTATATATATGCAGCAAAATGACATTATTACATTTTCCCATTAACTTTTAATAAGTTATATTAAATTCTCAAAATCACTTTTGAGAGAATATTTTATTTTCATCAAATGAATTTAATAATTTTCACATATAATTAAAATGAATTTATTTTACTATTTAATATAGTGTGTAACCATTAATGAATCAAAACATTTCCTTTTTTATGTGTATTATCTTAATATCTAATGATATAAGGCAAGGATTGGCAAACTGAGCCCATAAAACAATTTTATATGGTCTTCATAAATATCAATTTCACTATCATTTTAATACAGGCTGCTAAGTTTGTTCATAAAATTTTTAAAATCATCTCTAACAAAAATATATAACTATTGGACTGGTTATTAATGAATGTTTTTTTTTACAAATAGATGACCATTTTTTTATATTAATAATAAAGATCAGCATTTCAAGCTAATGTACGTGTGCTTTTTTATGAATGTTAATAATAAATGAATACTTTCATTTCCAACACAAGATAAAGTCTTTGTGAAAGAATAGAATGAATCCACCTATTCTTTCAACCCAAATGCTTAAGTATGGACAAATCTTAAGCACTGGAAATGAAAGCGTGAAGATAAACCAATCACTTTAAATTACTCTTTACCATGTCTGAATGAATGACGCCTACGAAATTTTCTAGAATTTACGACACGTCATTCTTAAATGAAACTAAACATATGTAAATGAGATATTTATTTATATAGCGTGATGTATATAAATTGTAATAAACAAAAGATCAGCATTTCAAGCTAATGTACATGCACTTTATCTTCACGCTTTCATTTCTAGTGCTTAAGATTTGCCCATACTTAAGCATTTGGGTTGAAAGAATAGGTGGATTTATTCTATTCTTTCGCAAAGACTTTATCTTGAGTTGGAAATGAAAGTATTCATTTATTATTAACATTCATAAAAAAGCGGATGTACATTAGCTTGAAATGCTGATCTTTAGTTTATTACAATTTATATACATTGCGCTATAAAAATAAATATCTCATTTACTTATATTAATAATGTAAAATTAAATTTTTTATTTTAAACTTTTGTACTCCTTTTATATATTATCACCTTTGATTTTATTTTTGATGTTCATATAAAAAAATATTGATGCTATTAATGTTTTCTCATGCAAATATCACTTTGGTCAATTTTATCGAATTGCAATTGAAGTAACAAAAGACATTTTTCATAATTTCAGCGATTGATTTGTGTTATTTTTTATGATCAGTATATAAATAGGTATGTTTTTAATTATATCAAACTTTAAGTGATAAAGTAATAATTTTTCTAAGATGAATAACAAAAGTAAAATAGAACAAGCAAATTGATTGGTTCTTCAATAATAAATAGCAAACTAATTTTTTTTTTTATTCAAGTTAAAGATAAAGCATTTTAGTTTATTTGGTAAGTATATTCTCATTAAAAAAAAAAAAAAAGATATAACTGCATTTTAATTAAAAAACAACAGCGACTGAAGTAATAAAGCAAAAGGTACATTATTTGGTCAAAATTTTTTGCATAATAAAGTGTTATTTATTAAACAAAATTCTGAAAAAGAAACTGTTATAAAAGTAAATTTTATTATTGCTCAGAAGATAGCTAAAACACCATTTGCAGGTGATGAACTCGTCAAAGAATTTAATTGTAAAAAGTTGAATTTTATGTTCAAAAGAACAAAATAAATTCAAAAAACATTAATTTATCTCTCATAGAATAATCGTGTGATGGGTTGAAATCATTTATGAAAATTTGAACAATCAATTAATGATTGATCTATAAGATGAAATAATATATTTTATTGCTCCTGATGAAATTACAAATGAAATAGATGTAGCTCAATTATTTATATTTATAAGAGTTATATATGGAAATTTTGAAATTAGTGAAGAATTTTTAACAATTGAATTAATGAAGTCACAAACAGATTGGAGTTGATATTTTTAAAAAATAAAAAATTGTTTGGAAAAATATAAATTGCCAATCAACATGTAAGTGGAAAATTGGATGAAGCTCCAAATATGAAAGATGTGAAAATTGGATCGTTTAAAAAACAATGATTATTAACAATTTCCAGAATATGTTTTTCTACCTTGATTAATTCATCAAATATTATGCAAAAATATGCCATGCAAATAAAGAAGTAAATCACCCCCCAGGCTATGAATTAAAAGCACTCTAAATGTTGAACAAAGGATCAAAAATAGAATGAATCCACTTATTCTTGAGAGCTCTTATGTTTATAAGCATACCTTTGTCAACATTGTTAGTAATTCAGAGTGAAATTGTCATCCAGATGGAATATGGAATTCAAGAATTATTAAACTCATAATCAAATATATAAAGCTGGAAATAGTATCAGAGCTCCCAAGAATAGGTGGATTCATCCTATTTTTGATTCTTTGTTCAACATTTAAAGTGCTTTGAATTCATAGTCTGGTTGAAGGTAATTTACTCCCTTTGTTTACATATACATTGAGCTATGTCTAATTTAAAGTTTAAAAATGGTTTATGAATAAATCATATCTACAATAATTTAAGTTAATTCTTTATGATGATGAAGACCAAATCATTAGCATTTTCTCATATTTCTGGAAAAATTGGATACAGAATATGTTGGTGTACAGTATCATATTAATGTTTGATGGTTAAGCTTGGGAAAAAATGTTAAGATATTGGAAACTAAAAGAAGAAATTACATTATTTTAATAAATGAAGTAATATGATGATTTTCCAGATTTAACTGGCTCTTAATGGGGATATTATTTTACCTTCACACTTGGTTTGATTAATCATTTGAACATTTTAAGTGGAATATTACAACGCAAAAAGCAGTATATCTATGAAAGGTCAAATGCTTTGTATATGAAATTTAAATATTTATTGAATAAACTGTTAACTCATTTTCAATATGCAAGTCATTGGAGAATATAGCAAAAACTAAATTCTATATATACGGAGAATGAATTTAATACTTTTTTCAATGATTGTGCTAAAATAGAACAATTGTTACTTACAAAATCCATTTTCTGCAGACAGATTCTGTCTCAACTGTTATTTAACTACAATTAATTGACATGCATTATACAATATTATAAGAAATTATATAAGAAAGGAAAAATCTCAAAATTTTGTCACTATTTAAGTAACACTCAATTTTTTAATATTCAAAATTTTGTTATCAAAATTTTTGATGTGTATTAATTCACTTATATTTGTGCATAATTATTTTCTATTACATACTATAAGCAGTCTTTGAGAATGTTGATTACTGGTGAACATTTGGAAGTGGCATTAATTATAAATACTAAAAAATTTAATTCAGATTTTAAAAAATGACCAAAGAATATAAATAAATCCATGAAAGATATTGCTTACTAATTTTTTAAAGAAATACTGTTTACATCTTTTTTTCCCCTAATAATTGGAATAAAAAAAACATATTGTATAATTTTTAAGTGTCCCTTTCTATATTTCAGTGATACAATACAGTCCTTTCTCACAAAGTTTTGTGCATCCTGCTATGAACTTATTAAAATTTGTAATGTAGCCTAAAATTTAGAAATTACAATTAAAAGAGTGACAAATCATCGCTGATGATATGTATTGTATAGTTATTCTATTTGCCTTTGGGTAGAGAATATGTTTGGGTTTTTTTTTTTAGTGATTAATGCTACTCTTAACACACTTATATTAGTGAAATGTTTCAATTAAAAAAGTCTTACTCAGCTCCAGTGATTCATGGCATAACAATTATCTCTATAAAATATAGGAATAGAGTAAAATATAAACTGAATAATAGATTATGTGAAAAAATATAAATAGGGGAGGGAATAATTTGGCTTGTATTTTCAAAATTGTATTTAAAAGTGACTATGGTAGGGACAATAATTAATTTTTTCAACTAATTATAAATGTGAAAATGACTTTACAGACTTGATATCTTACTTGAGAAAGATGGTGTGTGCAGTATGTGTGAAAAGATATTGAAAAATAAAGTTAGATTCTTTCAGTATTAATGTTTAGAAAAATTAAATAGAATTGTACATATAATTTTTATATAATGTGTGCTATATAAAGCCTTTTCCTCGTGCTCTTTTGGTATTAATAACTGCATTGGTTAAGTCTATCCTATTATAATTTGCTTTTATTATTAAGAGCCATTTCCTTTTTAAATCTGGCAGGCTTTAAATGATTCTATTTTTAAACATGAATGGTTGTGACATCTTTCTGCAGACATGAGAAGCAGTTTTGAAATCTTAATATAGATATTGAATTGATTGGTTGGATTTTTTTTTTTTTTTTACTACATACGAATGTCTGTTAAGTTTATTTGAAGTAATTTAAATCGTAGGACATAATTTCAGAAATTTATTTTTAGTTTTTATAAATCTTGGAATTTATTCATAAAATTGGAATAAAAATAATATAAGACAAGTATTTTCTGGATTTTTGGTTCTCATTTTAAACAATTAAAATTATTATTGTTTATTAAGGATATCTATATTTTCAAGTATTAAAGTTGAATATATATACAAGTCATAAAATTCAATATATATCAATCATTATTAATAATTTCTATGTCTTTATTAAAGACAAGTTCATGAATTAAATACCGTTGAAAATAAGGTTTTAAATAATGATGTCATAGCATTCTTTGTTTGCTTTATCAAGCAGTAAAATAATCAATCTTTTATATGGGCATAGTAAACATTGAAGCTCACTTCAACTAACGTAGTAAATAAATAACTTTATAGAAAGCTTGTGATATATAAAGCAAAATGTAATTTTCCAGCAGGCTTCTGTAACAATCTGCTCAAAAATATTTATACAGGAAGAGTAATCCAACTACTTATAGTTTCGCAATTTTTTCTATAGACAAAATTATTAGCGGGTCTTTTGAATTTTCAATTTATTATTTTAGCAGAAGTTAGGATTTATTTAGGTTTTTTTTTCTTAGCACAAATATT
Organism: Epiperipatus broadwayi; assembly: GCA_028023455.1. NCBI lineage: Eukaryota > Metazoa > Onychophora > Udeonychophora > Euonychophora > Peripatidae > Epiperipatus > Epiperipatus broadwayi. The sequence continues at coordinate 7,807,834 of JAQFVV010012431.1, read as the reverse complement.
TGTATTAATTTTTACTAATTTTCTTAAAAAAAAAAAAACAAGTTCATTTTTTAATTAAAAAGAATGAAGAAATTTCATTATAAACGGAATCTCAATAGAAAAAGTATTATTATACATTGTCTTACCCCCCGGTAATTGCCTGTAGTATAAAAAAAATAAATTGGGGGTGGATATGAGTTTTCTCTAAAAATAAATATCAATTTAAACATTTTAAGACTTTATTGCAAGATTTTAATTTCGTATTCAGAGTGTAAACAAAAATTTGGTATTGATGTAAATATTCAGTCATAAATATTGAAGTAATGGATATAAATTGTGAAAACCAGCATTGGATTTTTGCAATGACAGAGGGGGTGGATGACTCAGGTCCCACATCAGGAGGAGGTCAAAAATGTGTTAATTAAATTTTAAGGCATTAATAATAGTATTTATATATTGTAACAGGATGGTGAAATAAGGAGGTCATATCTGGATTGATGGCACATCATCATCTATCCCAGTCAATTCAATTTAAAATTTATTAAAAGTGTAATATAATGTAATAGTAAGATAATATTAAAAAAAAAAGTTAAAGTAATGTTTAATATCCAAAATATATGACAATTTTATATATCAAAGAGAGAGCATGAGATCAAAAGATCTCTGTGAAATCAGCCAGCTAAAACATTAGAGATCAGTTAAAAGTATAATTATAAATCTACCAACATTATCAATAAGTAAATGAAGGTATGAATAATACTCAAAAGAACCATTCATCATCATGAATGTTCAAAATAAATCAATACAATAAATTAACAGTCCATCTTGTGGCTGGATTTGAAATATGAATCAACAGTCAATCTGGTGATTTGATTGGAAATGGGTCTTCTGTAGACCATGCTAACTATTTAGTTCTTGCCAGCTTGTGGCAGACTATTGAAACCAGTCATTTGGATGCACCACTTAAATGCTAATCTATCACAATATACAACCATAAAAATACAATAATGCTTGGATATTAAAACATGCTGATTATCATCAATGCTCTGGCCACTTAGTATCATTAATGTACTGGCCATGATAAACTTCTAATAAGACTAAACTAAAGTAAAATGTAGTGCATGGGCTTTAAAGAGTATTCTCTTTTGCGCCAATTAGGATGATGATTGATCATCTCTGGATGCCCAAAAACACTAAGATACATCCCCATTCATATATCAGACCATTATGTAGGAATCCAGCTCAGGAGAACACAAGCTCTATTAGTGTATATGACCATGAGATGATGGAAACAGATATTGTAAAAATATTTAGAACTACTGGAATAATTTTCATAATTGAACACAAGTTTATTAACAATAAAAAAATTATATTAAGGTCTAGAATAAGGCTGTGCATATCAAATAAGCCTTCTGATTTTTGATTAACATATAATAATAAATTATTGTGATTTACATATATGTGATTAATACAAAATTCAAGTTATTACATGGTAGTTTATATATGCGCACAGATGCCTGATTTATAGTGTACAATTAATATATTTCAATTGATATTCAATAATGACAAAAAAATATTAAATTTTACAAATATGTCCTATTTGACAAACATTGACATATATACACACACATAAATATGCAGTACAATTGACTTGTATTACAATTGTCATATAAAATAATAAATACATGATTAAACTTTTCAGTTATATAAAAAAAATATTATAAATGTTTAAAATTTTACACATATGTGTGTCCGTGTATACCTACCTACACATTATATTTTCATTTAACAGTAATAATTTCTTGATTAAAATATATTAATTTCACACATATACATGTGTATCAATAAAAAAAATCAGTTATCAAATTCCATCTTAGTTTACAGTTTTTTTTCTTTTAAAAAAAATATCAGTTTATAAGTTCATTTTTTTCTCATTTTCTTTACAAAAAAAAAAAATAAAAGTCAATCTTGACAGATTGAATAATTTAAAAATATAGATTTTAAAAATAATACTTTTGCAAGTTTTTGTTTAATTCAAGCAAAAATTAGTTACTTGTTTTAAGTTATATCACAGGTTGCCATTAATCATAATGTCTTTAAATTTAAACATATAGGTTTAAAAAAATGTCTTTAAGAAATATTAAAATAACTTCTTTACAAAATATATATATAATCATCTATGTCTTCCTTTAGATATGTGACAAACAAAACCTTCAGAAAAACACAAATTATTCTTTTGTTTTACTTTAAGTTATTAAGTTATAAATTTAAAAGTCATTTTAAGGATTTTAAATGAATCCACCAGCTATATATACATATTTACCTGTGCTTCTGCCTCTTGATATATCAGCATATGTATAATTACTTCTTCAGCAACTGATAGTTTCTCTTGATGGAGGCCAGCCCAGGTAATTGTCAGAATCAGGAAAGTATAATGAGGTATGTTGGCATTCTCCCTTCTGTCTAGGGCTTGATGAGCTTCAGACCAGCAAATTGTCTTCTAGAACACATTTGTACAGGCTAATTGATCCATTTCAATTGACCCAGTCTTCGAGTCAATCAAAACTTCAGTATATAGAACTAGTAGACTGTTTATTGCTCGATCTACTGGCTTGACTTCAGCTACATCTTCATGGGAACTATTTTTATTTTGATAACTCTTCAAATACCAATTCTGTTAGCCAACTACTTCGCAAAAATAATAAGACAAGAACTGTCTTCAAAAAAATTACTATCCAAAGTAGAATAATCTTTTTATCCAAACCTTTTATAGACTTGGATTGGGGGTGATAAAAACACATCGTAGACTGTTTTCAATCTGTCTAATCCTTTTTACTCTTCTGGTGATAAAAATACAGTAACTGTTTTTGATCTGTCTTGATCAAAACCAATTTTAATCCCTCCAAAAGCACTTAATTAAAAGATACATTTTGGAAATTTTATCAGTTTAACTAATTAAAAAGATTTCAAAATAGTTAATAGAAATTTTTACATAGATAATGTATGCAAGTATTAATTAAAATATTTCCAGATAGATATTTTTACAATTATCAGTACACATCCTTGTTTTTAAATTCTAAATCAGAATTATAAATAATATTTATTAGACCTTTTTAAATGTTTATTTCATAATAAAATTCTGTTTTAAATCCATAACTATTTAACTCTGTACAGTCATTATTATTCGAGTGAAATGTAGAAAATATCTACAAAAATTTATGTCTGTGTTTATTTCTACTTTTCCTTTATATATGTAAGTGCACATACAACTTGCTGGATGCCATGCAACCCAACTGGTTATATTGTCCCACTCTGAGGAAAAAGGAAAAAAGAAATGAAACACCTTTCTAACAATATTTTGCATAATCTAAATGTATAATCAAAACAAAGTTCATACCTAAAACTATGTACTCATCAATTTTTTTAGAGATCTGACAGTTAACAGAATGAATAGTGATCTGCAATTTTAAGATAGATAAAGAACTAAGCCATTGAACTATAAGTACACATTGCACCATGAACACCAAGAGGACTACCTCAATTGAGATGCTACTAGCTACTAATTCAAAACTCTTTGCAAAGCCCTTTCCCATGGAGTGACTGGAAAATACAAAACTATGCTCTGCTTCTTTGAGTCTTATGGGTTGAGAAATACAAGCTATGTCTTGCTCCTTTTCTTTGGAGACTTAGAGGCTGGAATCATGGCAGAACTACATTAACTGCTATGTGATTAACAATATGAAGTACTAAAAATGGGTTGGAGCAAATAGCCGAGATAAAATACCTCATGGAATTGCATGAAAACATTGCATCCTCAAGCCAATGACAAAAACCCATCCATCATCAAAACTGAAAATACAGCTAAACAAACTTCAACAATTAAACACCCAACCCAATCTCCAAAATCATAGAATTTCTATTTAACTCTAAACATGAATTTCCTTAAACATTCATGACAACTACTATTTTATAATTTATAATTATCATCTCAGTTATGATTTGAGATCAAGTTGATAATTTTGAAGTGATGATCACCAGTATGGGATCATCATCTGCCTTACAGTGGGCAGTACATGATAATCATTGGCCCTCAGGTACCCATTTGTAATGAGATGAGAAAGATAGGGTGGTCATACCTGGGCTGATGGAAAATCAACTCCAGTTCAATATTTCAATTAAAATAAAATGTCAAATTAATTATTAAAGTCAGAAGATATTAAATAATGTTAATATCCTAAAAATATATAAAAAGTGTTATATATTATAAGAGCATGAGAGGCCTTGAAATATCTGAGATCATTGAGAGATCAGCCAGTTAAATCAATTAACTCCTTAGAGAAACTAAAAGTGGAATTACTAAGTTCAACCAGCATTATAATAAGTCAAAAGTAAGTATGAGTAATACTCCAAGTAATAATCATTCATCATCATGAATGATCCATCAAAAGAAAATCAACAGTCAAGCTTGTGACTGGATTTGAACAATAAAAGTATAAATCAATAGTCAATCTGGTGACGATTGGAAATGTGTCTTCTGTAGACTAGGCTAACTATTTAGCCCATGCCAGCTTGTGGGAGATAATTGAAACCAGAATTTGGATGCATCAACTAAGTGGTATCCATCAGAATACGTAACCAGAAAATTTAAACAATAATGCTGGAAGATTAAACCGTGCTGATTATCATCAAGGTTCTTACCACTTAGTACCATTAATGTACTAGCCAATAATAAAATTAAATTTCTAATGACTAAAATTAAATATAGTGCTGGGACTTTGAAGAATATACTCTTCACACCAAAACAGGATCCTTGTCAACTGAATGCCCCTAAAGCACTAAACATCCATTTACATATTCAGCCTGTGCTCGAATCTAGCTCAGAAAACATAAAGTCTATTACTGATATGGTGACCAAGAGATAATGATGCAATACAATTTTTAACAATTGAATACAAGTTTAATAATATTAAAAAAAATGAAAATAAGGTTTTTATAATATGACTCTAGAATTAGAAGCCTCCTGATTTTGATTAACACAATAAAAAACATCACATTGTGGTTTAGAATGGTTACTATACAAATTCAAATTATTACATGGATTTACATATATGTTCCAATAGGTTTTTTTAAAACCAGACATCACATAAGCATGTGGCTTGATATAAAATTAACATGTTTGAATTGACATTTAATAATAAAAAAAATGATTAAATTTTACGTCCTATTTGACAAGCATTGCTACATATATGCACACATGTGTATGAGCATGTAATTTCTGAACATTATTTAAATTGTCCTACAATAATACATTATTAAACTTTTAAGTTATATTTTTAATAATAAAGAAATACCTATACTAGATTTATTAAAACCGCTTATATATATATATCCACATATCAGTGGGATATTAATTTATTTACATAACCGATTTGAATTTATCAAAATAATAGAATTACATTAATTTTTACTTTAATGTGTCTATCTGGCACACATTTGATATATATGCATACAAGCGCAGTACATTTGATGCCTATATTTCAATCGTCAAATAAATGATTAAAAATTTAACTTATTACATTTTAATGATACAGATATCTATTAACATGTATGTTTCCATAGTTAATTGCAGAAACACTCTGATGTCTATATCATATATTTCATTTTGTCAAAATAAAGTTATTAAAAGATTGTTCTTTTCAAAAACTAGTATCCAGACTTAAATAATTTTTTATCCAAACCTTTTATAGACTTGGATTGGGAGTGATACAAACATATTGCAGTCTGTTTTCAATCTGTCTAATCCTTTTTACTCTTGAGGTGATAAAAACACAGTAACTGTTTTTCAATGTCTTTATATATATATATGTGCATACATACAACTATGTTGCTCTGTGACATGTAACCATATATATAATAATAAATTTATTACAATAGTACATTTGAGAATATACATTATATATATTTCAACTGACATAGCAGCAGCTTATATTTATATTCAATTGTTTAAGTAATGATGTGATTTTTTTGTTGTTGTTGTGTTACATTTTTTTATGCCTTTATTGCTTTAACAATATTTTAGCCATGATATAATCTGACTTCAACCCAAAATATTACAATAGGTTCCAATTTTTGCCTGCATCCAAGAAGCATATTTTTTCGTTTTATTCTTATGGTATTTGAGTTAAATATTTTGAGTGAATTAAATTGAACTTCTTTTTTTCATTTATAATTATCCTTTGAAATAGAATTTTAAGAGATGTAAATGTAGAAAAGTTGAAACTGTTTAGAAATACTTGTATGGTTCTTTTACAACATTTACATCCTTGAGTCTAAAAAACTAAGCAATCCCAAGTAAGGCAAGACTGTCATTTGTCTGTTAACCAAGATGCTTTAAGTTCATTGCCCACAAGATACTGCAAAATGAAGTAGTTGGTCAGTCTGTGCAAATGATAAATAGTCTTTTTCAGTTTTAAAATGTGTAAAAAACTAAGAAATATTCTCAATTAAAGACATTTCAATAATTTGTTGGCTTATGACAAAAATATTAATAAATTTGTTGTATAAAAATTTCAATAAATTCTGTTACAAAAAAAATGTGTTAAGTCATGCATTTATTAAATAAATATATATAGTTATAATCTTGTTTTGGTTTTTTGTTGTAATTTTTGTTACAGTTTATATTACATTAAATTCTAAATTCACTTTGTATTTAATTGCAGGTGGTTAAAAATGAGATTCTCCTGTGATAGATTTAATAAATTTGTACAATTCAATTGATAAACTATAATTCAGACATCCAATAGTTCAAAGTCCTAATTTAAGCATGGCGAGGAAAGCCTGGTTTATATAGAAAATAAACTCAAAGCTTAAGCATATATATATATGCTTTTAAAGTCGATCCTCACGTGAGAGTGCACAGAGATTTTAAAGTGCATGCTCTGAGGAATTACTTAGTTATAATATGTATGCTATATAAGTAAGTTTTCTCCTGTGATAGATTTAATAAATTTGTATAATTCAATTGTTAAATTATAATTCAAGCACCTAATAGACTAAAGCCCTGATTTAAGCATGCTTTTAAAGTCTCTCATGGGAAAATTTTCAGAGATTTTAAAGTGTATGCTCTGAGGAGTTACAAATTTATTATATTCAAAATATAAATAAAGTTGATATGTTGTAGGTATTTATTTATTTTAATGAAATCATTGTTCCAAAATACTTAAGGAAGTAATGCATGAAAAAAAGTATAAAACTGGTAAATTTTTTATCTATATAGAATTCCAAAGGTAAATCCACACTAGTCAAGTCTAAAACTTGATATTTAAGAACAGTTTATAGATACATAATTTACTTGTCCTAGTTATGTCATTATTTGTTAATAATTCAACATATATGTATTAGAGTACCAAACTTTTCTAGAAACCTCATTGTGAAATAAAATAGTAATTTATATAAGTGGCTAATTCAATTTAATATTAATCACATACCTATAAACCTGAACCCTGCAATTTTGAATTTGTTTATTTCTCCTGCTGTGTAATATTTTTACATTCATTGCATAACTGAAATTATTTAATTTACTATGAATAATTTTATACTATAAAAATATTTTATCTTAAAAATATTACCAATCATCTAAATTGTAGATCTGATTTCATTTGTTCTTTCACATGTCTTCACTAAGTCCATTAACAACTTTTTTAAAAAACTTTTACCAGTTTTTTATATATATATTTGTTTAATATATTCCTCTTAATTCTCTTTAAGAACATATCCATTAGAAATTTTTTAATAAATATTTTCGTCCACTTTTTTTAATGTTGTACTATTTTCAATTTTATTTCCTTATATACGAGGAGAGACCCAAAAATAACTGGAATTGTTCTTTGGAAAGTGCGCCAGCTGTTGTACACTCTTTTGCATCAATCTACCAAATTACATTATTGCGTGAAATCATGGTGCTATGTGGCGCGTTTATTTGTAAAGTGCGGTTTGCATATTTAGCGACTTTTTTGTAATGGCTGAAAAGTTGGAATAATGTGAAATTCTGTTTCTTTTAGGGAAAATAATTGTAATACTTGAAACAGATTTCAAGAAACTATTCTGGGGAAAACACAAGTTTATGAATGATTTAATGAAATTGTCAAATTCATCATTTCATAAAAAAACATGATGTGTGAAGTACAATATCAAGATAATGCTTTTTTTTTTTATTGACACAAATGGTATTTTTTCTCAAAACTAGTTCTTAACAAGCAGATATTTTATCTGCAAGTTCTGAAATGTTTGCATGTTGTGAACAAATGTAAATTTGTGGCAATGTGAGGAGTGCAAGCTTCACCACAACAATTCTGCAAGCAGTCTTGAGTGTGAAACAACTTTTAATTAAATTCAGCATGATCCAGCTTATCTATCAGTCATATTTGCTCAATCTCCACTATATAACTCCTTTTAATTCTTGAATGAAAAAATGCCCCCTTTTTTTTTTTTTTTGCTGACTTAGAAGTAATGAAAAAAAAACTGACTTAATTGTTAAAAGGCTTTACTTTGTGTTTCTGGACTACTTCAAAAAGTGTAATAAATTGTAATAAATGGATAGTTCTTGGAAGGAATTTAAATTTATATCAAAGATAAATAGATAGTTTTTTATTATAAAATTCCAGTTATTTTTGGGTCCCTTCTGCATCTCTTTTTTTTTTTTCAAAATTTAAAATCTTTTTTTTCTCATTTACAATTATTCCACTTTCTTTTCCCTTTAAAACTAATCAAACAATTAATGACCTTATGTTTTCATTAGATATAATGTAAACTTATTCTTTTCCTAAAACTTCAGTATTGTGATTAGAAAACATTAATTGATTTAGATATTACCTTGAAACAACCTGGTTTGTTTGAAACTTGTGCCTTGGAATACTTTTAAATTAAAAAATTTAGACTTCTACTATTTTAATTGAATGCTAATGTATCCATAATATATATATAAGATTTGTTGAATTTAAAGATTTTTCAATATAGATTTTTGATACTTCATTTTTTACTGATTACAAACTTTAGCATAATAAATAATGCTTTAAAATATAAAGCATTATTTTGTTATTAATAGTTTTGAATATTACTTTTTTCTACATAATTTTACTTGTATTTTCAAAAAGAATTGTCAATTATATATTAACACTTATGCATTCACATATTAAATTACTATTTTTAAACTTTGATATTATCAATAGAAAGGATCTATATCTCATCATGATCAAATCAGCAGCATTTCTAAATCTTATAGTAAATTCCTTTTTCTTTATTTTTTATTTTTTTAATAGTTTCTTCTAAAGCATCTTAAAATTCTACTTTGAAAACAAGTCCATTTCAAATCTTCTCTCTCTCTCTCTCTTTTTGTAGTTTTCTTAATATATATATATATAATTTCTCATCATAATATTGAAACTCATCCACCCAACTTTTTTTTTTTTTTTAATTTTCTCTCAAAGTCACATTTTAAAAGTCTCAGCTTATTTTTTTTTCCCATTACCCAGCTATATTTTTTTAATTGTGATATGAGTTAGTTGCAAAATAACTTATTTTCATGAATGAAAAGCTATTAGCTTTTTATTTTTTTTGTTTTTGTTAGTTGTATCAGTTATTAATTAGCTTTCTAAACATTTAAAAGCATTAGTTAAACTGTTACTTCTATTTCAATTAATTTGTGCTCTTCTCAAATAAATTTATTACTTCACTAAGCACATAATTTTTTTACAAGCAAAATTAATGTAGACATTCCTCCAGATCCAACTAAAATAATATTTGGGAATATACAACTTTAGGATATTAAATATTCACATTCTTTCATATTCAAATTGTACCATAAACTTTTATATCACAAGATAAGTATTAATTTTCAATGGATTACTGAGTATCATACTATCATCTTTGTGCAAAATACCTTGCTCATGAAAGGATATTAAATATTCAAGTTCTTTCATATTCAAAATATATCAATTAAATATCTAAAATATAAAAAACATAAATATCATATCAGCCTGATATATCAGAAGATAAAAGTGTCAACTTGCAATAGCTTACCAAGCATCATTATTTGCAAAAACATTCTGCAAATTTTTGCTCATGAAAGATCCTATTTACCATTATCTTGATTTACAAAAAATTGCAAATTTTGTTATTTTATCAGAATTTTTTTTTCTTCACAATCAATTTAAGATTGAACTTGCTAAAGACAATTATCTATTCATAAAGACCATTCAGTATAATTTAAATATTTTAATAGAAACTAAATTGTCTTTTAGGATTTAAATAGATATATTATGAAATCTCAATAGCCATTACATAAATTATCTTTAAATAGGAGGAAGATCTTGCTTTCCAATAGTCTTTTATGAATTTAATAAATTTAAAATTTTGGCAACCTCATCAAATCTCATATTAATTTCATTATTATTAGCATAGATAATTCATCACCCATTATTTCACAACTTGATATATTTCACCAATGGTGTTACTAATACAATATAGTTACAAATGATTGGAACTTCTATTTTTAAAATATTCTAGAGAACTTATCCATTTTTTTACATAAACTTATCATCTTTAAATTTTCAACTAGTATTTTGTTAACTTAACCTGTATTACCTCATATAAACTATCTAACTTGAGCATCATTATTACAAATTACATTTTATCGCATCATAATTTTGTGCACAATAAGCAATAAACATTTTATTAACTATCATCTTTAATTTTTAAAAATATTTACCTAAATTTTTAATGTAGTCAAATTAATAAAGTCACATAATACTTTTGCTATTGTTTTTTTAATCAAATAATAACTAAGATCTAGCAAAAACATATAGTACCATTTCTGCTAAGATTGAAATCAAAAATATTTGTATAAATTAAAATACTGTCAGTCTTTCAACGATATAAACATTTTTTTAAAAAATAAGAGAATATATTATAATGGTTGGGCAGAGACTCCCTATCTGCCATACCAGGGCGCTACTTGGCTATTAGAACCTAGAAAATTTATACAGCAGGCAAATATGTATTGGTAAGATCCAACTTTTATTGATTGTTAGCCCTTGTCACTGCTGAGTTTTATAATGTAACTTATTTTTACTTATATTGAACTATATATTTTAAAAGATAAAATAATAAGTCACTGCCAGTACTAATAAGACAAACATTTATTATATACATATATATAAAAGAGATTTGAAGATTACATTACCACTATTAGATAGATTTAAATCATATTTATTTTAATATGCACAGATGGAAGTTTTTATGTAATTTAATATTTTAAGCATAAATAGACTGCATAGAATACACACTTAAAGACTTTCAAATCATTTAACTTCAGGCTAAAATGTTTGCAGTTAAACCAACACTAGCTTCCTGATATACAGACGCAACCAATGCAACATGAAGACATTAGCATAAAATCATGCTGACAGGAATATGCGTCTGTAGCATGATATTATTAAAAAAAGTGATCCTCGTCCAGTACGGGAACGCGTATTTGTCTGGATAAGGAGTCATATATAAAAATACTGAAAAAAAACAATGCTCCAAATGGAGGGATATCGATTCTCACCGATTTATAATCCCAATTCATAGAGCATAAGGAATGAAATGGTGTAGGGAATACCTCTATCACCAACAATGACATGATGGTTACCCTTTTTGGGCCATGCATTCAGTTGGGTATTAAACCCTGTATGCTAACGCGCTTTAGATTACATTGACATAACATGCCATGCATTCTTTCCACTAGCATCGATTCAATTATAAAATAAATAGTCCAAAATTAACCCCACATTATCTAATCTAAACTTAACAAATCTATGCAGCCATCTACGCCTATAATTTTCAATTTAATAATTTAGTTAACGAAAATGGAAATGATTGATAGTAACATAAAAGAGAAATATTAATGATTAATTTAGAGTTTATTTGCTCATCAGATAAGCTTATTTAAAAGTTACTCTTAGGTTACTAATTGAAAGTTTGTTTAAAGATATCTAAAAGTTCATATTGAATATCAAAGTTTATACTTCCCATGGTAAATCTTTATGAATCGTCCGGATTTCGGCAAATTTATGGAAGTCCATCCTAGTTATGACATTTTGTCGATTGTTCTCCTTGGAGACGAAACCGCTGCTTACCATTCATTGAGGAGCCATCATTCGGGAGGCCACCTCAACTGGCACAAATAAAGAAAATGAAATCTATTGCAAGTCTCCTACATTGGGGGAATCTACAATATAGCTGCAAAATATTTCTAACTGGTCACCACCATTCAATCAATAGTCAATCACTAGTTAATCAATTCTCTTCAATTATTTTTCTTCTTATAGTATTAGACCTTCCTTATTGCCAAATTTTTCGACCGATCACTCCTGACGCTGGACCATGTGTTTGTTGGTAACAGCATTGACTAGTTTGCTTCAAAGTGGGAATCACCATTATCTTTTAATTTTTATCTCTTATCTGACTTTCCATTGTTTAATTGCTCCAAGGACTCGTTTGCTTTACATTTATTACATTTTAATAGAATAATCTTTTCCACTTTACTTGATATTTAAACATACTGGGGTTTTTTTAATAGAAACTAATTAACATTTTAAATTATTTTCTTTTACATTACTTTTAAAAAAAATACTAATCTTTTATCTTTAGATTTTTACTTTAACTTGCTTTTAAGTAATTATTTAATAATTTTACATTTGTGCAATTTATATATTGGTTTAAACAACTTTATTATTATTTTTTTTTTAAATTTGTATTTGGTTTTATTTGTCAATATTTCATTTATTATTTGACAGTGATGTAATAGCATAAATGTATACCGTTACAATATAATGAATTCATTTAACATGTACAGTGTTTTTTCAAAGATTACTTACACATATTCAATTTATAGGTTCTATTGCCATGAGGCTTAATAACATTAAAAGTAATCAAAATATCAGTTTGGTTCCAGTATTAAATCTTTCTATAATGTAAAATTATTACAGAATGTACATTTTTTATAAACTAACAGTTTTACTTAGTATCTCAAACATATGGCTAAACAATTACTTAGGGAAGATCTTTGTTCTTTAGAATTATTTTTAAAATATATAAACTCTTTTATACCCATTTAAAAAAAAAAAAAATCCATTATCTTTAACTTAAACAGTAAGTATTCAATATAAATTAAAAATTGTGAAGCAAAAATTTTTGTTCATTTTCATCTACAAATGCTAAATCTCATTATTATATATTGTAAATATCATATCATTCATTATTTGTTATTTAAGGTTGCATCCAGTAATAATTTATTTGTAGTAATCATAATTCCATTAATTATTGATTGATTATATTTTCTATACATCCTGAATATTTTCTTTCAATCAGAAATAATCATAACAGTAAAATCTTCTGGGAAAAACTTAATGATGAATTATTAATCCTAATGTTAATTTACATTAAATAGTTTAGAAATGTTAGGTATTATACGTCACGAATGCAGTACTATGAAATTTTATAAAACTTTTTCCCACAATGATGTGTTTTGTGTATTAGTAATGGAAAGTATATGTGTGTATAAATATATACATAAGTCTATCTATTAATCATTGAGATCTTATCCAAAACATCTTAAAATTATGATGGATTAAGAAATATTTTTAGAATGTGATTACCAAAGCTGTGCCTTAGAAATCTTTATTTTATTTACCATGTCAACTCTGTCTTGGTTATAAATACAGAAAATGTTGCTGTGCAAATCACACTGGTTTAAATTAGTTTTATCATCTTAAAGATTTAACTCAAAATGGGTTCCAGATCTTAATATACACTTTGCAGCAGCATCAAATCTTTGTTTCCTTATCAAATCTTGAAACACTATCTTTAATATAAAAACTTATCCAGAAATATCTGAGCCATAGAAAAATTTGATATACTACTGAAATATAAAACAATATATTTCAGTTACTTCAAAAAACATTAAACTCATTTTAAACTTTTAGCTTATCATTTCTGTGCAAATTTTTTTTTTATCAACATATATATCATGAACATTTAAGAGTGATGTTAGTTTTCATTTAAATTTTTCTACAATTGTAATATACTAAGTTTCTTGTATTCCTGATTAAATGATATCAGGTTAACTATAGAAGTCATTATGTATTTAAATAATGATGTGTGTTGGGTTTCAACAAATTAGATTTTTTTTTATTGCGATTTAATTAAAGAAAATGTGTCATTATTAGTTAACATTTGAGTATTGAAATAGCATTCATTGTTTGAAAGAATGCTGAAATTTTATTAAATAGAGTAACTTTAAAATTAATTTGCTAATAATTATTACTAATATTTATAACAAAAATTAATCCTAGGTATTTTTTTTCTCTTATTCTCTCTCCATATTTTTTTTTATTTAAGAAGCTTAGACTTCAATAGTTTTTCCGTGCTATCTTTTTGCATTAATTTCCATCATTTAATTACAAGCAAACAGTTCTGACTCTCTGGGGTTTTTTTTACTTTGTTTTTTAACTTTTTATTTATTCTTCACCTTTTTTTTTTTTTTGGAATTAGAATGGCCATATTCAAGTAATTATCACTGAAAAACTAGTAAGGCTAAGTCTTTGAGCTTATTTTGAAAAGCTATTTCAATCTATGATGAAAAACTAGCAACTTGATTGTTTGGATGCACCCGCAACCCGGGCAACTGCCTGCAAACGCAAAGCAGTCGCGCTGACCTCTCGACCACCAATGCAAGACTTGATTGTTAAAGTTATGATTTCATCTAAAAACATTCTTTTCATAAGAAGAATATAATTTTCATTATTTTTAAAAAAAAAAAATTTCCAATTGGCAGTCTTCTTTTAAATATAAAATACCAGTTTGGAATACTGGAGGGAAAAAGTAAGTCACAATCTTTGTTAAAAATCTTGTTTTACAATTTTACTTTTTAGACTGATTAAAGTGCTAGATTTTTTCTTTTCTTGAAAATGGTTTATTAAATTAATGTTATAGAGTTTAGACTAAAGATTTTTTAATTTGTCTTTCTTAGCTTGAAGAAAAGATACCAAATTCCTTTTAAATAAATTACTAATTAATGTCTAATCATAGATTATGTACATGACTTCTCCATTATGTACAATTAAGTGTATTATTAAGGTAGAGATTTTGATAAGATAATAGTAATAAATTACAACCAATTCTTTTAAAAGATTTTTTAATCTTTTGGTGATTTTTTTAAAATACTATGTCTTTGAGACAATCAAAAATTTTCTGGCACAAGAATAGTTTAAATTATTTATCTAGATTAATAAGACTAATTAATTGCATATGTCATATACATAATTGGATATATGTAATTATGAAATTATTTGTCAAAAGGAATTTTACTGATAAAAACTTAGTATATTACAATAAAAATGAAAATAATATAAAGCACTTGACATATTTACAATTTGTTAAAATTAGAAGAACAAAAAATCCACTACATATTATTAAACATACAAAATTGTAATGACTAAATCAGACAATAAAAAAAACTTGAGAAATTATAATTAGAATATCTCTCTATAAGTTAGAACACTGATGAATAAGTAACCATGTAGCTAAAAATATATTTGGAGGAGTAATTTTTTTGTCTGTCTAATTGTGTTTAATTTGTTTTTAAATGTGTTCTTGTATCACCCTTGTAAAGAAATAAACATCTTGAATTGAACTATTATTTTTCTGAAGCATTCTTTATACCCTTTACATAATGCAATACTTTATTTTTTATGCAAATAGATTAGTTTTGATTATTCTACAGTCTTCCTCAAAGCTGTAATATAAACAATATATTCTTTAATAAATAAATACCCTGTTATAAATAAATTGTTATAAATACACTGTTATAAATAAATTATATGTCATCATCATCATCAACCATTATCAATCCACTGCAGGATGAAGGTCTCTCCAAGTTTAATCCATCTTCTCCAATCTTTAGCTTCTCTTTTCCACAACACCCCTGCACATTTTCTTATTTCATCCATCCGTCTCACATGTGGTCTCTTTCTGGGTCTTTTACAATCTCTTGGAATCCAGTTTAAAATTTCAATTGTCCATCTATTATCATTTCTTCTAGCAATATGTCCAGCCCAACTCCATTTCAATCTTTTAATTTTTTCAATAAGGTCAATAACACCTGTTTGCTGTCTTACCCATATATTGCGTTTTCGATCTCTTCTTGTTACTCCCAACATACATCTCTCCATACTCCTTTGAGTGGTCTGAAGTCTCTGTATTGCTCTTCTATTAAGTGTCCAAGTCTCAGATCCATAAGTAAGAACTGATAAAACACATTTGTTAAAAACCATTCTTTTCAAACACATAGGCATATTTCCTTTTAGTATCAAGTTATTTCTACCAAAAGCACTCCAACCAAGTTTAATTCTATGATTAATTTCCTCCATTATGTTTCCATCTGTATTAATAATCTGACCAAGGTATTTGTAACTGTTAACTTCTTCTAATTCTTCATAATCAATCTTTATTTTCATACTTTGAGCAAATCGATTAAACATTACTTTAGTCTTTTTAACATTTATATTTAGTCCTACTTTTCTACTTTCATCTGCTAACTCCTGCAACATTTCCTGAAGCTCTGAAGCATTATTTGCAAAAACAACTACATCATCTGCAAAATCTAAATGACTTAAATACTCTCCATTTACTTTCATTCCTTTAGTTTCCCATTTTAATCCACAAAATACTTCTTGCAGCACTGCTGTAAAAATTTTTGGAGATATGGAGTCACCTTGTCTTACACCTTTCTCAATGTTGATTTTTCCAGTATCATTATGTAATCTAATTGTTGCTGTTGCATTTTTACATTTTATACCAATTATATGTATACCAAACAAAACAAATATTTTATACATACTAAAAAAAATTTCTTTTTTTTTACTTTGACTAAATATTTAAATTGTAATTCATATTAGAATAATCAACTTTAAAGTCTTTGTGTATAGTCTACATTTTTATGCATTTTTTAAATATATATATATTTTAAAATATATATTATTATATCTATCAATAAATGATAGGTAATATAACAAATTATATGCCTTTACTACAACCTTTAAATAAGTGAATAATTAAAAATTATTCATCTTTTAATATATAATAATTGTTGAAACAAAAAAAAATCTAATTTTATATTACTACTACCTCTATATTTGTTTGTGTAAATATGTTATTATTATAAAAAGTAATAGAAGAGAGAAAAATATATATAGTTAATTCCTTATGTTTTATTTTCTACTATTATTTTATTTAATATCTTATATTTTCTAAAGTAATAATCATTCTTATATACAAAAATTATTTAACCAATAATATTTTTCTCCCTTAATTATTATTTATATTAGTAATATTTACTAAGGTTGTAAACCTTAAGAATATGCGCGTGAAAATGCGAAGGTAGGGACCTCTACAGGTCTTAACCACAAGCTTACACTGTGGAAGAAAAGAGGGGAATCAATGTGCATTTAAATAAATTTATATTCATATTAGTCCAAATTTTTTAATTATCTGAACCTTTTGATTTCTTTTTTCGCTCTTATATTTTCTTTTTCAAATGTATACCTAAATGTGATATATAATTGTAAACGTGGATTTACATATATAAAATTGGACAAAATACAAATTTACTATGATATTCATATTGATGTAGTTTGGGGCAATTGGTTGTATTAAGAATTGTTTGTATTTTATGTGGAATATTTTCATAGAGATATATATGGATGTAATAATATTTAAATTATTAAAAAAGAAGTGGGAGATGTATACCATCATTTTGATTTATATATATATGCATATATAGATTTATATGAGAGGGTACCCAAAAATAACCTGAATCGTTCTCTGGTTTGGTCTCCTGTTGTAGTATATGCTTCTGCTGCTACACACTTCTTGCAGGAACCCTTCTGCATTAGTCTACCCAATAGTATTACCATGTGAAAACATGTTACTACGGAGCACTTTTTTTTTATATAAAGTGTGTTTCACACATTTGGCAATTTTATATTGATTGAAAAGTTCAAACAATGTGAAATTCTGTTTTTGTTTCCAGAAAATTGCAGGGAAAACAGTTGTAATGCTTGAAACAGATTACAAGCAAGCTGTTTTTATAAAAACACAAATTTATGAGTGATTTAATTGTAATGTTAAATTCACCACTTCCATTAAAAGCATGGCAAGGGAAGTCCAAAATCAAAACAATGCTGATTTTTTTTTTTTTTTTTTTTAAGTTTTTTCAAATTTAGTTCATAAAGTCGGGCATTTTATCTGCAAATTGTGTGAAAGCTTTACGTGATGCAGTAAAATATAAACATCCCATTTTGTGGCAAAGAGAAGAGTGCCAGCTTCACCCTGACAAAGTGTTATCTTTCAAAGTCTTTGAGGGTGAAACACTTTTAATTAAATTCAGCATGACCTAGCTTATCTATCAGCCGTATTCACTCGATCTCACTTCATGAATTTTTTTTTATCTCTTGAATGAAAAATTGCCTCAATTTGGGAGGGGGGGCAGACTTAAAAAAAGGGTGAAAAAAATCCCACAGGTGTTAAAAGGCATCATTTTGCAAGTGTTTCTGGACTAGTTTGAAAATGAAAAACATGTTTAGACAGATGTATTGTATCAAATGGACAATAATTGGAAAGAGATTTAATTTATAATACTTAAAAATAAAAAATATTTTTTTTATTATAAAATTCAAATTACTTTTGGGTACCCCTCGATTATTATCTTGGAAATGATGCTTGTCTGAAAACAATGTTTGTATCATGGAATGAATTGTTTCTCTAATTTTTCAAATGAACAGCAAATTGTGATTGACTCAAATGTTTTACAGTTGGGAGAAAATAACCTGATTGATAGGTTTATTTTGGCAGTCACGGAACAAGATTCTCTTGTATTTGAGATTTGTGTATACATCCAAAGCAGATAATATACTTTCTGTTTTTCATTGCCCAATATTTATGTTCATCACAATCACTTCCCCAGTATGTCATTCATGTTATAAGCCAATGGTTTGTATTAGTATCTTATTCATAAAAGTTATTGTGAAACCCACAATGGCCTTTTTGATAGATATTAAAATGGGCATAGGCATTTGAATTTCCCCAATCATTTTTGAATTTATTTAATTATACTTTTAAATTTAATTTTAGAGAGATTAAGAGGAATACTATACCAAGAAAAGATTATGGAGAAGCTTCAAAACAATACACTATATTCTACCTATAGCAAGATATTGAAATGAAAATTGTGTCTGCATTAAACAGTAAGTCCTATAGTTGATAAAAAGTTTTTTGGAAAGTTTACAATATTATGGTTGTTAGAGTTGCCTTCAGAAATGGCAATGCATCATCAATAAAATAAGTTTCTTAAAGTGAGCTGAGATGGTCTGATGCAGCTGTTTGGTTAGCAGAATAATGTAAACAGCAAAATAGAATGTGGATCATGGGTAGGCTGACCAGACATCCCGATTTTTCGGGATTTTTCCTTGGTTAGACATCCCAGTATCCCCAAAATGTCTTTTCAACCCTGATTTTTGTCTTACATAAATAATTCATTGCAAAAATGATAGTTTCTTGTCTCTACAATAATATAAAAAACTTCAGGCAAATTCCAACACCAAAACAAAGATCACTATTAAACTAGACGTGTTTTCATGTCCAACCTCACCTTGGAGCATGCGCAGTTGAATATTTGTAGGCTAAAAATTGAACTGCGCTTGCACCCGCTTTGATTGACAATAGTTTTGCTAGTTTTTTGTTGATATTAATTTTCTACAGTGATAAAATTGTTAGGAATATTAATAACCCTAAACAATAAACAATGATGAATATGCACAGGAATGGAGTTTTATAAAAAAAGGACGCAATGCCGTAAAAATGATTGGTCTTCATGTCCTGATTTTTGATTGAGCTGATCTGGTCACCCTATTCATGGTAGACCCTTTAAAGTACTTTTGCAAAGAGAAAATTATATATATAGATAATGACTTGTAATTTTTAAACATAATTATGTTTATTATATAATTATTTGTATATTAAAAGTAAATAGTGATGCTTTGAATTAGTTTTTGCTAAAATGAAATTAAAAAGGGATAGTTAAGAAGGCTAAAGGCCTAGGTGAATTATTTGCATGCCCATAATTATTAATTGATTTTATTTTAATTTACAAGAACATTGTCAATAGCCATAAGGTAAATGCTATTATTTTTTTTTGTAAATAATTCTGCTAACTTAATATGTAATCAAAATAAGTTCTTTATATTATTTTATTATTTAGCTTATATAAACTGAAGAAAAAATTATTAAACCTGCCAATTAATAATTAATTCTGTTCAATAGTTAAGTATAAAAGTTGAGAAATGGTAAAACTTTATTTAAACTTATTGGGAGACATGGAAAAAAGAAATGATTTGAAAATTATGTTTTTGAGCTTGAAAAAACATTTGATTAGAAAACAATCCTATCATTTATTCTATTTCATACTTTGAAGGAAAAATGGGAGGGGGAGGTGTCTTTATACAAAATAAAAAATATTTCTGAGATAAAATATAGTCGAGCCTTGGTGGCCTAGTGGTTAACATAGCTGCCTTCCAAGCAGATAGCCCGGGTTCACTTCCCAATCAATGCTTTGACATATAATATATATATAGATAAAAGTGTGAGTTAAGATTGTTTCTGATATTTGTAATATCTTTCTAAGAAAATAAATAAGAATTAAAATCAAATAGGCAAATAGATGGTAAAAATTTAAAAAAAAAAGTGCTAATTTGTGTGTATATGGTCAATTGCTTAAAGGGAGAGGGACATGTGACATTTCCAATTATTCAAGTGTGTATATATATATAGAATATGTTGGGGGGTTTTTTTTTTTCTATTAGGGAACCAATTTCTTAATCTTTGGCAAAGCAATATGTTAATTAGGAAGAGACTTGTGAAACCTGTTAATTGTTTTGTTGTATGTTAATGGAGGAAGTAAATCAAAACATGAGAAATAAGTTTTATTAGATTCACTAGAGTAGAGATTATCCACTTAATGAATAATATTTTCACTACACCATTTCATAGCAAGGTAAAGACTGGTTTTTATCCACTTTTAATGCCTTGTGGAGGAGTGTATTCATAAACATATGACCAAAGATGTGAAAAAAATATATGATCGCAAGATCAGAATTATAGTGGCTAAACAGAGTTTAATTAAAGAATTACATTATTTTGAGATACCGAATTTGTAAATAAAAAATTGTTTTGTCTGATGGGGGGCATTCCATTACATGTAGAGAATCTTAGACTATTGGGAAGAATGGAAAAGGATTAAGCTTTTGAAATATAGGTGTGAAGAAAAATGAGTTTTATCAGTATATTAAAAGTCTAGATTACAGAAGTAGATGAAAAAACAAAACAATTATTAAAAATAAAAAAAGAAATTGGATTGCATATGTTTTTAAGACGCAGAGAAAAAATGAGTGATATATTAGTATGTACTTCCAAATAACTTGTAAATTCTGCCCATTGGTAAATAATCAATATGATAATTTAATTAAAAATAAATCTTTTGTTACAATTGAATTTTATTATTTTATTTGGGTTGTGAAATTATGTATCTGTATGATTGAATAGTTTTTGATACAAAAGAGTTAAATAATTAGAGAAGAAATATTTAATGGAAGTGTTTTTCTTTTTAATACATAGATGAAGTGTTACAAGAGTATTACTTAGATGAAAATGAGATTAAAATTATAAATAGTAAGATTCTTTTTCAGTTATATGACTTGCCATTGATTTAATAATATTTGCAAATGGTAAGATTGAGTTTAAGTAGAATAAAAATAATCTAACAGTTTATTGCTTGGAAGTTCATAAGAAGTTTGAACACTGGAAATCTTGATTCATAAACTTGAACTCTAGAGTCTGCTATTCTATTGTGTCACTAAACCACACAGTGTAAGTAATGTATAATTTATAGGAAATGTTAGATGAAATTAAATATATCTTAGACTAAAGCAATAGATTAAAATAGAAGGAATAAAGTAAAAATGGAAATTTAAAAGAAAAATGTAAAATGCACAGAAAACTGATTAACTTATAATCAAAATTATGGTAGATATATAAAGAATGAGGATTTCATTAGCTAAACAAGTGTGTTAAGAAAAATAAGAGTTTTTTTGTGTTCTTCTAAAGTTAAATTTAATAAAAAAGTTTGTTAAATAATTTGTAGTGTAGTTTATGTGGAGAAAATTTTTATGTAAACTATAAAGAAAAAAGAAATGAAAAATTGAGAGGCCTTAGGAGTGTAGATTTGGAAAAAGATACGACTATATTATCTTTCCAAAGTGTTCAGTACTCTTTCATTCTTTTTGCATTGCTTGTATTAAATAAATCTCTAAATATATATATATTCACAACACTTTATTAAATTATTTGATAGTTTCAAGTGTCCTGTAGTCTTATCAGATTTTGTATTACATTAGTTTTTTTATTACATATTTTTATATAAACACATTTTCTGTTATTTTTATAATTTATTTTTAATACATATATTTTTTAGTATGTATATTATTTTTTAATGTATTCAATATGTATGTATATTCATATATATATTGTTTTTTGTTTTGTTTTTTCATATGTCATGGCATCGGCCGGGTCGTGAACCCACAACCGTCTGCAACCAACTACTTGCTTGCAAAGCAGCTGCGATGACGTCTCGGCTAATAATGCTTGACATATATATATTGTTTTTTGATATGTATATTGTTATGGTCGAAGAATGAAACCATCACTAAAAGTACATTTTTTAAAAAAATGAATCGGACAATAGACAAAACAAATAAAACTACGTAATACATATTTATTAACTAACACATAAATAAAAATATATATCTATTCAATAACTCCACATTTGAAAAGATTATCTAATTCCTTATGTTGGTAGGGTCCAAGTTACAATAAATTATTGAGAAGTGAGAAGAATGCTCATGATGCATTCAACAAACAAATATCAAGTTTTTACAATTGGTTGCAAATATAATTCTGTGATATTCTATTAGTTATTTTACTATAAAGACTTCATATCTAATTTATATAAATTTTATTATTATGTGCAATCCTATTACTATACTGATAATATTGTTTATTATTTTATTCTACAATTTGATTACTTCAGTATATCATGTAAACATGGATGGAATATCAAAAACATAAATAAACAATGGGCATGCATAAAATTATTTTTGATATAAAAGCAGAAATAATCATGTGTGAGCATGGATATTATATTATTATAAGTAAGCAGGAATTCCACATCAGCATTCATATATTTAAGATAGAATAATATATATATGATAAAACTCTTATTTCAAACTTTTAATAAGTTTAATATCTTCACACCTTTACTAATATTGATTATATATAAAATATATTAGTTACATGCACATCTCAACATCCATAATATACAACAGATAAATCCCTACTTTTCAATTGCTAAAGTTATATTATCATTTTATTACAAGATTTTATCAAATTATTGCAAACACTTAA
This sequence comes from Epiperipatus broadwayi, assembly GCA_028023455.1. Classification (NCBI taxonomy): domain Eukaryota; kingdom Metazoa; phylum Onychophora; class Udeonychophora; order Euonychophora; family Peripatidae; genus Epiperipatus; species Epiperipatus broadwayi. Next base: position 7,784,242 of record JAQFVV010012431.1, on the reverse strand, counting down.
TCAATACCTATAATGTAAAATTCAAAAATCATTTAAATTTAGATCAATCCAATGATCTCAATTGTTCATTCTATCTCATGACATTCAAAATAAAATTGTTTATATATTTATCATTTATTTGAGTAATAAACAATTCATTCTTTAATTGTGTCCATCATAAATAAACCTGCACAAAATTCTTATTAAAATTAAAATATTGTTTAACTCTAAATATTTAAAATTATGCAATTATTACTATAAAATATATATTACTTATAAAACACTTAAATATATGGAATAATAAATTATATATTTATAATGTTCATATCTTAAAAGTCCTTTTACAAAAGTTTGTATCAATGTTTACATGCACAGTGTACCAGTAACTTATGCACAAATAGAGATGCTGTATGTCAGTATAATGACCAGTTTTGATTCAAATAAACTTGTGGTCATAAATATTAAGTATTCTTCAGTTATTTATTTTAATGCTCTTGTATAAGTATCTCAGATGTTGATTATAAATTATTGGTTTTTTATTGCTTTACTTTAAACTTTATTTATAACATTTAATATAGACATGCCTTTTTTCATATAATCCTTTATTCTATTTGTCAAATTGCTGTAGAGGATAAGGCAATTCTTGATATTTTGTTCCTAATGCATTCTGAAGACTTTCCATATGAAGTTGGTTTACCTATTCAGAGAGAATCTTGTTAATTACCTACCATTGAAGTTAAACTTATGTTAGTCATTTTAGTTATAGCCATTTTTAATAACTGCAGTCCATCTAATTTTCCTATTACTTTTTAGAACATCCAGATAATAAAATCCTTTCAGACTTGATGTTTTCTTTTTACATTATTTTTTAAAAATAATATCAATTATAACATTTTGCCAATATGCTTATATAAATTAACAATCTTTTATTCTTTTATAAGGTAAATTGTCTTTTTAAAAATTCAACTGAAAATTATTTTACACAATATTTTAAAGAATTCTTAAAATATATATTTGTATTTATTATTAATGTTTATTTTTATCATTCATGTATAAATAAAAAATATGCACACACTTGCATACACTTATATATATATATTATAACGATCGAAATGAAATGAAGATCGAATCTAACCGCAAAAACAATATCTGCAACTACCAGGGCGCCATCTAGGCATTTAAACCTAGAAAAATTTATAAAGTAGGCAGATACGCGCTGTTAAGATTCCACTTTATTTAAATATTCCGATCGTTAGCCCAAGTCACTAGCTCAGTGGAGACGCAGAGATAAAAATCTATATCTTAATTTATATCTTAAATATCAATAAATAAAAGCCACTGCCAGAGATTAACACATAAAATATTTATTTACGCACATATAAAATAACATTTAAATTTTGAGGAATAAGTTTAACATTTTAGATTTTTATATTAACTTTTAATTTTACATTTAACTAAGTTTCAATGAGTTTAATATTTTATTTAGATAGTCAAGTATGAATAGACTACATAGATCTGCATTTGAAAAGAAAATATTCTTCCCTGATTTAACCTTAGGCAACAAATTTCGCAATCAAACTGGCGCCAATCCATCTGATACATTTATGTATTCAATGTAGCATGATACGACAACACAAAATACTATACTGTCAGGAATGTACATCTGATCAGTAAGTAGATTAGAGAAGACATTGTCTCTCCACCAACAGGAATGTGACATCTGTTGGCGAGTAGAACAATAAACATAAAACTCCATAGGAATGGACTGCGGTCCTTTGCCGTCTTACAAATTCATCCATAGGCAAACAGAGGGTGTGTGGCGTATATCTATAATCCTGCCCGTAGCGGACCTCATACTACATCTACAATTACACAAATATATCCAATCCATTGAACCAATTCAACTACGAAATGAATAACCTAAGATTACCCTCCCTTAATATAACTTTACAAAACTATATAGCCATTCACGCCCTACTTAAATTTAACATTTAAATACGTTCGCACAGATTTGTTTAAAAATGTTGGGTATAGATCGATTACATAGATTCCACGGTCAAAAACATTTCAAAATAAACATAAACGATCAAAATACAAAATTATTGATACCGACAATCGCAGAGGGAAATTTATAAGTAACTCAATAGTATTCACCATAAGATACTTGCGTTGTCACCAATAACTTAAAAGACATCCGAATAAATACATTTTAGATACCGTACGGTATCATTATTTATCGAATGTCTATATTTTGATCAAATATGAAAACCAAAATATAATTAACCACAAACGAATCCATGCAAGTGTCTATAAACAACTTAAATTTCATGCATTTAAATAATCTTTACAATAAGAAAAAAAAATGGAAATGATGTTTATCAATCGGAAAACATATAAAATTAAACATTATTAATTTGATTTAAAAACTTACAAAAGTCAGATAAGAGTCCGTTTTAACATTTAAGTTGGCTTGTTTATCAATTTGTAAAACTTGACAAAAGTTCTTAATTGATTTTAATAATTATTCATTTCATATAGCTTATGGTAGAAGAGTCCAGGTTTCTGCTTTTAATTCCCATGACGCCTCCATTGGAAGATAATGTTCTGGAGATGGCAATAGCTGGTTCAAGGTATCACAGTCTTTTCATTTTTCTTTTTAAATAGAGAGTGTGGTATGTGCGTCCTACCGCATCTCTCAAACACACAACGCTGGAACTGTCCGAAAAAACTGTTATTTCCCTTTTTATATTATCCACACGGATTCAATCAACAAAACGTCATTAATCCATCACTTTCGTTAGGGTCCGAGCCAAGGCTTAGTGCTTCCATTGGTCAAACTAATTTTTCTTTATTCTCTTATCCAATTTTCATCTCATCATTTTAATTATACAAGAGCCCAAGGCTAGCTTGCTTTTCAAACCATTTATAAACAATCATTTCCATTTACAGATTACAAGAATTAATTAATACCCGTTTTTATTTTTAAATCTTGTACGTTCAAATACTTATTTATTTGTTTTTTTCAAAAAAAATATTTTTAAAGTTTGGCATCTGTGCGAATGTATATACGTTTAACAAACATTTTAATTTTAGCGTTAAGTTTTTTACTTTTATTTGCGAACTTTTAAGTTTTTATTTTAAATTAATGTAACGACATATTTATATATCGTTACAATATATATATGCAATATAGCATGCCTATTTATTGTCATGAACTATTTGCTTCTTAAAATGTTTTTTTTTTTTTATTATATTGAAATGGCATTCTCTTACTTTGCTAACTTGTCTCCAAAGAGTAAATATCTATGCTGTACTATATTCCTTTATTTTTGCTTGCTAAGAAATAATAAGTAATAATAATCATGTGAAATGATTATATCAATTCAATATTTATACATATATATCTATATGTACTGTATATTATAATTTTATTAATTTTATTCATGGATGTGTAATACAAAACTCATTATTTGAAATTATCATTGCATATATATATATATATAATTTTATATATATGAATGAAATGTAATTGTTTTATAATAAAAAAAGATTAGTATTCAATATAATAATTTAAAATTATTAAGTTTAAATTATTGATTTTAAATAATTATACTGAAAATTGTTTTTTTTTGTATAAAAACAGTTGAATTTCATATAGGTATACAAAAAAGAAACAAATATACAATAATAATTAGCAAATGTAAGTTTTGCATCAATGAATAAAACTAATACTAAAATGATACAATATATATATATATGTACCCCTGTTATTTGGTGAAGTGGTAAAATGGCAGACTGAATCTCATGATCTATGGATTGTAGTTTAGCTCTGCCACTTCCAGTATTCAAATTTTCTATGAACTCTTGAGCAGTAAAGCCATTTGATTATTTTTTGTAAATAAAAATAGCAAAATATGTTTTATTTTATGTTTGTATAAATAAATAAAAATAATGTAATACAATTGAGTTCTAAAGAAAACTGAGTTGCAAGGAATCAAAAGTGTCAATTTAATAAAAAAAATGCAAAAACAAAAAGGTATATTTTTTAGAGATTTATATAAGTTATGATAAGTCCACCATATGCAAATTGAAAAAGAATACATTGGATTTTTGAGGAAACTGTTGGCATATATTTATTTTAGAACTGTGAAAAATATGTTGGAAAAAGTCTGTAAAAAAAAAAGTAAAAGTTAAGGGTAGGAAAAGAGTGAAGTTCATTGATAGTTTCAAAAATGCATTTGAAGTTTAAATCAAAGGATAGAACAGGCAGGAAGAAAATGTTCTGAATTAATGAGTAAAACTTGCCTTTTCATATACATATATATATTTTAAACAAACAAAAAGTAAAATATAATAAAGCTTATTGTTTTTTTCCTTTTAATTTTTATTACTTTTATGGTGTACACTCTTATATAAATACTGTAATTTATTTTCTTTCAATATTAATGTACTTATTAAATATCTACATAAAAAAATTGAAGCACTATATATGTATGTTGAATGTACACACTATATATATGCTGTAAGTCTATGACTGAATTTGTAATAGATCAAAGGAAATCTTTATACTTTGATTTATTTCAAATCAAATTTTAGCATTCTGTTTACATTATTTTTATCATATATATAAAGTAGGAGTGTTTTTATACATATTTGTATTAATGTAATGAAAAAAATGTTTTTCCTTTCTATCTATAATCTGTAAATCTTGTTGTATCACCATCACTAATGACTGAATGGGTTTATCACATATACATATCATTTCTAATCAACAAAAGGAAAATTATTTATTTTTTTTTGTATTATGTAATTTATGTAAAATATATCAATTCAATTGTAATTAATTGTTAATTAAGAAAATTTCAAAATTTATGGTAATTATGCTATGCAATAATTTTTTTAAAATTAAGTTATTCCTTCTGACCTTTAAATAAATAATTGTGTTTGTCTTACATATGGAAAAAGTTGATTTTTGCTTAGTAATGTAGATGGCAGTTTTTGCCAAAATGTCACTTGGCTCTTTGCCCTTATATCTTTTTCATAGAATAGAAAAGAGGAAAGTTATTGGCAAGCTATAATAATTATGTTAACAAGAGAATTTTAAATTTAGTAATTAATATATTGTAGGAGTGCTTTTTTTTTTAAAAAAAAAAGCTTGCTCATTAGCCTAAGGGAAATTTGAGAAAATTAAATCCCTAGCATTCAAATATACTGTTAGTTTAAAAGTTTTTTTTTTATAATGAATTATTTAATTTTTTTTTTTCAAATAAAGTTATAAATATCTGATTATTGTTTCCATTTACACTATTTGATGACATCCAATTTTCTTAAGCAAACATTTAATATTAATGAAATATATAAACAAAAGCTTTTCAACTAATTCATATCAATAATACTGTATCTTTAAAATTAATTTAACAGATTTATATAAATATGTGGAAAATCTTGGACAAATTTGTATAACATAAATTATTTGTACATGTTTTAAATATTAAAACTTCATTATGTAGTGGTAGTGCGTCTGCCTACCATATCTACCTGGATTTGAATCTGGGCTGAATAATTTTTCAACAGGCTAGTCATCTATAATGAAGGATATTTAGTTATTCTTGGCTAGCTGATAAAGCAAAGGTGAAAGCTGTTCAAATCCTTACTATACTAATTTTTTATCCAAATAATTTTTTTTTTAAAAATATAGACTATAAAATCTTTCTGTATTGTATTTGATTTAATTAATTTAATATTCTCACCAAAGACATTACATTTAAAGAGTAAATATAAACTTTTGAACAGCATTCATTTATAAATAGAAATATTTGAGCATGCCCTAATCTCTTTAATAGCTTAAAATTTTCTTAAATAAGAAATGCGAGAAGTAATCTCATTATTATTTTCAGCAGTGGTTTTTGTTGAAAAGAAAACAGAATAAGAGCTTCAACATTTTTAGTCCAATTTTATAAATGAATGTATTTAATAGTCCTCTGTTAAGACATTATAAAAATAAGATATTACATGCTCTATACAATAGTCAAATTCTGAATTGTGAACTATGATATTATAAGGCTCACATGAGTAATCACAAATCAGAACAGCTTTGAAACAAATTTTATGTGCTTTTGTTATAAAGTGTGAAAGATGAAATACATATAATTATTAAAACATACATTTTACAGTCAGTAAACACATGTAAATATAATTTATGGAGGAAGGAATTGGAATCAATTACATTTTTATAAACTTTATCATTAATATATTTATATTTGTAAAAGAAAAAAAAAGGGGGTTAATTTTATGAAATTCATTTATTAATGTGTTATCTTTTACACACTTAATAAACATGCACACAAATATATTCTAGTCATGCATGAACTTAATGAAACCCATTTTATATAAATCTCACCAGTCAAGTGTGCATATAATAAATTATTAAAAATAAATGATTATATGTGTCATAGTATACATAGATATCTATGATTTGTGCCACAGACTTTTGCTAAATAACTGACAAAACAGATTCTTATTAAAGTTAATATAGAGCAAACAGTAAATAACTATTTTAATAGAGTGACCAATAAATTTGTTAACAAACAATGAAAAGCAAAGCAAAAACATTTATTAAAGACAAATTTGTAGTACATAATGATTTAATACTCAAACTAACATGAAAAAAAAAAAAAAGACTAACATTGAATAAACTTGATTTGAAGATAATTGTTTTAATCTTATTTAAAACCACAACTTTATGAAAGATTGAATTATAAACATTGTAATAGTAATCATAATGCTTATATAACTTTTGTTCATGGATTCAGTTATTAATTAGCCTGTGAGTTTATTAGCTTTAATGGTTTAAGTGTGATACTAATTCAAATTAAAAAAATTAATAAAGCACACTTTGCTATAATGATGCAGCATATAACACTCCTACATTGAGGTCTTCAGATATTCTGTGTATCTGTATTATAAAAAAAGAATATTTTTATTACTATCATTCCACTATTTTAATGCAGTAGTAGATTGTCAAACTTTGGACTGGGATTCTAAGATCCAAACTGTGCTGGTATGTTTGGCCCTCATATTTCTATAAATTCTCAAGCAGTAAACTGAAACAGTAAGATTCGTATTCGAATCTTAAGTTTCACCTTTTTTTCTATCGTCTCTCACTCACCGCTCTATCCTACCCAAATATAAACTTTTTGGTATCGAATTGTGTGTGTAGCAATATTAAAAATGTATAGATATATGTAGAATTCACCATAAACACGCACACATTTCGATCTCAAATTTAAGGCAATAAATAAAGATAAATAATATAATTTAGATTTCTTTTAGTTATAAAAAAAATATATATTTGTAACCATTTATTTTAAATTGTAAAATCCATTATTTATTGCTTTGTTTAAATTTCATTTAATAATAATTTTAGAAATCTGATGTAATATTTAATTAAAAGTAAAATAATCGTATGTTCCCTTTTTGTCTTTGAAATTTTAAAAGAATCGGTCGGTGAGAGATAATAGATTAATTAAAAGGAAAAATTCCCTAAAATATAATTGCAAAAACTAAATGTAAAATCTAAACATAAACAATAGAACGGCAGTTTTCTCTAATTAGAATTAACAAAAATGCATTGATTATCCTCAGGGCAGATTAAATGGAATCTAAAAATATACTAACAAAATGTAAAAGATAAGATATAAGAAAAGAGGCCATTTTTAGACTTTCTAGAGATTTTTTTCACTTTAACTTTAGCTCTGCTCTCGATCAGTTGATAGTCTCCAAAATATTAAATAAATTGTTCCTGCCACGGTATGACCGAGTAAAAGCGCCCAGACTATTCTCCACCCGGGAGATGGCCTATCGGATGCCAAACCTTCCATTGCCCTTCATAAATTCAACCACGAAGATCTGCTGCCTAAAATAATGAGAAAGCTGCTGCTGCTGTTAAATTAAATGAACCACCTAAATACAGGAAAGAACTGCTAATCATGAACAATTTTCTACTAACCAATGGAATCGTAAAACTTCTCATAAACAGGTACCTGTGTCCAAATTCTCTAGAGTACTCTACTAATATGCTATAGCTCATTCTTCATACTACTTATATAACTTATAAAATGTAAAATTATCATTTGTAAAACTAAAATTTAATAATTAATTTATTGTGCAAATTTTTCTAATAATCTAGCTTACCTCACTCCATCTTTCTTGGGTACATATTTCTAAAATCTACATTTTATCATATAATTATCGCATGCTCAATCTATGATTGCTTGAAACAGTGAATGCGTGTCAAATTTTCATTAACATTTACTTCCATAAATAACTTAATTTTCATATAAATCGAAACGCATTCAATGCCTCATTTATTGTAATGCGGGGGTCTACTACTTCGCAAATGGCTGGCGTATTAGTTGTAATAATCACCCAATTTATATATGTTTTATATTTATTAAGTCTTAATTAATAATTCCATAAAATTGCATTTCTTTGAGAGTCCCCAATGTTCTTTATTAAATGTTGATAATGTAGGGCCGAGTTAGAAAATATATTTAAATCTTACCAGAATCGCCTATACATTATACATGTGTTACGTTTTAGAGACGCGATGACCCATTTCAAGCCGTGAATATTCCGGATTCTATAGGGTTGAAATTAACCCCAGTCGTCCTACACAAGCTGACAAATGAATGTCCTGTAGGACTTGACGACCGTCATGCAGCCAGCAGGCAAATCGCGACACGGACCGCTTGTCCCTGGTTATGCTTATGTGACACCTTACTTCTTTGGGCCGATGGCAAACGCCAGCCCGTCATTCTTATAAACTCATTCACGGCTTTGCAGTTTCAATATACTGCCATTCCATATCGCCTTTCTAAAACGTACCACGTGTTTCTTTAACTTTATTATTCTATGTATCACTCCGCCTCTGCATTATCTTCATAATTCACTCTCAAATAAATGTTAGCCCTTAGTTATTAAAGAATATTTTAATTAAATAAATATATGTCCGCCGCTACTCTTATAAATCTTACTTTAGACTCTTGCATTGCAAAGGTATAAATACCTAAAGGCATGCATTAGAAATACTTGCTCAAGAATTTTAGGTAGCTAGATTACGTCATCAAATAAATGTTTTTTTTTTTTTGTAAACATTACAGTATCGGAAATACTGCTACTGAGGTATTAAATATAAAATATGTCTAAATAAATAAATGTATTTCTTTAATATAATAGTATCGAAAAATCCCGCTACTGAAACTTTAAATCTTAGCAAATATTATTAATAAATAATTTTATTATTAAAATGTTTCAGTAAATAATTTCAAACTATACGTCTGCAATTACGTTTTATTTATTCGATACCATTCATTATGTTTCCTCGATTTGTAAATATGTGTTTAATTAATATTAGTGTTATTATTGGCTAACTCGGAATAAAATCATGAATCTCTTGCAAACCCTGACCACCATGCCTAAAGAAATGTTTACTAATGTCGCATCAGATGCGTTGTTTCGTAGATTGTATTGTGGAACCGATAAACTATGTTCGAACTCAGTACTACGGGTGGCTTCGCTACCTCGATGATGCTGCCGTTCTTTGTGGTGGTCGAATTCTGCACTATGTTAAACGAGTCACACGTTTTCTGACTGTTAGATAGTAGAATTTTTTTTTAGCGTTTGGCGCCAACAAATGTGGAGGCTTCGATAACAATACCCATATCCCTGAGCAGATTTATAATGCATATAAATTTCTTATAGTATTCGTTACCCGGTTTAGCTAATTATTCTATATATATACGAGTTTGTTTTGATAAAAATAATGAAAAAAATAAATCGAGTGAAATAATGTGGGTCGAGTGAATGAAAGGACGGTAGATGTAATAATAAATTTAAGGAAAGCAGGGATGTGTGTGTAATTTAAGAAGGAACGAAAATACTCGGATATAATGAAATATTTATATATATATGTCAAAAAAAAAAAGGAATCAGTCGCTAAATGAGAAAGCAAGTAGCAGTAAATATTTTATTAAAGCACCATTATATATATTATAGACAGCAGTGGCTTATTATACGCTTTGGCAGTAGTTCGTTATAATATATATGTTAAACAGCAATATAGAGATAGGGCAATGTAGAGTAGGTGAGGGCAGTGAAAGAGTGTGATAGGGCTAATATACCAGTGGGGAATAGTCAAATGCTAGTAATATAAAATAAAAAAATAATATTAAGAAAATGAAAGCAGAAAATATTAGTATAGAGCAGGTAGGTTTATCTAAAGAGTTTGGAGGGTCAATGGACTTTAGTTTAAAGTTACGTGAAATACTTCGACAGAATAGGGAAGAAATGAGGAAAATGTATGAGGAGGAAGCGAGAAGAAGAGACGAAGAATCAAAAAAGAGACAGGAAGAAGAAAAGATAAAAGCTAAGGAGTTTCAGGAAATTCAAAAATCTATCTTGAGAGAGTTAGGAATGATAGCAGAGGAATATAGAATAACCCAAGTCCATCAAAAGGAAGAGGCTAAAGATTTGGAAAATGAAAGGGAGTTAGCAAGATCTGACAAACCTATAATAGAAGAACAGACAGATAGTGTAATAAATGTAGATAAGTGTGAAGAGCAAAAAGACCTCATTCCAACAAATGAAGGCCCACAAGAACCATTGAATGAAGACAGCATTGAAAAGGAAACAAGCATATCCGGAGTTAGTAAAAAGGAAGAAGAAATTAAAGATATGGAAAAGGAAAGGAAGTTAGAAAGATCTGACAAACCTATGATAATAGATGAGCAAATAGACCTCATTCCAATAGATGAAGGCCCACAAGAACCGTTGAATGAAAGCAGTAAAAAGGAGACGAGCTTAGATGGGAACGAAAATATAGAAGGACCAAAGGTCATGGAAGAAATCATGAAAATAGACAATGGATACCAGAGCTACTTAGCAAAGATGATCTACGTTAAAATCTTTATTAAAGGAAAGATAGAGGAAAACCCTCAAACCCACTTAGAGAGCTTACAAAAGTTCTCCCAATTTTATAAGAAAGGACCAGATTTACAGATAGCTATGGCCAGTTACCATCTACAAGGCTCGGCTAAAGACTGGTGGAATATGGGGAAATGGAAATATAGAACTATCCAATGTAACATGCCGCTAACCATCCAACCATTAATGACAGCTAGTCGAATAAAAGACATAGAAGAAATGAATGAATTTCTTACTACATTGGATTTTAAACATTGGGCCAAAGAACCACCTGATAGAAGGCAAAAATTAGAAAACCCAAGGCCGCAGTCATCGATGACGAGAGATCGATATTATCCACCTGACACGGGTTTGTAAAAATATTTTAGACTCTTAGGACGGTTATTAAACGTATATAAGAATATTAAAATGAATTTGGTTGAATGGAATTTACATTGGTTAAATAAGGCTTTAGATAGAAATTTTGTATATATATTATTGTTTCATACTATTACTCTTAAGAATTTTTTTTATATATATTATATTAACTAATCTTACTCTAAGAATTTTTTTTATATATAATCAGTTTAACTAATATTACTATTATTTTAACCAGACACGGCCAAATTAGGCCATTTTAAACTAAACTATAAATTCTGGATCCGGGTATATAAAATATTCGTTGCTTCATGTAATCTCTGCTTTCTATATTTCTATATATCTGTAAAAAAAAAAAAAATTTTTTTTTTTTGTATTTAAATTATGTAATGTAGCAAAAAAAATTTTTTCTCTTTCCTTGCCTCCTTTGTTTTTCCTTAATTGTTCACGGGAAGTACGGGGAAATGAAACAGTAAGATTCGTATTCGAATCTTAAGTTTCACCTTTTTTTCTATCGTCTCTCACTCACCGCTCTATCCTACCCAAATTTAAACTTTTTGGTATCGAATTGTGTGTGTAGCAATATTAAAAATGTATAGATATATGTAGAATTCACCATAAACACGCACACATTTCGATCTCAAATTTAAGGCAATAAATAAAGATAAATAATATAATTTAGATTTCTTTTAGTTATAAAAAAATATATATTTTTATCCATTTATTTTAAATTGTAAAATCCATTATTTATTGCTTTGTTTAAATTTCATTTAATAATAATTTTAGAAATCTGATGTAATATTTAATTAAAAGTAAAATAATCGTATGTTCCGTTTTTGTCTTTGAAATTTTAAAAGAATCGGTCGGTGAGAGATAATAGATTAATTAAAAGGGAAAATTCCCTAAAATATAATTGCAAAAACTAAATGTAAAATCTAAACATAAACAATAGAACAGCAGCTTTTTCTAATTAGAATTAACAAAAATGCATTGATTATCCTCAGGGCAGATTAAATGGAATCTAAAAATATACTAACAAAATGTAAAAGATAAGATATAAGAAAAAAGGCCATTTTTAGACTTTCTAGAGATTTTTTTCACTTTAACTTTAGCTCTGCTCTTGATCAGTTGAGAGTCTCCAAAATATTAAATAAATTGTCCCTGCCACGGTATGACCAAGTAAAAGCGCCCAGACTATTCTTTGCCCGGGAGATGGCCTATCGGATGCCAAACTTTCCATTGCCCTTCATAAATTCAACCACGAAGATCTGCTGCCTAAAATAATGAGAAAGCTGCTGCTGCTGTTAAATTAAATGAACCACCTAAATACAGGAAAGAACTGCTAATCATGAACAATTTGCTACTAACCAATGGAATCGGAAAACTTCTCATAAACAGGTACCTGTGTCCAAATTCTCTAGAGTACTCTACTAATATGCTATAGCTCATTCTTCATACTACTTATATAACTTATAAAATGTAAAATTATCATTTGTAAAACTAAAATTTAATAATTAATTTATTGTGCAAATTTCTCTAATAATCTAGCTTACCTCACTCTATCTTTCTTGGGTACATATTTCTAAAATCTACATTTTATCATATAATTATCGCATGCTCATAATTTTCTAAGTTTAAATCTATGATTGCTTGAAACAGTGAATGCGTGTCAAATTTTCATTAACATTTACTTTCATAAATAACTTAATTTTCATATAAATCGACACGCATTCAATGCCTCATTTATTGTAATGCAGGGGTCTACTACTTTGCAAATGGCTGGCATATTAGTTGTAATAATCACCCAGTTTATATATGTTTTATATTTATTAAGTCTTAATTAATAATTCCATAAAATTGCATTTCTTTGTGAGTCGGCAACGTTCTTTATTAAATGTTGATAATGTAGGGCCGAGTTAGAAAATATATTTAAATCTTACCAGAATCGCCTATACATTATACATGTGTTACGTTTTAGAGACGCGATGACCCATTTCAAGCCGTGAATATTCCGGATTCTATAGGGTTGAAATTAACCCCAGTCGTCCTACACAAGCTGACAAATGAATGTCCCGTAGGACTTGACGACCGTCATGCAGCCAGCAAGCAAATCGCGACACGGACTGCTTGTCCCTGGTTATGCTTATGTGACACCTTACTTCTTTGGGCCGATGGCAAACGCCAGCCCGTCATTTTTATAAACTCATTCACGGCTTTGCAGTTTCAATATACTGCCATTCCATATCGCCTTTCTAAGTGTACCACGTGTTTCTTTAACTTTATTATTCTATGTATCACTCTGCCTCTGCATTATCTTCATAATTCACTCTCAAATAAATGTTAGACCTTAGTTATTAAAGAATATTTTAATTAAATAAATATATGTCCGCCGCTACTCTTATAAATCTTCCTTTAGACTCTTGCATTGCAAAGGTATAAATACCTAAAGGCATGCATTAGAAATACTTGCTCAAGAATTTTAGGTAGCTAGATTACGTCATCAATTAAATGTTTTTCTTTTTGTAAACATTACAGTATCGGAAATACTGCTACTGAGGTATTAAATATAAAATATGTCTAAATAAATAAATGTATTTCTTTAATATAATAGTATCGGAAAATCCCGCTACTGAAACTTTAAATCTTAGCAAATATTATTAATAAATAATTTTATTATTAAAATGTTTCAGTAAATAATTTCAAACTATACGTTTTATTTATTCGATACCATTCATTATGTTTCCTCGATTTGTAAATATGTGTTTAATTAATATTAGTGTTATTATTGGCTAACTCGGAATAAAATCATGAATCTCTTGCAAACCCTGACCACTGTGCCTAAAGAAATGTTTACTAATGTCGCATCAGATGCGTTGTTACGTAGATTGTATTGTGGAACCGATAAACTATGTTCGAACTCAGTACTACGGGTGGCTTCGCTACCTCGATGGTGCTGCCGTTTTGTGTGGTGGTCTGATTCTGCACAATGTTAAACGAGTCACACGTTTTCTGACTGTTACAAAAGCCATTCATAGATTTTGCCAGTATGCTTTACTAAAGTGGTAGAGAGTCAGACTAGGAGGTTGTAGAGTCCTAGGATTGATTCTGGTGTTAGCACTTCCTGCTCTTAAAATTCTTATGACCTCTCGAAATTTGTTGAAACATGCTATTTTACAACTTTAATTAATTTACCTATTTGTGAGAAGGTATACCTAAATAGGATTGCTTGTGCATACAATTGTTTGCCAAATGAAACAATGTCCCAAATCCAATTCCAAAGTGATGTGTTTTTTGTAATGTTTTGTGCAAGATTACGGCTAAAAATTTCTTATCTGTTAAACCTGTACCAATCTTTATTTTTTCAATACTAAAGTTCTGTAATACTTACATGTATGGAAAACAGGAAAAAATTACAGTGTGAATTGTTGTATATTTAATTAAATGATGGAAACCTGATGCACAAACATGCTATTCATTATCAAAATTAGTACAGATTGATGACCAATGGCATCAGAGCCTTACGATAATTTTTGCCTTTATCAATCTAAGTGACTAAGAATAGAATGAACTTTTTTTAAAAATGACAGATCAAATACAGAAAAAGATTTTTGGAAATAATAATTGATCTATGATGAGTAAACGTTATCCTGTAAAGCAGCGAAAAATAGTCTTAATTAGGCATAGCTTATTTATTATTTGCAGTTAAAGCTCATATTTCACAAATCAATCCAATTACTTGAATAGCTCATCAGGAACTTCAGTATAGAACCCAATATATATATATTTTTGCTATCACAACCAAAACAAACATCAAATTTTTAATTAATCAATTGTATCAATAATAATGATTGCTTGCCTAAACTTTATTATATCTTCTTTCTCTTTCCTTGACATGCTTTTCTTAGGATTAAATTTCCCCACAGAATTTTAATGATTTATTTAATAGCTTTATTACAGAATTTGCTATTATCATATACTTAATTTGTGGAAAAATTTTAATACATTGATATAATGATAAAAAGAGTTACATTTTTATTAATTTAAAGGGGTTTTTTTTTTTCCAAGAACTAATAAGTTCTCTAATCTTTTTTAATAATTTATAACTGTTATTTAAGATTTCTTAATAGTTTTCATCATCAAGGGGAAAAATCATCCTTTATATCTCAAGAATTCTCATATGATATATGGATAACATTTGCCCATATAAATTCAGTTTTAAAGGTTATAAAACAATGAAATGTGACTCTTTAATACTGAATTCATATATTTTATTATTTTGACCCAAAATATAATATGTAAATAAAAAAAAATGATTGCAAAAATAATTTTTAGAAAAATATAAGTTGTATTAGACCAGAGATCAGCAACCGCAGGCCACATCCGGCCTCTTAAGAAATTTTTGTCAGACCCTCCACCTTAACAATTGGACCCCAATTATCTAGATATTAGATAAGTAATAAGCAATGGTTAGATATCAGTATACCAGCAAATGTTTAATAAAAATTTATTCACAATTATATAATTTCATCACTTTATACTGTATCTGCAGATACATTTGTTTTCATTGTTTCTTATTTCTCCATACCGATTTTTTCTTTTTCCAGAAGTTCTGTTTTTCTGAGCAAAATAATCCCATGGATACTAAGAAAAGAAAGGTAGATCTTGAGTGCCAAAATTTAACAAAATTTTTTTTTTCATTGGGCACTTTGGGAAATGTATTTGTTTGATTTGTCAAGATACCATTGCCATGAAGAAAATTTCAAATATCAGACCTATAAAACTCATCATAATTGTTACAACAATTTCTCTGGAAAAACAAGAGAAGATAAAGTTGCACAGCTGAGAAATAATTTAACAAAGCAATCTTTTTTTTTTTCACAAGAAAAGTTGAAATTGACCGAAACACTCGTGCTAGGTATGAGGTGTCAAAATTAATTGCAGAAAAAATGAGACCTTTTACTGATGGAAAATTCTTCAAAAACTGTATGTTCAAGATAGTGGATGTTGTTTGTCCAGAAAGAAAGAAATTATTTTCTGCAATAAGCCACAGATATAATGGATACTTGTCAACTTGCAGTATTTATAAAGGGTGTAACACCTATATTTGATATTGTGAAAGAATTTGTATAATTGATTCCTATGAAGGACACTATCATTGGAGAAGATATTTTGGGAGACATTATAAAATTTCTTTCTGAAATAAATCTTAATTTAGCAAAGCTTATTGGAGTAACCACAGATGGAGCACCAGCAATGGTTGGAGGGGAAAGGGTGTTTGTTTTATTGCTTCAAGAACACATTGGTATTGATCACAAACTAATCAAATTTCACTGCATTATCCATCAGGATGCATTATGTGCAAAATCTTTAAATTTTAAGAATATCATGGCAGTGGTCCTAAAAACTGACTTTTATACTTTCAATAGAACTAAATCACTGTGTCAGTTTCAAGAATTTCTAAAATTGAAGCAGAGTATGGCGATCTTACATATTTTTTAAATGTTTGATGACTTAGCTGAGGAATAATGCTGGAATGAGTATATGTATTGAGGGAAGAGATTGCTATGTTTTTAGAGAGCAAAGACCAAGCTAATTCTTTCAGGGTCCACAGTAGATTGTCAAGTTAGTATTTATGGTAGACATCACAACCTACATGAACAATTTGAATCTTGAGCTTCAGCCAGCTTATATTTGAAATGTTTGGTCAAATTACTGCTTTAGAAAGAAAACTTTGACTGTGGGAATCACAACTTCAGACATACATCTACTCTCATTTTTTAAATCTCCTAAATCACAAGAAAGATATAATACCAAACATTTTTGTGAGCTCTATTCTGGATTTGAGAAAGTTTTCCTCCCATTTTGTGGATTTCCAGCAATATAGAAATCAATTTGTAGTATTTGATTCTCCTTATGAAGTTGATGTGGAACAAGTGGCAGAAAAATGTCAGATGGAGTTAATCGACTACAATGTGACAAATTTTTGAAATCAAAATTTCACTTAGGGTCCACTGCTAACTTCTACAAGAAATATGTATTGCCAAGCAGAAAATATGAAAATATCTTGGATAAGGCAAAAATTATGATATCATTATTTGCAAGTACATATGCTTGTGAACAGTTTTTTTCAAAAATTAAATATTCTAAAACTTGTTTAAGAACAAAGTTGTGTCGTGACCACCTGAATGATGTTTTGCCTTCTGGCATCAATAAACATTTCTCCTTATCTGGAGAAGTTAGCAAACAATAAGCAGAAACAAGTGTCATGTTAATTAATTTGCCATTTCTAATTGTATTTTGTTCATAGTAAGGAATTTGCAATTTTTTTTGTTGTGTTTGCAATAAGGACTTGTTTTACTGTTATTCCTACAGTAAAATAAGCAATCTTGTTTAAATAAAATTACATTGATTTCCTTGTTTTCCTTAAATATCCAGACCAAAATGGCTTTTTGGGCAGAGTGATCTAAGGTCGAGACAATTTATTTGTAGGACATTTGATATCATGGTCCTCCTTCAAGATACTGCATAGCAGTCTGGCTCTCTCTTTCCAAAATGTAGCCAACTCCTGTATTAGATTTCTATTGAAAAATGGCTATATTATATAGACATTTTATTTTGGACAAAACATCTCGTAAGTAGGTTCAAATTTGTTATTTTTGTGTCTGTTCTCATTCTTACAGATAAATGCAATCAATTTTGAAAAGATAATTCTTCATTTTCATTGATTGATGCTTCGTTAGCATCTTCTTTATCAATATTAAACTGTTTTAACTAGAAAATAATCCCTTTAACATTTTTTTTAGCAAAAATGTAAATTTTATTTTTTGAGACAAGTCTAAAAAATATACCCTTTTCTTTACAAATAAAATTTTGTAAAAAAATTGTTTTTTCTTTTTTTTATTTCTTCATTAATTGCATTAAAAAGCTCCTTTCTTAGTTCACTGTTAATCTACTGTAATTTCAAAAGCTAAAATTGTAAGACTCCTGCAATTAACAATGTAGAATCTTCATGGCTCAGGCTGATATTCTAAAGTATTAACCATTTTAAGTTGTATTTTATGAAACTCTTAAAGTATATTACTTATAGTTATCACATAAGCATTTTTAAGGCGCTTCTGTCTACGATTTTAGCCTTGTATGTTATTATTAGATATCTGCTAGTCCTTAATAAATTTATATATTTACATTTGTTACTATCATTTCATTAGATTTAAAAATTGCTTCATTGTAAATCGAAAGATTTCGCGTTGTTTATTTATATGTAATATTTAGTGAATTAAATGTGAAGATGTTTTAAGCTTTGCGCTCTTATTTTGGAATGCTTGAATCTGACTTACTTATATATACATTTAAGTATAGAAGAAGGTGGGTCCCATCTTTTTCTTGTGTTTTAGCTTGTGTTCTTGAATTGAGAGTTCCATGTGCAGTCATTATTACATTTGATTGGCTGTCACATAAGCATTTTTAAGGCACTTCTGTCTAAGGTTTAAGCCTTGTATGTTATTACCTATAGCTAATTACTTTTTATTACTACTCAATTGATTAAAAGAGAAAGCAGATATTTTGTTAAAAGAAGTGTCAGGCATATATATGGTCTAGATGTGCACAGCAACTAGAATACAAAATTCACTTATTTCTTTTCTTTACATATATATAAGATTAATTAAAAATTTTATCTCCTTTTAAAAAAAAGAAATTTTCTTTTCATGTTGAAATTGCCAGCGTATATTTAAGTTAGATAAAATACCCGATTGTAATTTTAAATACACAGAGTGTGCATGCTTGTAAAAAATATTTAATATGAAGTGTCAAAATATTAGAAATAAAGAGTGCTAGTACAAAAGAAATCTGCAATATAACATTAATTAAATTAAACTGATTATTATTTTAAATAATTGAGCCCATCTTGTATGTGAATTAACTCTTGCCTTAATTACTGTGAATTATATTTTATGTGCATTAGAACTTATAATATAAAAGCAGTTGTTTAGAGTATTAGTTTGAATGATTAAAATGTATCTACTTAATGAATTTATTCACAGTTTCATTTTTTATAATTCAAGATCTGATTCAAATTCAGTTAATGAAGTTTGAGTTATTATTAAAAAGGGATTCAGATTATAGCCACTCTTGTGAATTTCATTATGATGGAGCATTTGTTATAAGAACCTCATACTAGATTTATGTTTGTAATTTGATTATGAAGCTAAAGGTAGCTGAATAAATATATTATGCTTGTTAGACTTGACCATGCTTAGGATAATATCCATGGTGAATTAATGGCCTAGATTTTACTACACCGAATGTAATTGCTCATGTAATTATGTTGATATTATAATATATGATTAAAAAGTTAATGTTGAAATTAATCAAGGTAAACCTTGGACATGTTACAGAAAATACGATTGTTTCATATTGGTTTTCCAGAATGTGCAGGTGAATCATAAATAGTTGAGAAATGACTATTAAATAAATCATTACCATTCAATTAAATTTATTACATTAAATTGTAACCATAAAGGCAATTTAATTACAAAAAAATTTTCAGGTACTATATATTTAATGAATTCCTGGTATTATATAATTGGTAATGGAAGTATGTTTATAATAAATGAAAATTATATATTTTATGACAATTACAATACTTTATAAATAAATTGTTTTGTTATTTGTTTAAATAGTATGTGTTTAACTTCTTTATATATGATTTGTCTGCTCCATATATTAATTCTACATATTGATGTTTATTTCATCCAGAGTAATGATCTATTTGTACATTTTTGGATATCCAGAGGATGGCATGATTAAATAGCTATAATAAACATCCATTTATCTGTGATGGATATATGTCATGGATGACAACAATTTTTTTCTCTGCATATAGTAATACAAAAAAACAAGGCACAAGTTGTGGACAGAAAATGTCATTCAAGTATTTATCCGCTTTCAACCGGGGGGGACGGGACACAGTGTAGTACAGCTGGTGATAAATCCAATTATAAATATTAAGATAGTGAGTTTTTTGCATACTAAAGAATATTGAAGTAATATATATACACTTCACATATATAATTTATAAAATTCTTTAGGAATTTTTAAATTAAAGATTTTTCAACATTTTGCTAGACAGAAAAAAATGTATTATGTGCATGGATAAAATGTATACGTCTTCATGAAATCTAAATTGATTTAAATAATTTAAAACAAAATATTTTATTAATTAACAATTGTAAAGCTATTTTATAATTATGTGGGTGGAAATGACATTATTTTTTATAAAAATAATTAAATTCTAGATAAGCAGATAGGCTAATTAGAGATAAATATCATATGTTGGTTGAATGAAACATTGTCTTTTATTTGTTATAATCCTTTTTCAAAGCTAATTTTGTAAAGTCTGTAATTGGTCAATAAGCCACCGACCACAGCGAAATATAGGACTAATCTGCAATTAATGGATGTATCTTGAAATTGAACCACAATGAAAACTAATAAGGCAGCTCAGTGAACTATAAATAGGTATCTCTCAGAAGATCGAGTTAGTATGCTTTGTTTATGCTTATGATTTGATTTTTTGTTGATTCATCTTTTCTTGATTGTGAGAAATGGTATTAAAATATTACGACATTAGAGAAGCCTGCTGTCTGCTCCATTCTAGCCAAGCCAACAGAGTGCGAGTTTAGTTTTATCATGAAGTAGAGAAGTTGCCTTATGTACTGAACAACTGTTAAATTAATTGTTGTGTCCAGATTATGTGTGAATGTATGTTCAAAAGTGTCTGTATATTTGGGAAAGAGACCAGCCATCATTCAGCAAGAGAAACACTGTCTGAAGCTGCCCATTGAAGAAAATAAAAGTGCATATTAATGAAAACACGATGTTAGTCAGCAAAAACGATCTCAGAAGCTTCGCAGAATACCAGAAAACATGGATATGTTATAACTATTGTGCTGCAAAAAGTCTACAGATACCTGAATTGAGAACATGAACTTTTAAAGATGAAATGGGTAACTTGTATGAATTTTAATTATATTCTATTATGATTTTATCTTATTAACATTAGATATTTAATCTCCTGTATCTGTATATTTCACTTGCACTGAAATTTTGTTATGATTTATTGTATGTAAGTATATATATGTTTAAAAATCAGAATGGTTGCGGCTTGCCTAATTTTATTATGTGTGCCACCTTCAGTAGCAGATGTGCTGAGGCATCATCTGGTTGACATCGTGCCACAGAATTTAACTATAGACAATGCATACATAGCCATCATGTCTCTCCACAGATGAATCAGTGAAGAAAGAAAGAAAAAAAAAATTTTTCTACAGAAGAATGACCTAGCATATGGTCCGATAATGACAAGAGTTTGTAAAAGGAAATACCAGAGGAAATCTTAGAGTACAGAAGTTGAGACAAACTCATAAGGTAGTCAGGGGGTTATTATTTTCAAAACAAAATGGAAATCCATGGAGGATAATGGTGCCAAAAGTTTTGAGAGACCACCTCATCATATATATACACTGCCTATATGGACATTACGGCCCTCGGAAAATTGAACAGGTCATACGCCAGCAGTCCCATTGGTCTGAAATGTATTCCAATATTTTGTCTACTCTACAGAAATGCCAGTTATGTTCAAAACATAACCTCCAAATAAATTACATTGGAACTGGTCATGCCATTTTGCCGCAGGATCCAAATGAACTACTGGCTGTCAACCATTATGGACCCCTGCCATCTTTTAGACGGTTTAAATTTCTCATTGTAACATGATGTATTTTCCAAATATGTAGCCACCTACTTTTACGTCAGGCTGACGTTCTTAACACTAAGAGCTCTCTAGAATAGACAATTTCCCGAAGTTGGAAACCTCAAGCTATCCTTTCAGACTATGGATCATCATTTATGTCCAAGGAGTGGAAACCATGGACAGAAAAAAATTGAATACAACATATATTAACTTCTATAAGGAACCCTCAATCAAATCCATGCAAAAGGATTGTGAGGGAGTTAAATAGACTATTTCACATCTACACAGGAAAGAACCATAAAGGATGGGTAAATCAAACAAAAACAGTGGTGAAATATGTAATTTGGACTGTTAACGAGTCCTCAGGATTTACTCAAATGCAGCTACACTTTGGGCAGCATAGCTCTCTATTAATTAAAAGCCAGTTTCCCATGGAAAGGGATGAAATTGACGTAATCCATGACCAAGCTAGAGCCCATGTATGTCTAAGAAATACAGCTAAAAAAATGAAAGAAAAATTTGAGTCTCAAATGCACATCAATTTAATATAGGGGTTCGTGTGTTAGAATCAGTATAAAAAATTCTTTCCTCTCTATGATAGCCCATTTATTATAAGAAAAAAATGTGGGGATAATGCTTTCATCCTGGAAGGGGACTGAGGTATAAAAGGTACCTATAATTCTAGATGTTTCAAACCATACCAAGCAGATCTCTAGAACTAGGAGTAATTGAAGAAATCTTGAAAAAAAAAATTTTGAATTAATTGTATAAACCTATTTTAGAATTGTATTTGATACTATGTAAACCTATATAATCATCTACTAAACCATATGTATATACTAACATTATTTTACTTAATAATCATCGACTACAGGAGCAAAGGGATTTTTTTTTTCTTTTTGTTTGTTTTACCTCTGGCTGTGAGGATATGAAGTGGACTTATATATATGTGCTTCATGTATATATTTTGCTATTAAGTATTAAGACATTTTAAAAAATATAATGTATAAAAAAATGTAATTTTATTGTTAAAACAAATTTTATTATGAAATTTAATTATGAGTTGGTAAGTGTGAAAAGGGATGGGGTTCAAATCAGCAAAGAAATTTTAACTTTCTAATTAATTAAAGAATCAATTGATATTAAAAGAATATAGGTACTAAATTCTAATTTTAGAATTTATATTTTAGTGTAGCATTGTCATTACAACAAAAGGTGACAAAAGTGTAATTATCAGTAAATTTGATAAAAATCAACATTCGGAATTTAATTTAAAAAAGCAATTAGTAAATTTTCAAAATTAAATTGCATTAAGATTCTTTTAGGTAATAAAGAAAAGAATTTTCTTTAAGTTTAAATTAATTAATTAATTTGGAGAACAGCCAATCCAGATGGCTTTGTTTTGAGATATATATAAGAAAGAAAGAGTTATTAGTTTTAAACTTCTGGAAGAGCTATTGTTCATTTCTTGTAGAGTTTAGTTATAGTAAACTTCTGTAAGAGTTATTGTGAAGTTTTAAGCTGTTAAATTACATTATGATATTAGTGAATAGATCGCCACAATTTCTCTGGCCATCGCCGGTGAAGTTGAATATGGGGTTTCCCTGGTCTTATAGAATGCTAGGCCAATCAAGTCTTTGACTACATTTGACCATCCAAATTACTGATATGCTATGCCGTCGCCAGCAAAAGGAAGCCATTTGTATGTAAATGCTACTGGTAAACAAAGCCTTTATTATTCTCTTTCTTTGCTTTAAATAATTATATATTAATCATTTTGTAAAATGTTTTACCATATTATTTAGATATCTTATTGCATTATTTACATGATTTCTTAACACATGCTTAATTGTACATAGTAAGGAAGATCGACTATTGCAATACATTTTGCTAGATTTATTAGTAAATATATTTCTGAGACTAAATATATAACAGTCCAGTAATTAAATAAAAGCATGATATTTAAATCCCTCCTCACTGATTCTAATTTGTGCTTTAATTTTATTTGAAATTTTAAATTTGCCTATTTAAAATCGGTTCTTTCAAAAATGACATTTCCCACCATTAACGCAATTATAATGGTTTTATATATAACTTTTAAAATTAGAATTAAAATCGGGTGTTAAAAGTAAACTTTATTTTCTGTTTTGGGAAGAGACGATTATATACTTGTACTGCATACATTTGCAAAAACTTTTTCTGTTTTAAAAGGGAATAAATATATATGTCTACTGTACAGTACGATAGTTTATTCTCTAAAACTTTTTTTCATTTTAATATATTTTCATTGAAGGCATCGTATCAATAATTCCTTATATATGTAAGACCTATTGGGTGCATCTATAATTAAGCAGGGAATAATTTTTTTATAAAAATCTTTTATTATATACTTTAACTGTGTAGGCCTTGATATAGCCTATAGAATAGATATCTGCACCTTTTAAACTCATGATATGACCATTTATGTTTTATAGATAAAATTTTAAGGCCAAATATTCATTACATATAAATATAGTGTTACTGGGTTATCTAATTTCATGTTTTTTTCATTGTGTTCTTCAGTAGGTATATATATCCCTGCTTCGAAAAATTTAATTTGACACCATGCTAAATAAGTTCCATGCAAACACAGGAACATTCCTTTCATTTTTTCAGATCCAGAGGGTCTTATTATTTCTTGTTACCAGTGCAGTGGATCATTCCTGTCTGCTAAAGCAAGTTATTAAGGGTTATATGAAGATGCGAATATATTCGCATCATTGCCTTATTATAAGACTTGGATATGACATCACGGAGGTGATCATATTTCAGCCTACTTCATTATTTGTTTATTACTTTAGCAACCCAGTATTGCCTTCCCTTTTTGTGTATGTTAAAACTTGGTATTTAGGCATTGGTGGGTCATGATCATGGAGTTATGTCTTTATCTATTTACTAACTATATTTTCTAAATTAATTAAACTTACCTTGCTTTCTTTATTATTATGTACCTGCCTGAGAGATATCTGCCCCAAAGATCAAAATAGATATATCACCCAATGTCCCTTATTTATATATTATACAATAAAACTTTTACATATGTAATCAGTAATTAATGTATTTTCACTATCTTATAAATCTAGCAATCAAATTAAGCAGTAGTCATTTCTTTTGTTTATTTGTTTGTAATTTTAATTGCTAGTAAAGTGTGTGTATTTTATATATACATTGTATTGGGTAACTTGTTTGCCACAGTGAAATCATACATTGTAATCTCATTTTAAGATCTCTACCTCTCCCTGATCACCGTGTCTTAAAAAGGGAAATGAAGTAGTATGTAGGTTGGAGTGAGTTGTGGTTGTTAAATCATCCTGGTGGTGATTTATGCAGTTGTCAGCTCATCTGTTATAAATATATATGTTTTGATTGTTTATAAACAAATGCAAAGCAGATGCTTTTTCCTGCTCTTACACTTATTGTATTATTATTGTTATTTAGCAGATAGATGCCAATTCCTATCACTTAATTCATAAGTTTCAATCACTAATGTCAGGTAGATGCATGACTCCTACCCAGACATTTGGTGATATGTGATTAGTATTAAGCAAATGTTAAAGACCATCTGGCTCACAGGATATTTAGTTTCCCTTATTCGAGTCACTTAGTTTTTGTTTTTCAAGTACTATAGCTTGAAAAGACTTATGTTAATCTAGTTCTTTTAATAATATAGTTTATTAAATGATTTTTAGCATATACTAAAACTTGTAAGATGAATAAATCTTAAAACTGTGTTATATTAATAAATATTAGTAGTTACAGTTAGTCTGTACAGCAAGTCTGGATCTGTCTAGAGACAATTAAGATGCATAGAATCGTATATTGTTCATGCATAATAAAACAATAGATCATTAAGTGGTGATTCTAAAATCCAATCCAGATAAAAGACCATTAGACTGATGTTCCTTGAAGATTTCTGTCATTTGTGTATATATGTAAATAAATTGTAATTTCTCATTATTCTAGCCTTTTTTATTTATTGAAATCATTCATGGTAATAAAAAATTTAAGAACCTCTTGCATCTAACAGTCTAGTGGGACATAAAAAGTAAAATTTCTTTGATCATGTGATATTGAAATGTGGAGCTGCATGCAAATTACCCTTGGGTGATTTTCATGCTAGCTGGCATTTTTGACCATTACAATATATATAAATGAAGAAAATGCAAAGTGAGATGAATGAGGAGATTAATCAAGAGATGATTATAGAAGAGAATTTAGAAACAAGCTCTGAAGAAGATAGCATAAAGAATGATATAAAGATTTCTGAAATGAATTGATGATCCTGACAAATATATATATATATTGTAATGGGCACGGGACGATCGTAGGCTACACTTCCCTTTTATGAGTGCATAATGGGGAATTCTAATGATTCAAGATCATCCACTTTCTGCTACCTCAAGCAGAGAGAACATACGGACATACACGAGTCTATATCCGTATTTGACTGAATCTGTATGCTATACGGATATAGCACCAGATTATTTTTCCCGACCAACCGTCTCTCGACTGCTGTAAGATCTGATAGAGTCACAGCGCTTGGATGATTTATAAATTTAACGGGATCAAATACTTCACCTCCAACATCCACGTGTTAATTCAATAACCAAAAAAAAAATGAATAATAGTTTTCCCACCCTTTGACTAGACTACCCTTTTTGGAGTGGCGAAGAACGAGACAAGGCAGGTTTAAATAAAATAATAGATTTAATAGAATAAATAAATCGTAAAGAGATATATAAAAAAAACACATTAACATGAAATGAAAAAACAGATTATAATCTATAGTGCTACAAGAAAAGAATACATATAAAACTATTATAAATGATGGTACATTTATAAATCGTCAGTCTGGGTATTTATCAAAAAAATTCAAGAATGTCTTTATTATTCACAAAAGGCATGTGGCCATTGTCTAATTAAACTATGTGCACATTGAAATATATAACAAAATAGTATGTATCTTTACCTAGGTTTTAGTCTCTGAATTTATCCAACGTCTTTCCGACCGTCATGTAGATTTTCTCCACTTCTTTAGGAGGGACGGTCGCAGGTTAGATTTGGTTGTGTGTAGCTTCTCAGTGTTTAAGGCATCAAGGACAAGGCAACTAAATGAATCCCCTGGCAGGCGCTATGACGGCAGTTGTTATATCTTGGCCAGAACCATTAGTACAGTAAGTCCGGATCGACCAGCGACCACGACGGCCTTAGCCAGCCATTCTAGATGAGGCACCGATGTTGAAAGTCATATTTGTTAACTATAGCGGTTGATTATCAGAGCTGTCTTTTACCACCCTCTCGACATGAAGTCTCTAGCTCTCTCTCTGAAAAACTTTTTTTTTTAATTAAAAAATTCCACCAGCCTTTGTCCTTCCGATCCTTTGTTTTCACTTTTCTTCACACCTTCTTTCTTACTATGCCTTCGGCCATATGTAAATTGGTTTTACCCAATCTAGTAGCACTATGTACATTTATTTATTTCAATATTTTTTAATTTAATTACACAGATTTTAATACATGTTTTTCTCTCTTTTTTTTATTTAAGTTTAGATAAGCATTTATTATTGCTGTCTATATTCTGCTTCAAATACACTCCATACATGCATTTCGTTTAAATGTGTACTCTAAAATCCAGATCCTTATCTTTTGATCATGTTTAACTTTCTATATTTTGCGCACTATTTAAGGTTTTTTTAAACTTTACTTTCTTTCAAAATCAGATTTTAACTTGCATTTGATTTATATTTCTTTATCACTTTATTTTTTAACGTACACCTCCAATATTTCTAATTTTAATTTCACCAAAATCCGAACTTTGGAGGGTAAAAGATAAGAATCTTTTTGATTCTACTTCCCTCTCTTTTTTAATTAATTGAAACATTCGTTTGTTCTGTAAATTTTTCTAAGCTCGCTCTTTTTTCTTTTTTATTTATTTTATCAAACATGATATTTAATATTCTGTGAATGTTTAATATTTATATGTGTGACCGCAGTATGTGCAATCATCACATTACACCGTTCCCCTCCTTTAAAATTTTTTTTATGTAAAAAAAAAAAAATTTAAATTCATGCATCGAAAGCTAGATGCTCCCAACTACTGTTCAAACCTTTTTAGATTTATGCATTCCTAATACGATTTAGTGATGAGGTTAATCTCTAGAGAGGCGACCAGGTAAATTACATCTCTTTCCTTGATGACCCAACCAGCATTGCCAAACCAATTTAATCTTGTCATTAGCATTACATGCATTTTATTTCTGCCTAATACTCGTATATACAGGTTCGAATCCACAGGATATCTCTGTGACCCGATTAAACCTGTTCATACATCACATCCTGCAAATGATAAACCCCTAAGTGTCAACTGTGGACACTATTACCGAGATGGGTTGGGAGGCTGGCATCTTTTCGTCCAGCTCATCCATGAGCTCAGTTTATTTTCTGATAGCTCTTAATTTATACAAGGGGTTCTTTTCCCCATAGATTGGTCTCTAAACCATTGATTCACGATATCTGCCCAATATCTAACTGGAAATCTTAATCCAGTGAGTCTATATGAGAATGGGATCTCTGTCCCTGTGTTCTCTGTATGATAAGATTTGGCGCACTGCAGAACATACATGAATGAATAACGAAGAAGGTATAACCAACTACTGTTTAGACCCATCTACCAATATCTAAACCTACATGCCTTCAGCCTCGATCTATGACCTCACACTAATATTTATCTTATGCTTTCTTACTTTATCATAATGTCCATCCCTTTTTCCACTTATTGGCTCATCATTTCTTCATGTTATCAGGATCGATGTTACAGTCCGTTCTCCTTGACTCGTCCATTTCCAATTTTGTTATCAGTGAAGCTTTTCTTTATTGATGCTGGTGTTTATATTTTATCTGGAGAGTGCCTTTCTCTATTGACATCACCTCTGCCTCCTCTGGGGTGTGGATTTTGATCCCTAGGCTCATGGCCCTCTGTCCTGTCATATGGATGCTTACATTCCATCTCCCATCTCTGTCGTCAATTTTCCTCCCTCCTCGGTTTTCATCCCATAGAATATCCCCGGTTTTCTTGCCATCGTCCTTCCCCCGGATACCATCCATTCTTTACTATAGGTGATTCTTTTGGAGGCGGACCAGATCGCCATCCATCCTCCCTCTGGTTGTCCCTGGTGGTGTCCAATGCACTCAGCAATTCGCCACCCGGTCCACCGTCTTCCTCTCTGTACTGATTAGAGTTCGTTCAATATCCTTTGGAAACCCGGGCCTAATTATCCGGAGTATTTGTGTCTCAGATAATGGATTTGCAGTCATCATTCGTAACTTAGCCACTTGACAATGGAAGAATGTTATAAATGATTCCTCCGGTCTCCATTTATCCTGTTTTATCCGATATAACATATCTTCTTGGAGTTCCTCACTCCAATAACTGATCTCCAATGCTTTATAATATCCTGCAAATGTGATGGGTTTCTGGAACAGTGAGTTCCACCAGACTTGTGATTTGCCCTGCAAATGGCTGCAGGCGACTGCTATCTTGGCCTCCTCACTCATTCTACCAAATTTGAAGTACCGTTCTAGGCTGTTCAAATGCTCCATCGGGCTTTCTCCAGGGTTTCCAGCGAAGACTTGGATTTTCAGAAATTGGTGGAAGCCCACAGGATAATCCATGCAATTTCCAGCTCTCATAATTCCACATTCTTCACTGGTTCTTGGTCCTATGACCTCTATGTTGGCATTGGTACTACTATTGGCTGACCTCTTGATACTCTCTTCAACTTTTGTATTTAACCCTGCTACTACCTTTGCCACCTGACTTAAATTCTCCTGTACGCTCATCATCAATCTATGATCCTCCACTCTAACCACTTCCACCTCTTCATCTAACTGTCTTATCTCTCTTTTTGGTCGCCCTATGTCCTTTTCCCAATCAAATTCTGCTAACTCTCTACCTCTATCCTCCACTATTTCTGATTCCTCATATGCACATTGTCCCATACTCCTTTGTTCATCCATCTTAATCTCTTGGTGAAATCCATTCCATGTGTCATTAGCCTTTGATTGCAGGATGACCTCATTTCTTATTTCTTCCCTGACTTCAGCCCATTTTTTCTGGCAGTCTATCTCTACCTTTACCATCCATTCTTCTATTCTTCTCTCGTGACTGTCCACGAGTTTTTTCATGAATTGCTCTTGCTCCGTCCTCATTTGCTTTAACATATCCATAATATTACTATAGGCCATTGTATCCTTTACTTTCATCTCCTCTCCATTCCCTTCTTTTACTTCCTTTTCTTGAAGTTCCATTTTGGCTTGAGCCCTTGTTCGCGTAAATATGATTTTTTATTTAACTCTCCTTTATATATTGACTGATTATTATTACTATTGATTTCTTCTCGCTACCCTTATACACAAATTCTTTCGACTGACTCTATGTTTTTTCCCACTTTGATTAACTTTTAATTTCTTAGTTGTCTATCGATCAGCATTCAGATCGCTAGCCAACCCAAACATCCGTACTCTGGTTCATCTTCTTATTCACCTGCCTTAGATTCGCCCGACTGCCTGTCCACCTTGATGATTGTCCTCTATTTTCGCTCTTCATCTACCTCCGACCCCTATACTTCAATCAAATGATGCACATATATTCTTTTAAATTTAACTTACTTAAATACCATACTTTTTCTTCTGTTAACGGTATACATTATAAATTCGTTTTATTTGACTGTGTCTCCAACATTACCCTTCCGATATATATATTTTTCTACCCCTACGTTTACAAAATTCGGCCACTTAAGGTTACTGCTGTTTTAAACAAGATCATACACACATATATATATATTTACTTCTCTTACACATGCGACTATTCTAGAATCACACCCATATATTTTTTTTCCCACTTAACTAAAATACACGACAAGACTTATAGTTTCTTCAATTAACTTATACACGCGAATTCCCTTTTATCATTTAAAATATTTTATTTTCCGCTTAACTGGGACACGTTATTATTTATTCACACATATATATTTCTACATTTAACTTAGTTTCGACTATTTTAATCATTTAACCTTTATAACTACAATATTACTGAAACTGTTTCACTATTTCGATCTTAACTATTTTATGTTTTCGTTAATTAATTACATCCAGATAATCTATATTCGATCGCTATAATTATTACATTTTATTATACGATTATGAAACACACACACATTTATCTATTCTTTAACTTTACTGGGCTATGCGGCTACTATATATATTTTTTATTTATCGTAAACTTTCATGAAACTTTGTGTTATTCTCTTTCTTTAAAAACGATTTATATTACATTACAGCAATCATTTGATATAATTAGCTATTTGTTCGTTACAACTTGTGTAATTATTCTTGTCTCAGATTATCCCTCACTACGCATTTCAAAACTTTCATAATACTAACAAAAAAAAAATTTCCCCCTCTTTCTATTCTTTGTACACATTTGACGTGAAACGCTCGTATAGAGTATCATAAAATAAAACTTATCCCCTTCATCTTCGCTTCTTGCCACTTTAACTTATAACGCTAATTTTATACGTTTGCAAACACATATATTAAAACAATTTTTTATTTTAGAAAATATTTATGTTATAAAATTATTTAACATGTGATTATTAATAGCGCAGCAATAGATAGATAGATCCTGGACTGGCCCCCAAAATATGTAACAGGCACGGGACGATCGAAGGCTACACTTCCCTTTTATGAGTGCATAATGGGGAATTCTAATGATTCAAGATCATCCACTTTCCGCTACCTCAAGCAGAGAGAACATACGGACATACACGAGTCTATGTCCGTATTTGACCGAATCTGTATGCTATACGGATATAGCACCAGATTATTTTTCCCGACCAACCGTCTCTCGACTGCTGTAAGATCTGACAGAGTCACAGGCTTGGATGATTTATAAATTTAACGGGATCAAATACTGCACCTCCAACTGCCACGTGTTAATTCAATAACCAAAAAAAAAAAGAATAATAGTTTTCCCACCCTTTGACTAGACTACCCTTTTGGAGTGGCGAAGAACGAGACAAGGCAGGTTTAAATAAAATAATAGATTTAATAGAATAAATAAATTGTAAAGAGATATATAAAAAAAACCACATTAACATGAAATGAAAAAACATTATAATCTATAGTGCTACAAGAAAAGAATACATATAAAACTATTATAAATGATGGTACATTTATAAATCGTCAGTCTGGGTATTTATCAAAAAAATTCAAGAATGTCTTTATTATTCACAAAAGGCATGTGGCCATTGTCTCATTAAACTATGTGCACATTGAAATATATAACAAAATAGTATGTATCTTTACCTAGGTTTTAGTTTCTGAATTTATCCGACATCTTGCCGACCGTCACGTGGATTTTCTCCACTTCTTTAGGAGGGACGGTCGCAGGTTAGATTTGGTTGTGTGTAGCTTCTCAGTGTTTAAGGCATCAAGGACAAGGCAACTAAATGAATCCACCGGCAGGCGCTACGATGGCAGTTGTTATATCTTGGCCAGAACCATTAGTACAGTAAGTCCGGATTGACCAGCGACCACTACGGCCTTAGCCAGCCATTCTAGATGAGGCACCGATGTTGAAAGTCATATTTGTTAACTATAGCGGTTGATTATCGGAGCTGTCTTTTACCACCCTCTCGACACGAAGTCTCTAGCTCTCTCTCTGAAAAACTTTTTTTTTTAATTAAAAAATTCCACCAGCCTTTGTCCTTCCGATCCTTTGTTTTCACTTTTCTTCACACCTTCTTTCTTACTATGCCTTCGGCCATATGTAAATTGGTTTTACCCAATCTAGTAGCACTATGTACATTTATTTATTTCAATATTTTTTAATTTAATTACACAGATTTTGATACATGTTTTTCTCTCTTTTTTTTATTTAAGTTTAGATAAGCATTTATTATTGCTGTCTATATTCTGCTTCAAATACACTCCATACACGCATTTCGTTTATCGTCAAATGTGTACTTTAAAACCCAGATCCTTATCTTTTGATCATGTTTAACTTTCTAGGTTTTGCGCGCTATTTAAGGTTTTTTTTAAACTTTACTTTCTTTCAAAATCAGATTTTAACTTGCATTTGATTTATATTTCTTTATCACTTTATTTTTTAACGTACACCTCCAATATTTCTAATTTTACATTTTAATTTCACCAAAATCCGAACTTTGGAGGGTAAAAGATAAGAATCTTTTTGATTCTACTTCCCTCTCTTTTTTAATTAATTGAAACATTCCTTTGTTCTGTAAATTTTTCTAAGCTCGCTCTTTTTTCTTTTTTATTTATTTTATCAAACATGATATTTAATATTCTGTGAATGTTTAATATTTATATGTGTGGCCGCAGTATGTGCGATCATCACAATATATAGGAGCAAAAAGATAATAGTGAAGGGATAAAAATTTCTGAAGAGATTGCTGCAATATCATCATCCCAAAGCATGATGAAAGTGATCAGTACATCATTCAAGCAGATGGAAAAATATCTCAATCAAAGATATAAAATGGATAAAAGCAGATGAAAAAAACATTTCAGTCAAGGGATAAAAAAAAAAGGAAAACATTTTGATCAAAAGATGGGGAAATTACAGCTAAAGATAGGACAGAATGAGAAGATACAAGTGGTCCAAAAGTTGGACAGAAAGACTGATCAAATAAAGAGAATTTTGAAGAAAACCATGACCAGTTAAAGAAGAAATAAGGGATATAAATAATGAAATAAAAAAAAAATGAAGGTGATACAAAAAAAAAATGCAGCAAGAAATGCAAGAAGCTATAGCAATCAAATTCCAAGGATTTGATAGTAAGATGGTTAGATCTGAAGAAAACAAAAGTAAATAAATAGAACATAATGAATTTGATACTTGAAGTGATAGGAAAGGAATTACAAGTGCTGTCTCAAAATATGGAAATGAATCCCGTTAAATTGCAAGTAAACATAATTAGTTCCTTAATATATTTTTTTTAAATTTTGAAGAATATATTTATTAAAATTATAAAGTTAGCCATGTTATTTGCTTGTTTTTATCTTTGAAATATATTAGGATTTTATTCCCACACAGTAAGTATAGTTTTCTACATTGATCATTATAATCATATCACTCTTTCATTTTGGAAATTAAACATTTATGGAAAAGATAGTATAGATATAATAATTAAAATTTTACAAAAGTATGTATAATTGAGTCATTCATTATTAATACAAAGAATATTTATGGTTAATCACTAAAAATGCATATTTAGATACACTGATATATATTGGAAAATTAATAATGGATGGGTCAATGATTTTGCTTTAATTGGTGTTATGTCATCATTGTTTATAGATCTGAATGTTTTAGTACAATGATTAGTGTCGGACTGGAATATATTGCTCTCACATTCATTCTAGTTCTGGGACTTCCAGCGCTAAAATTTCTTATGGACTTCTGAGAATTAAAGTCATTTGATTATATATTTTGGCCTATAGTGATTGATTGTCAGAATATTGAGCATAAGGTTTTCAGATTCATTCCAGTCTGGCATTTCTAGGCTCAAACTATTTGTTTGTTTATTTATTTTATTGTCTATAGACAATATGGAAACATATAACCAATAACTATATGAATAAAGATATTATGAGTATAATAGATAACATTTATTGGTATAATAATAATTGGAAAAAAAATTTTTTTATAGAGTTTAATGACACAGATAGTATAAAATCTACTAAAGAAAAATGTAATGATTCAATCAATTTTCTGAATATTCTAATATACATAAATATTAATAAATTTAAAATAGTAAAATATAAAAAATAATAATGAGATATAGCAAAAATTGATTCATTATAACCATTGTATCAAATTAGCTACAATTAAAATTTTAGAGTAGAAAAGATATATTAGCATGAGATTTAAATGATTTTATAATTAAAAAAATTATTTTTGCATTGATTATGTCTATTAAAAATAGAATATCAAATTTATATGTAATGTTTAATAATAATGAAAATCATAGAATGAATAAGGTTAAAAAGAGAAACTGATTTAAAATTTATCTGGAAAAATATACACAGTTATGAATTTAAAAATAGAACACAAAAGATTATAGAATTGGCAAAAAAATCATTATTTGATACACATCTTTAGCAATATTGTTAATTTGCAAAGAAAATTTGGTATAGTATATAAAATAGAAAGTCAAAAATATGAAAAGTTATTAATTAGCATTTCAGCAAAAATCAATGGAAAGAAAGAGGAAAAAACTTGACGTGACTATATGGCAATATTTATGCACTTTGCAATTACAAAACATAAAATAAACTGTGAGGACAATATAAATCCAGTGATACATGAAAAGAACAAAATAATGAGAAAATATTGTGAAAAGTTTTAAACATTTACATAGAAGACAGATTTTAGTTAAAGCATAATCATTATAAATTAGATATTATATATATTAATTGTACTTGTTTTGTTGATATTTGTACATATATGGTTCTATAGTCTAATATAGAATATTTTAAGATACTATATATTGTGAATGTTATATTATAATGATAATCAAAAAATATGATGTTGATTTATGCATCTCTAATTTAGTATTACATTTATATTGACCATTTCTCTGAAATAAGAAATATAGGTTTTGAAGTGATAAATAAGTTTGAATACCAGGATTCTACCTTACGTATTAATGACACTTATAATCAGAAAATATACAGAAAAATTATGATACCAAGAATAGTAATGGGGAAATTGAAATATTCCAAAAACGGCCAAATTTAAATTTAAAAATTGTCATATTTAACCAATTACTATTTACACTATTGAAACAGTTACTCAAAAAATCAAAGGGAAAAATGGATGTATTTGGGATGGGATGCTATCAGAAAATGCAACTATTTATCTATTTGATGTGTCTTTATCTGCTAATATGATAGTTCATGACATATTTTGAACACATAATGAAGAGATTGAATACTATAGGAAATATTGTCATGTAGTTGTTTTCTAATGTGATAGACATATCAAATTATCATGAAGTACGAATGAAGATACTGGACATCTTTACATGATGGCACAGTGAACTCTTGAGGGTTGCAGATTTTAGATGAAGATATGGATTTATATTTTGTTTTAAAACAGGAAAAACTCTATACATATTGCCACTTAGTGCAAGCCAGAGTAATCAATGTATGCCAGAAGGCTTGCATAAAATCTCCATCTAGTGCCTACTCATCCAATATCCCCAGACTAGTTTTTGGTTTGCACTGAGTAGCAATGCATATAGAGAGTTTTGCCTGTTTTAATAACAATTAAAAGCAAGCATAAGAAATAGTGATCATGTCATATTTTGTTTTATTTATAGTTGATTTATGTTTTTTTATATTATAATAATGATATAATGTTAGTTTTCAATATTATCACTAAAGAACTCCTTTATTAAAAATTTGGGTTGTATTTCTGATGAGTGTAAGGACACTAACTGAAAACTGTAATTCAAATTGTTTAAATGAAGTGAATTTAATATATGTATTTATTATAAAATCAGCATAATAGAAAGTTTTAAAGTTTTTGTTTATTTGAAAACTATACTGTAATTTGATATACTTGTAATAGTATTTTGTAAAATACAAAGAAAAATTAATGTGCATATATATCTATAATTATTTTTAGTTGGATAATGCTGATGAACAAGCAGCAGCAATTCGCAGGGAACTGGATGGTCGGCTGCAGAAAGTCCAAGAGATGGAAAAGGTATATGATGCAATATTTTGGCAAAATTAAATTTTTTGTATATTATATCTAAGTTAATTTACTATCTAAATGTAGATTAAATAATTACAAGCTTGTGATAATGTATAATGATCATCAATGGTACCTTTTAATACTACTTGGTTTAGTAATTATTATAAAATGTTATAATAAATTACATGAATGGTTTTAAAGAAAAAAAAATTATTCAATTTTTAGTTCATTTCTGTTTATATAGCAACAGGCTATTAAATATTCTTGGTTTTTTTTATGTAAAAAAAAATTATTACAGAATGATAGAACATATATTGCAATTATTTATTGATCATTTAAAATTAATGGAATGTAAACATTACAATGTCTAAATTCTTCA
This sequence comes from Epiperipatus broadwayi, assembly GCA_028023455.1. Taxonomy (NCBI): domain Eukaryota; kingdom Metazoa; phylum Onychophora; class Udeonychophora; order Euonychophora; family Peripatidae; genus Epiperipatus; species Epiperipatus broadwayi. Next base: position 7,746,964 of record JAQFVV010012431.1, on the reverse strand, counting down.
TCATAATTTAAATAACACTATTTTTTAAAAAAAAAAATTATCAAACAGGAAAAACATTCTATAGATTTACAAAAACGCTAGTGTCTTTTTAATTGAAATAATAAAATGTTTAGACATTCTGAGAAAATAATAATAGTTATAATATTATTATGTATTTAATTACTATTCACATTTTAAATATTGGAATCATTAATTTTTAATGAATCTTGAACACTTCATGCTATGTTTTTTATTATGGTTAGAAGAAAAGCAGAAGCACTAATAATAATGGCCAACTATTTTCATGCTATTTGATCACAGTGACTTTTGTCAAGAGAATTTTTGAAATCAACTGCTCTGCTTTCTTGAAAATAACTTCAACAATTCCCATTGATCAATTTAGAAAATAATATTTATATAAAAATACTTTAATCACATCATAAGAAAACATATTTTAAAAAAATTACATTATGTAATTATTCACTTGTTATAATTATTTTAATAATAAATTTCTTGTTATTGGACAAATTACTAAGAACATCTGTCCTTTTAGCATTGTATTTTTAACATCATTTAGTATAGAAAGAGAAATACATGCCAAAGAATATTTATTTTGTTACTGGTAGAACTATAAAGAAATATGAGGAATATCTATTAGAAAGTTAATGGCAGTTTCATAAGCCTTTGAGGAAAAAAAATGTTGATCTGCCTGAATTTAAAATAAAGATTTTATTTTGATGAATGATTAGATATGACTGAAGCATTTATCATTGAAGAGAATTCAAATAATCGTACTAAAGCAATTGATTAAAGTATGGAAAGGCTTTCATGAAGAAGTTGTTAAAGTTATAAGCAAGATCTAACCAATATTTGTAGAATTTGCAAATTTTTATAAATCTACTGAAATCAAAGGTCACAAATTTGCTGTTGGATCAAAGCAAAGAAGTAATAAAGGGAAGCCATTCATAGAAAGCAAATAGTACTACCTAACTCTATGAATTTTTTTGTTAATCTAATATTAAATTGTTTATGCACTTTATCACTGTTTTGATAATCAATGAAGTTCATATAAGCAAATTAGAATAAATTATGTTATAATGATGTAATGTTAATTGTCTTTCATTTATTTAACTAGAATGGTGAATAGATTTTTTTACAGTGTGAACTAATTTAATTAGTTATTTTGGCAGATAAATTTATTTGTCAATAGGTGATTTGAAAATAAATGTTATAAGGGATTTTGATATAATGATTAGTTTTTTATTTATCTTGCAAAACATTATAGAAATGAGAGGAAGAATAAAAATTTATACAACAATCTTTTTTAATTCAAAATTTGTTATGTGTATAAGTTGGGAAATAAAAGAATAGAGTATATTTAATTCTGAAATATATATGCATTAAAGAATATAATGTTATGAAATAAATTTAAAAATAATAAAATGATGTATTATAACAGTGCTAAAAACAAGTATGGTTGACAAATATTTTATTAAAAAATTAAAAATAAACCAAGTCTGTTTATATAAAATTAGAATTTTAGTGCACAAAAATATATATAAATTCTAAGTGATATGACTAAATCTAAACAATATAGAATAGTTTAAAATGGAATAAGATCTTAAAATTACTTCTATTAAAGAAAACCTGATTGCAATGTTGAGTTAATGATTACAATCTTAGCACTTGTATTGCTGATGATTTCTGGTATTGCTTTATAAACTTCTGAACATATTTTTGGTGGATTTAAATTATTTATCTAGCTTAATGTATACTTAAATATAATTACAGTAAATAATTATTGATTTTAAGTTATTATTTATAATACTTGCATTCAATACACAAAAGAGATACACACACTTATATAATTCGGAAAGTAAAACCCCATATCTTGCTTCCATACATTAAAAATATTCATAGAGACTTGCTTACAATCTTTTGCTCCGATTTTAGTGTGTGTTTCCGATCGCCTCCTAATCTTAACAGGAGTTTAAACAATACCAAAGACTATATTCTCCTAGTGCACGCACAGCAAGCAGTCTACAAGACGGCGTGTAGCAATAACAATTGCCCATCTGCATATTATGGGGAAACGAGGGCATCTGTAGATTGTCCCAGCATGTATATGCGTATAATAGCCTTAGCGGACCCATCTCACCCCTCTATTTTTGTACAGCACTCATTGGCTGTGGGCCATCACTGCAGGCCGGATAGGCTGAGTGTGTTGTGTAGAGAGCAGCATGAACTACATAGGAAGGTGAAGGAGGCATGTTACATCATATCAGATGAACATGCGATAAATAAAAAAGAATCATTTTATGCCATATCGAAGAAATGGCAAGTTTAAACGTTCTTATCCTGATTAGCATATTTTGCATATTTGCACCTCGTGGAAAATGAAGAGATTTTGTACTTCTTGAAAATGAAGGTTATACCTTCGAAAACGTTAGAAGAATCAACAAAGTTTATCATTTAGTGATTGGGTTTGATTTGATTTATATATAGTTTTGCTTTCCGAATTATATAAGTGTGTGTATTTTTAATATTAACGCAAATATTAAAGTTTTACATATAGTATTGTCTAACACACATTTGAATGTTATATATAAACAAAAGAGCTAAATTGTAATCAGTTTTAAAGTGTCAAGTGATCCAATGGAAAAATATGACCATCAACATTTTTTTTTCAATTTTGACTCATTAAATGAATCTTCAGAAATAGTTAAAATTCAGACCTTAACAATTTTATCTGATGTAATTTTGGAGCTCAGGCTATTTGAAATCTCCAGAAAATCACAATTTTGTGCTTATATATAGTTACATAGGGAATGATTACTCTACCTAGAATTAAGATTGAAGGCTGCAGAAATTACCAAATTATAGTTTATTTTATAAGCTTTCAAATGATATGTAACATGATTTCATTTTACTAGTTTTTAATTTCTAGATCATTTTCTAAAATTTTTGTACTTGAATTTATTAAAAACCTAAATTTTGAAAATTTTTGGTATATTGGCATTATTTGTGGAAAATTTCAAAATGGGATTATATTTTTTATTTTGAAATATACAAATAGAAAAACCACACAAATGAATAATAAAGGGAAAATTTACTTTTATTTGTTTATTTATTTTTGGAAAACCACTTCAGTTTTAAAACAAAAAACAGTGCTTGTATGCTATTATGGCAAAGTTAATTAAATAAGTTAATGTAGATGAGGGGGACAACAAAAATCTTTGAAATATAACATCAATATAAAAATTTTAATTTTTTTCTGCATAATTCTTCTTTAAAATATTCTTAACACAGAAGAATTTTAGATAATTGTGTACTTTATTTATGCTACCATCATCCTAAGCCATTCTATGTGAACAAGATCAACTGTCCTTTGCAAGATAATTTTGAAGAACTACAGTCACTTTGTTCATTTTTTTGCAGAGATTAGTAAATGCAAGTTTGGGACTCAGGCATTTCAAATTTATTATCAATGTTTTTTAGATACATAAAGAAAGAATCATGAGTTCTAGGGTGGAGGAATTTTATTTCTACTATCTCATTTGTTTCATTCTTAGCCAAGACTATTTCTAATTACTAATGATTATTGTATTCGCATACCTAAGTTTTCCCTGAACAAAGAAAACTTGTATGATTCTCCATTCTTTGAAAAATACCTTTTTGTCAGTAATACTTTATTTGATACAAGGAAAAAACAATGAAACTTCCTAATTGCCTGATATTGGATTTGCATCTCAAAAACACATATTCTTTTTTTTATGTATCCTTTTTTTTTTTTGTTAAGAAAAAGAATGTCATGGAATTAACATTAGAGTTATTCCATGTAATTAGCTGAAATGATGTGGCAATTTACTCTTCATATCTCTTTGTTGCAAGTCATCAATCATCACATGATCACCATTCTTTATGCTTACACAAGCTATTTTTCACCGAGGCAAAACTCTCCATACAGTAGCACCACTCAGTGCAAACCAGAATAATCAATCCTTTCTGCAGCCATTAATTACTCTGGCTTGCATTGAGTGGAGCTACTGTATGGAGAGTTTTGCTTCTCTGCTGCAAGTTTCTTCATAGCTCCCTCTCCTCCATATTATTATATACTCCTTAACTCTAGGCTTTTAGGTAGAAATATCTCTGTCTTTATTCTAAAATCACTTTTCTGGTGACAAATATTTGAGAAATTTTTTCTATATATAAATTCTCTAGCAGATTCAGGCAAAATGTGGTATTTTTCAAATCTGATATTAATCCTGATTTTAAGTATGATATAATTTTTTTTTTAAATAAATGAATAGTAACTGTGTCATGTTTAAATATTCATAGATTTAAAATACTTATAAATTTTATATTATCATAGTTCTTATAGTAGGATGATATTGGAAAATTATTGCTTGGTTATTATTGCAATGAAAAGACTGGGCCTTGTCTTTAATTAAAGCAAAAGTATAATTTTCTGCAAAATCAAAGGATACTACTGCCTTGTTTTTTTTTCCTCCTTCAAATAATTATAATGATCACACTGTTTTTTTTTTTTACTATAAAACGATGTATTTGAGTTGTCATACTTTTCTATGGTGTTATACATCTGTCAACAGATATCCATTGTTTGTTAAGAAATGTTTAATTTTTGTACTTATCTTTTTGCATATTGTTTATTTAACAATATTTGTAATTAGGCATTGCTGTATTATTGCTAATTTAATGTTCTTTAATTTAGTACATTGTATCATAAACATCATATTTTGAGATGTTAAACAATTATAAAGTAAATGAAGACATAGACAATTCAGTAAACTTTAAAAAAAAAAAATCATTTCAGCAGGATATTTTGTCTTGAATGGCTCAGACAGCATCTTTTAAATTTCCCAATATCAAACTTTTTTTTTTTTTTTGTACAGTCCTGCCATTTGTTTTCACTGAAATGAAGTCTTTTTTTCTGGTTAGAAAGACTAATGTCACTGTTTTACAAACTTTTAATCATTTCATTTATAGATTTTTTTAAAAAAAAAACTTTGGATTTGGTGTTGTAAATATATCATTTTTTTTAAATAAATGAAGCTCTTAATTATTTAAATTTTTTTTTTACCACTTTGTTGCCAACTATAAATTCCTTTTTTATTTTTTTGCATGATCAGCTTTATGGTAGCACTTTTTTTTTTATTTGCACTTGGAGTTTTTTCTTAAACTATTCTTTCAACTGACTTAATATGTCACAATTAGAATTATTCTCCATGACACTTTCATTTAACATCTTCACTTGCTCTGGGCAATAATTTCTCTATCAAACATCTTTTTATTTTTCTTAATTTTTTATTATAGTACAAGTATGCTGATATATTTAACTACTTGTGACTTCATTGTTTCCTACCCTTATCAATGATGTCTGATACATTGCATATCCATTTTTCCTGACACTTGTCCTAGTACCTTAGAATCTCTCTTTATTAAATGGATTACAACAGAAAATCTTGGCAGGTTTATTTACATTTTCAGCCATATAGGATTTCCAATAAATACTTTCAATCAATATTATCTATGTATATACTATGCAGATATTTTATACTATGCACTTAAAATAATAATAATAATAATTTTTAAAAATGCAATAAATACAGTACATATTCATTTCAGAAAATCAAACTAAATGTCTGGACTTCCAGGTATCAAGTGACTCAGATTCATATATATCATTGCTAGCTAAACATGTGAAATTTTGTTTTTCAAAGCTATCACATTTGATTCCCAGTGTTAAGTTAATTTATTTAACCTATTTCAGCATGCTAATTTATTAATTTCATTTTTAAATTAAAATTATACCATCACAATCATTTTTTAAAAATAAAAAAGATATGATTCTTTTGTGATCCCATAATGAAACTTTCTACAAATTGTGGCGAGATACATATTTTTTTGAGTTGTTTTTTTTTTAAATTCAACATCAATTTTTTTTATTAATGATCTTGAAATTAAAAACTGAAAAAAATTAAGGATGTTTCATATCATATGAAAGCCTGAAAAACAAAATATAATTTCCTACTTTCTGTAGTCTTCTCTCTAATTCTAGCTTGAGCTCAAAATTAAAATTTTTTGGAAATTTAAAATAGATGAAATGTCAAACTACATCAATAAAAATTGAAAAGGTTGAAATTTTTACTATCTCTGGTTCATATGATGAGCCAAATTTGAAAAAAAAATCCAAATAGTCTGTTTTAAAATTGACATTGATAGAATAACCTAGCACATAATACATTGAAAGTATTTGCATATATAAATGTTGCACTACCTTATTGTGATTACATTGGACATAAGTATTATCTATGTTATCAATATTCCAAGACTTGTGTAACTGAAGGAGGCTTATATAAATTAGTATTATGTTATTTTGTGATGATAAATATTAAATCTAAAAAAAAACAAAATTCAAAAGAAAGTTGTAAGCATATATAAATGTTATATAAGTTTAAAATAGCATAACATTTTATCTAATTTCCAACATGTTAGTTGATATTTTAAATTTATTTCATATAAATTATAGAATCGAAAACTGATGCCCAAGTTTGTTTTAAAAGAAATGGAAAGTCTGTACCTGGAGGAGTTACGCTCATCCATCAATCTACTGATGGCCAACCTGGAGAGCTTGCCAGTATCCAAAGGCAGCGCCGACTCCAAGTATGGACTGCAGAAACTTAAGCGGTATAATCACAGGTGACAAAAATGATTTTTTTTTTTTTGTAAATGAAGATTTAAGTTTAATTTTAGTCTGTATTTTGCTTTTTCATTTTTTATATTAAAATTTATTTTGGAAATTTACTTTATATTTTTTTTATTAATTTTCATGAAAACTTATAATTAATTTTGTGATATTATTCTAACATCAGTTTTACTCATTTATTTAATTATTTTTTTTAGAAGTTCAAATCCAGCTATATCCAAAATGGATGTTCCTGAAGACATGGAGACAACATTATCAAAACTGGATGTTGTCTTGTCCTTCACGCTGGAGGTAGAAAGTTATAAAAAATTTTACTCTTATAATTTAAAATTTTTTTTTTTCTAATGTTATATTATAAATAAAAATATAAATTCTTTTTAGGTATTATCAGCTTAATATTAAAGATCAATATGTATACAAATTTTCATCACAGCTCTTTTTTTTAAAACAATCTAGCAGCTTTTATTATTTATTATTCTTATTTTAAATTTGTGCTTTTTTTGTTAATCATTTTTTTAGTATATATGTTTCATTCTTCTGCTTGTCCTGTAATCAGCCATCTTCACTTCAATTTTTAAAATATCTTGCCTTTTTTTTTTTTTAAATTTTGTATTTAGTTGTCTCACTTTCTATTCTCAGAATGTTTTTTTTTTATATATTTATTTAGGTGCTTACAATAAATATTATGATTATTATTTTCATTTTATATTTCAAAATCAAACTGTTACTATAAGTGATTAAAAATATTTGTTTTTTAATCTACGAAGTCAATTTTTTTTTTTTTTTTAAACCACTAAAAAGTAATAAATTTCATTTGTTGTTTTTTTGTGTATTCAGTGCCAAATTAATTGAACTCTATATGTTTTGATCAGTTTTAATTTTTAACATTAATATTTTCAAGGGCAACAATTTTTTTAAAAATAACTTTATTTTTTTAACAGTATTTTATCAATGATATTGTAAAAATTTAGGAGTAGCATTGTTTTCCTGCTGTATTCATGTCTTTCTTTTTTTTAAAAAAATCTTTACAGTATCTCTGATAATGTAATATATTTATTTATTATTATTTTAAATCCAAAGACTTCTACATATTTATTTAAGATGATAGAGAATGAATATATATGTTTAGACCTGAGTGGTTATTATTTAAATCATTTTTTTTGTTAGAGAAACTGAAAAAGTGATTATATTTTGATCAGTTTTTTTTTTAGAAAAGATATTTTAAATATAAAAACATGATTTGTTAAGTAATTAGATGAATTCTGCAAGTCTAGAGGTATCTGCTAATAATGAAACAGTTGAGAAAAATATAATTTTTTTTTAGAAAATTTAACATTTGATAAGTATTTTTTTTTTATAAATCGAACTGTACAAGTGTAACTAGTTTTTAACAATTTGATTGTTAATAAACAACATTGCATCAGTAAGATTTTGCTTATGATAATGAAGAAACTGTGCCTAAAAAAAGAAGATTAAAAATGTCTTTAAAGTAAACCATCATTGAAAATATTTATTATGCATAACTTTATATTATACTTCTATATATATGGAGTGTATGTCTAACAAAAACATGAAAAATGAGAAGAATTAAAAATAAAGAATGTTCATATATTGATAATAAAGATAATGACAATTGTACAAACTTAAGAATTATATATCAAGGTTTTTTTTTTTTTTTATTAAGGAGCAATCAAGAGAGAATATGTTTAGTCTTAAATCTCTTGCTTAAAATTTATAAATTATTGCTAAAGTGAAAATTATCAGAAATCTGTTAGAAGAAATAGATGTCATGCTAAAGACTTTGGAGACAGGTCCTCAATAGAATTGAGTCTCAGTTAAGGCTCTTTTTTAATGTAAAAAATGGACAGTAATTATATTTAATCTGCAACTTTTATTAAGATATTTTTGAAATGTGTAGATATAGTATTTCAGTTTAATAGAATAGGTCAATTTCATCTAGCTATTATTATTTAAATAATTCATCAGAATCATTTATAAATCACATATGAAAATAATGGACTCCTTTATAAAGTATCAATTGGATGGGAAAAAAGTATATAACTAAAGACTAATGTTTTTTCTAGACTGAAGAATTGTTCATTTCTGACATTCTCTCAAAAATTGCTTTGAAATATTAGGTAGGAATAATATATGATTAGGATTATCTCTGTTGACAATTTCATATGACACTCATATCTAATTATGTAATTTAGTGTATTCATTGGGAGAATGATGAACTCAAGAGCTTAAGATTTCTGGATTAAAGCTAAACTTATCACATGACTCTGAGTAATTAATCATTATATTATTTATTTGTATATCTAATTTTTGAAATTTTGAATATTAAAGTGAACAAATACTTTTAAGCATATAATAAAAATTGATAGCTTTTCTCTGCCATTATTATCAAGAAGATCTTCTAATAGACTTATGTGCTTTAGAGGATTCATGTTACCATTTAGCTTATTAACTAAATAAAGATATGTATTTTTGCTTGTATAATGCAGTGTGATGACTTGGAATAGAATAAAATCAAGATGCAAAAAGATTAGAAAGTACTAAAGCTACGTAATATTCTGTAGTAAAATATTAATGTGTCCTCCATAATGAAAGAATATCAGTCTTATTGTCACAATTATTAGTACATTAGAAGAATAAGGGGGAGGGGAGTTTAAACCAAAAAGAATATACACAGAGTGCTATTTTTGATAGTATCTTTATCAATAGTACCTGATTTAAAATCTGCATTATGTAACCCTTGAAATAATTTAAAATACTAAAAACATGAAATCAAAATCTATTAAATATTAGCTAAAGTAGATCAAAGAAAATGATAATCCAGATGATGATATTAGGGAATAAATCAAACTTATCATGAAACATATTAATGAAAAGAAAAAACACAAAACATCAAGAAGTAGCTGATAATCAAATAGTTTAGATAATGTTTCCCAGTATAAGAAATATAAGTAAAGATAAAATCTATGCAGATTGTTTTTTTTTTAACTAAAATATTCATATATACTGATTTTTGTGTGTGATAGTTTTTACAATAATTATTGGCGGTTGTATAAAGTTTCCACCATTTGTTATTGAAATATGAGATAAATATTTAAGTAATATAGATTACAAGTCTTTAGCTGTAGTTTTAATTTTAGAAAAAAATCAGAAAAGAATGAATAAGATTATGCAATAATAGTGAAAATGTTTCAAAGCTATATGTAAAGTGAAAAATAAAAAATCATAGAAAATTGATGACATTCCAATTCCGTTATTGAAATTAATTTCCGACTCAAGAAAATCGTCAGTAGATATTTTTCAATAATTATGATTTCTTCAGAAAAAAAAAAGATATAATATCATGAAATATGAAGTTTTTAAAACAATTATTTTAATCCTATATACAACTAATGTATTGCTAAGATTTTTGAATGATTTTACTTGTCATATTTAAATTTGTTTCTTATCTGAAAAATAGTTTGCATTTAGAAAAAATAAGAATCACACAAAGATAACAATTAGAGATATTATTGGAGAGGTGAGGACTGTCATTAATAGATATAAAAGAAAGAAGAAAGGAATTCAATATTTGCTTTATTGATTTTATAATTACATTTAATAGTAAAAATTGTATTATTTTGATGGTTAATTTGAAGATGAGATATAAAAATTTAAAAGATAGGTTTTTAAAATTTGGATATGAGACAAGATTTTATAACATTAAATTATTTTATTATATAAAAGGTTAATTTAAGAAGAGATGCAAGATATGTTACCTGTTTTTTGTTTTGCTCAATTTATTTAGAAAATTATGTTATATTAATAATTTTTTGATATGATAAAGTTAGCATTGGGAATAGGAAGATTCTTTGTGTAATATTGACTTATAATATAACAATTCTAGCAGAAATTTGGAATTAAAATAAAAGTTTAAGATTGATAATTTGGCAAAAAGTAATGGAACAACAACTTATGCATATAGATTTTTAAAAAGTTGAGTGATTATAAAAGTAGCAACAAAGACGATTAAGAATTGAAATGTCTGATCAAGTCTTTAATAAATCTAAGAAAATATTTTGTTGTTCATTGAAGATTTAAGAAAAAGCCTTGCAAAAATTTGAATGATTGGAAAGAGTTGATAAAATTGGAAGCTTTAGAAATATGGATTTAGAGTAGAATGAAAAATAAATTTTAAGGAAAAATTATGTAGAAATATTTGAAAAAGATTATTGAGCATATTAAAAAGTGGTTAAATAATTGGATTGCATATGTTCTTAGTTTCTAGCAAAATTATAAAGTATATGTTGGAAATCTGAATTATGAAGATTAATGTATACATAGGAAAGAAATCAATAGATTATTTTAAGGAAGTTAATAGGTATGATTATTTAAAGAGGAAGTCAAGGTTATAGAAAATTTTTGAAAAAATTGCCTAGGATAATATTTAGGAATTATTATTTGCCACATAATTGATTATTGTTATAATTAAAATTGAAAGTTTTTTAAATCAATATTTTTATTTTATGCAGTGTACTAATTAATATCAATTGCTTTAATTCTTAATTTTTTCAAATTTTGTTAGGTTGTGGTAATGGAAGTTCAGGGCTTAAAGTCACTGGCACCAAACCGCATTGTTTACTGCACAATGGAAGTAGATGGTGGTGAGAAACTTCAGACTGATCAAGCAGAAGCCTCAAAGCCATGGTTAGTTTGATCTTTACTATATTTTTCTATGAGCTAAAATATATTTTAAGATAAACCCAAAAATTAATTTTTATATTCAGATCATATTTGCTATTATTGTTATTAATTGGAACAGAACAGCATAATGAAAACCAAATGAAAAATGAGATGAAGTCACATTTTTGTATTAACTCTTAATTCTAGAAATATTTTTGTTATTTATTAAACAAGAAGGTTTAAATATGTTGGAATATAATATTATAAAGAAACATATGTAAATATAAGTGCATGCTTAGTTTAAATTTACTACATGGAATGTTTGTAGTTTATAATATGTAACTTAGAAAAATCCATACCATTTTTAATAGTTTAATTTTTAGCCTATTATTATCTTTATGATCACAATTAAAATGGTTAAACAAATTTTCTGGCTGAATTCTAATAATATTGCAGCTTTTTTAAAAAAAAATTACACAATTCATAATTATTTAAAGTAAATAACTATAGGTATTGCATGCAGGTTAAGAAATTGGCAATTTATTATAGAGGAAAGTAAATAATGTTTCTATTTCACTATTTTTTTTTCTTTAATTCATCAAAGAAACAAAAAAAAATAGCTATGTGGAGTATAGTCTAAAGCCGGTGATGGCAAATTATGGTTCCATGGGCCAGAAGTAACTTGCAATATGCCATGCTGCTGAAATGCAAATACTGTTATAATCAACAAATAATAAAATCATTATTTTTTGATTTTGTTATAATCAACAAATGAAGCAAAAAGTTATTTTTTGGGTTATATATTCGCAACTAGAAAGTAAAATTAAAAAAAAAAAACCTACACAGATCAGCTCAAGTAGGATATTTTTTTCCTTTTTGTGTAGAAAACTTAAAAATCATCTTATTTTTTCTCAAATGATAATATTTTTTTTTTAAAAATCAAAAATAGATTAAAGCTGAAATGAATGAAACATATTATAAAAGAGATAAGGAAAGAAAATTTTAAAAATTCATATATAACAACAGAAAATATCAAAATTAAACCTAAAGATTTTAATTAAAGTATTCAAAAAAATTAAAAGTTTTCAAACAGTTTATTCTGTTCTAGTATTTGATTGTACTGCCTTTAGAAGTGATTAAATTGATAGCCAATATAATTTTCATCAACTATCACAAAATACTGGAATAAATTAATTTTTAAAAAATGTACTAAAATGTTTTAGGGGATTTGAACACATGAATTAAACATAAATTTATATTAATGAAAATAAGAATTACTAGTAATAGAAAATAACATTGTTACTATGTTTATTCCATCTATATATATATTTTTAATAAATATTTTTATATGTATTGTTTGTGATATTTTTATTTACATATTGTCCTGTATTTTTTTTTTTATTGGCCTGCAAAGACTCTTAAAGATTGTTATCCACTCTTTCAGATAAAAAATTTGCTGCTTCCTGGTCTAGGAAATCACTGTTAAATATTTTTAAAAAGATATTTCTGGCATATAAATGAAGAAATATGCAGAATATTCAATATATTAAAATGTGATGGGTTTGAAGTTTATTAAACTAAAACAAATAATTTAAATAAAATTATAACTTATTTATTTTAAGTAAAAGAATTTAAACAATAAAATAATGATTGAATGTAAACTTTAGTTTCTAGAAGGATTATTCATGACTTATAATCACTTAAATGAATAAATAAATTGGGTAAATAGATAAAATTTTCATATATTGCTGATTCAAAAATTTATTTATTTTTTCCCAAAAACTTTGACACAAATTATAATAGAGATAAATTTTGTTTTGTGTGTAAATGAACTACTTACGTTTAACTTAGTTAGTCAAAACTATTAGGCAAAAATACCAAATGGTTTTGTTGTATTATATAATTTTATTAAGCCAAGAGATAAATAATAAAATACTCACTTTACATTTTGCTGTGTCCTGTGAGCAGCAAGTAAATAACTGACAATGGCAGAATTGAGTTTTTAAGCTAATAGTTTAATTTGTATAACATCGAGTATATTTATTATATATATCGCCTAATTAAGACGTATTAAAATAATAAAAGGTCATGGTGATCTGCACATAATAACCCTAGTCCTGCTTTTGGACTTACAGAGGTAGGAATCTCTGACTTACATTAGTACCAGAACAGATAGACCAGGCTCTTGGCATTTTCACATTCGCATAGTATTTTTTACACTCTTATCATATATGGCGTTTTATATAGTTTTCTGACCTTTTAAGGCCAACTGTACAACTTTGTGAACTAACAATATTGCTACTCAATGATAGTTACATTGCTACATTTTATGGTTACAGTTATTTATATGATTATTATATATATAATTATTTGCATGCAATCATTATATATAATTCTTGTACAAAATTATTTTTATTCTATACAATCACTATACATAATTATTGTACAAAGTTATTATTTGTATTCTACAATCATTATACATTTATTGTTGCATATATATATATACATACACCTTGCTTGACCTTGAACACTGCACATTTATACTAAAATATTATCCACAGATTAATGTGCCAAGAACACTAAAGTTGAAAAATATTTTTATTAAATCGATGGCCTCACTTTTATCATTTTGTATGAGCAATGTTTGTTTAATTTTTTTTTTTAATTTTTTTAAAAAACAATTTACCTTCATCAAAATTCATTCTTTGGTCCCTATTGTGACAGTCAGATGATGTATGTTGGCTTAACCCAGTTCGAATACTAGGCGAAGGTACCTCGGGGCCACTCATACGCGAGATATTAAATCAAGAATACTATGACCTCTGCCCATTCGCCTATTCTCGAGGCCTGATCACGAACAAACAACACTATCTGAGCCATGCATAAATTATTTTTCAACCGGCCAAGCTTAGCACAGCGGTAGAGACATGGACTGGAAACACATAAAGAGCTAAATAGTTAAATGTGCAATAAAAGTACTAAGAAACATGTGTTTTGCGTGCCTGGATCATTGAAAAGTAAAATAAAGCATTATAATAAAATTAGGAAACTCAAGCTTTTGATAGTTAAATAATATGTTTAATTGATGGCTTTAAAATATGAATAATGATTTAATGGCCTCCGCTATTCCCCTAAATTAATGAAACAAACTAATTAGACAATAAAAACAGATTAATAGATTTGCGGTCTAACTCTTTTCTTCCCAATTTTATTAAAAATTGTCAACTCGATCTTCTCGATAAAGTACGATAAAAAAAAGACTCTTTCGCAAAGCATTTCTAATTGCTTTGCGCTAAAAACAATGTTTAAAAATTATTTAAAACGTATATAGTTAAATCAGATATACGTAAAGCTAATGGCGGACAAAAGAGGCGTTATCAAAGAAATCAAGTTGGCACACAAAAGAAACTGACTCGTATTTAATTAACAAACATAAATAAAATTGGAAAGAGATTTTAAATGAACAAAAATTAACTATTAACTCAACCGCAATGGAATACTAAATATTTACACAGGTTAGTAAGGAAGAATAGCGAAGGGAAAAAAAAGGTTAAATATAGATAGATGATCACACTATATATATAATTAAGACTCGTCTAATAAAAATGGTTACATAACAAATACATATAATTCAATGAAGCAATTAAAAAATATATGAACAAAAGGTAGCATAAGAAATAGTTCAATAGAGGAGATACGATTACCGTCCTTTTTCCTTGGTCATTTACACAGGTTAGTAAGGAAGAATAGCGAAGGGAAAAAAAAGGTTAAATATAGATAGATGATCACACTATATACAATTAAGACTCGTCTAATAAAAATGGTTACATAACAAATACATATAATTCAATGAAGCAATTAAAAAATATATGAACAAAAGGTAGCATAAGAAATAGTTCAATAGAGGAGATACGATTACCGTCCTTTTTCCTTGGTCATGTTCCCTACGGCGTTCGTGGCTTGATCCGACCGTCGACAGGTATTTGTCCGGACAATGAAATTATGTAGTATGGTTTCACGAAAAGTTCTCCAGACACGGCACAGAGTTCAGATGACCATTGAGTGGATACTATGGCATTTTGGATGGTATTCAGGAACCTCGGCGATAGGCAAAGCTATTTATTTGCCTAGCCGAGCATATTCATTTCCTTCAAAATACTATGGCTTTTAACTGGAGCATGTTCAAACTTCTCCATTATTTGAAAACGACCGCTGTATAACTTTTTGGAGCACAAGCTAAATGTGAAGCAAATCGGAGAGAGTTCTCCAAAAAGAAATAAGAATGCACTCTCAAGAAAACTTGGAATAACCAGCAAGAAAACTCTGAATGAATCCTTCAAAAGCAAAATCTGAATCAACTGAATCCTTCAAAAGGAAAATCTGAATAATCCTTCCAAAGGAAAAATCTGAATAATCTGAATCCTTCAAAAAGAAAAATCTGAATAATCTGCTCCTTCAAAAAGAAAAATCTGAATAATAATAATCTGAATCCTTCAAAAAGAAAAATCTGAATCCTCTAGTCTTTTGTTCTCACTTCTATTTATACCCTCTCTGTCAGCTACCTTCTATTGTTTGTATGATCTGAGATCTTGATAAGCCTCCCCATGCTCCTTTGTTTCAAAGCAACATTTTCTAAAAATAACTTTTATTTTTTTACTCTAAATGGGCTTAACTAATTAAAATATACATTCTTTTAGAAATGTTGGTGGTCTTATCTCAAAATCAGATCATACTAAATATTTTAACAAAATTTTAACAATATATTATTATTTTTTTTATAGTAGAATAAGCATTTTATTTCAGCAGAATTTTGCATTAACTCATATATATACGCTAGATGTATATATATATGTTTGACTAATAGGTTAAGCAATTTTTATTAATAGAATGAAATTTATTTAAAACAAAATATTTAAATGTACTACACATTTAATAAGCATAATTATTTTTAACTCTAATGCAAAACCCTGCTGATATTGGACTATAAACTTAATTCAGGTCTACAATATTAATCAAGTTTATATGAAGATGTGAAGCATGGATCGGACTTCAGATCCATTGCTTCATTTCCCAATAGTTAGTGAGCAAAAAAAAAATGTTAAAAAAAAAATGCTGTTGCTTCAGGTCAGAGGTCAAAATTTTGTGACAGGTGAGTTCAAACCTACTCTTTATTTGCTGTAATATTTAATTTGTTACTACCTACGGTGTTTTCTTTACTTTATTATATCTCACGGTTTATCCATAATTCAATCTTCTGTGTCTTAAATCGGGTCTGTGTTGTGTTTAGTCTAACATGGTATCTATTTTTAATTTGCATATTTTCCGGGGTCCGGTGGTATGCAAGGTTTTAAGTTTCTGGCATTGTATACTCCTTTTATGCCGTTATTATCTTCCAAAAGGAACGCATTTCTCCCGCATTCCTTTTTCAATGTGTATGGCCCTTGATATATTGGGAAAAACTTTTTGAATTCTTTCCGCAATGTATTACTTGGCCTAGGGTCTCTCAGCCATACTTGCTCCCCTTGCCTGAATTGATATTGCTGGTTTCGTTTTTTATTTTTCCGGTGCAGCGCAGCCCGTTTTAATCGTTCATATGCTATCTTTTGATCTTGTAGTTTATCTATCTTCCCCATTTCCATCGGCATTTTGGTTTTAAATAACTGAGGACATTCTTTCCCATAATGCAGGCGAGTTGGAGTAAATCCTGTCGACTCATTCATTGTGTTGTTAATATATTGTACCACCTTTTCGGTTTTATTTACCCAGTCCCGATGGTTGGTTGGTATATATGTCCTAAAGAGTCGCCCTATTTCTCGCATGACTCTTTCACAAGGGTTAGCCTGTGGATTTCTAATGGAAGTTAGCCTATGATGAATTCCTTGTTTAGCCATCCATGTCTTCCATTCTTTGGATGTAAATGCTGTGCCATGATCAGATATCACTATCTGGGGTTTTCCAACTTCTGGCAACTGTTTTTCCCGAAGTGCCTTTATTGCTCCTCTAGCATTTGCTGTCCTTACTGGGTATGCTTTCACGTACTTTGAAAACACATCATACGTGACAAATAGATATTGGAATCGTCGAAACATCGGTAATGGGCCATAATGATCTACAGGAAGAGCTCATTTGGTTTAGATGCGAGGATCGGTTGTGGCTCTCCTGCATACGATCGATTTGGTGCCTTGCTCCGAGCACAAATCTCACAGGTTTTCAACACACGTAAGATCTGTGAGTACATCCCTGGCCAATAAAATTGACGTTTTATTGCTTCTTCTACTTTCCGAGGACCATAATGTCCCACCGACTGATGGATGTGGGTAATAATTTGGTGTCTCAATTTGTGAGGTATTATGACTTTCCATGGATTGTGAGGGCTTTTGGTATTAATCTGAAGGATCCCATCTGTGATTCTGTATTGATTATAGTGCCTACTGGCTGCCATCTTAGATGTAATAATGTTAATTATTTTCTTATATTGAGCATCCTGGGACTGCCAATATGCTAAATTCTGGAGGTGAGATTCCACTGTTTTTTCTGCTGTGGTTGTCATTATCTTCATTGCCTGGTTTCCTAAATCTGGATTCTGAGCAGCCATGGGCATAGGGTGGCGGCTTAAAATATCAGCCACAATATTCTGTGATCCAGGGCAATAAATGACACTATACCGAAACTGTTGAAGAATCAGGCTCCACCTTATCAATCTGTCATTGTTTAAAAAGCTCTTGTTCAGAAATTCCAAACATTTGTGGTCAGTTATGATTACCACTTCTGATCCCAACAAAAACTGTTTCAGTTTCTGGCACGCCCACACTATTGCTAATGTCTCCTGCTCAGTTGTTGTATAATGCTTTTCTGCCCCTCTCAACGTCCGACTAATAAAGTATAACACTTGATGCTCATTTTTATCACCAATTTGAAACAACACAGCACCCAAGCCTTGCCTACTGCTATCTGTTTGAAGGTAAAAGGGGCGAGAAAAATCCGGATGGTATAACATTACTGTTTCCAAGAACTTATCTTTTACTTTAGACATTTCTTGCTCATGCCTCTCTTTCCATTCCCATTTTTTACTACTCTTCTTTATTAATTCAATTAGCTGTGTGGTGTCATAAGCAAATCTAGGATAGAAGCGGTGATAGAAATTACACAATCCCAGAAATGCTCGAACCTGCTTCTGGTTGGTGGGAGTTGGAAAATTCTTTATAGCTTCTATTTTTGCAGGATGGGGTTTGACACCTTGACTATTTACAACATGGCCCAAAAATTCAATTTCTTCCACTGCAAAAAAACTCTTTTCCATGTTGATGGTTATATTTTCACGTATGCATTCACGAAAGAAGCTTTCCAAATGACGCAAATGCTCATCGATGTCCTTTGAGGCGATCACGATATCGTCCACGTAACACACCATGTGTTCCTGTATTTGAGGAGATAAAACATTCTTCAAACATCTCATGAGGCCTGCTCCACTATTAATTAAACCGAATGGAACCCTCTTGAACACGTGAGTCTGGCCATTGTAACGAAATGCCGTATACTTTCTATCGCGTTGGTCCAACGGCATTTGCCAATAACTTGCTGTCATATCCATGGTCGAGAATACAGTCTTCCCTGCGAGCTGCACAAACGTTTCATGCATTGGTGGTGGCACATCACGTTCCGGAATGGTCACATTATTTAGGCGACGCGCATCTAAACACAAACGCACATTTCCGTTTTTCTTCTTGATTACAATCAATGGGTTATTGTAGGGTGAAGGGGCCCGTTCAATAATATCCCATTCCAGCATCTGCTTTATTTGTTTATCCACTTCCTCTTTGTATTGGAATGGGATAGGGTATGTTTTTGTTTGGTGGTACGATTCCTCTCTAAGCCTAATTCGGTGAGTGTACCCTCTAATTTTTCCTGGTACGCCAGAAAATACCGCTGCATATCTTTGTAAAATTTGTTGCAACTGCTGACTATGCTCGTTATTCCTAATCATTGATATGCCCACTTTTTGTTTTATCATTTCCTCATCGATCGCTTGTATAACACAACTGCCAATGGGGTGATTCTCTTGAGCCACTATTGTAAATGGGACTTGTATGCCTTCTAACATACATTTCCTCGTTGGGTAATGTATGATCCCTTGATACTGCTGAAGGAAATCTGAACCTAATACTAAGTCATACAACAAACCCTCCATTACTAAGAAGGCATGATTAAAACATTTACCGCTAATTTTCATCTCCAACCACATTTGGTATCGTTCACTATTCATTTTTCTTCCATTTGCCAGAGTTAACTGGATAGGGCGCATGGGAAACTTTAAGTATTTTGGGTTGCTTTCATATTCCATGGCTAGTTTTTTTGATATGATAGATACTTGACTGCCAGAGTCAACTAATGCTTGTATTTCATTGTCGTTTATGGTTACTTGAATGACTGGGTTTGAATTTGTGCCTATGTCTTCGTTATCCTTTTGTTGTACAATTGCTGTATGGGATGGCATCGCTTCTCTATTTTCTACTCTTGACAGGTTTGTACTCTTTTGTTTGGCAATAGATTTATTTTGAAATCTTACCTCCTTTTCATTTCTGTCTTCATCAAGATATTCATATTCGATAGCCGTTAGTATACGAGTTGTACCTTCAATATCTTGCACTTGACTGCTTATTAATATTTTCCTTATCCAGAGTGGCATGTTGTGCCTAATCATCCTTACTATCTGCATTTCTGGATAATTGAATGCACTTAGGGCTTTAATTCGATTTACCTGCCTAACAAAAAACTGAGCATAAGTCTCTTGATGGTTAGCTGGGTATCTTTCATGCATTATGGAATACATCAAACCTTCCTGCCGCTCTGCACTCCAATACATTGACATCATTGCATTCTCATATTCCATAAATGTTTGTGGTTGTATAGACAGAGTGTTCCACCAGTCTCTGGCAGATTCTTTTAAATGATGACTGGAGATCGCCACTTTTTCTTGTTCTGTCATATTCTGAAATTGAAAAAACATTTTGAGACTGTCTAGGTGGTGTCTAGGGTTTCCACCCGGTTCCCCTCTAAAACATTGTATATGTACGAATTTTGCCACAGGAGATGTTACCGGATTAATTATTATTGGCGTAAGGATTTGGTTGCCTTGTTGCGCCTGGATTGGATTCATCTGTTGATGAATGTTCATTTCCTTTTTATCCACATTCATCTGTCCATTTTCTTCTCCCTCCTGTATTTGATGCTTGACTGACACGTCCAAGGCATGCATATCCTTTCCTAATTCATTATCTAACAATGATTTAAGTTGTGTATCATCTTGTTTCTGTTGCCATTTTAACTGAGTATCCTCATCTGGCAATACTTTTGTTCTGGTATGTTGTTGCTGGAGACCCATGTTTTCCTCCACACGGTTCAGTCTTTGTGATGTCATATTCATGAATTCTTGGAACATGTTCATCATCATTTTTCTTTTGTCTCCCATTTCTGTGATGAGATCTTTCACATTGTTTTCTTGGTCACTATGAGTCGATGCTGTATTTGGAAGGTTGAGCATTACCTCCTCATCGCTGTCATGTTCGTCTTTCTTCTGTTGGTCCATTTTTGCCTAATATTGGCTATTTTGCTAGACAACAAACACACCTTATTTATAAAACTTATTTTAGTCTTTTATAAACTAGATAAGTATATTATATCACGTATATCTAGGAGCTATATCCTTCTGTATATCAAAAAATTTTTTACTTCTTTCTAAAATTATAACTAAGTCAGTATTCTAAGTTCTTTATTTTGTATAACTGTTTTATTTATGTTTTCAGAAATTAACTTTGCCTACCTCACGAGGTCCTATCTTAACCCTATGCCTATATGTATCTGTTTGTACATGAAAATATATATATATATAAAATCCTGCCGTGTCTGTCTTTAATATTTATACTACATATTAGTCTCCTCACTTTATTTATTGTTATATTTCATTAAAATATCACTGCTATTTTGTCCCAATATAATTAAAATAACACACTTACAGCTTGACCTGGCTTTCTCTGACATCTGAAACAACTAAAAAATGCATTTACATTAATACAAGTATATATATAAAAAAATGTGAGCAAAATATACGTACGTCATGTTTAAAAATTATTTTGGCTCACTATGCATACATTGTTATTTTGATCATCTACTATAGTTTGGTTTATTTGATATCCGATATGAGAGATTGCACTTGCCGACAAATTTATTTGAGAAGGGCGCCAGTCGACAAGACAATGGCCATATCAAATATACATATTAATGGATAATGATCCAAGCACACATTGATAAGGTTTATAAAGTTTAATGCGATTACAATTTATTTTGATTTTCACTTCACTTTCAAAAAAATCTCTGCATGAATAAGTAAATGGTATTTTAAATGACAATATTAAGTAAGTCTAAGACGTATAACAACTAAGTAAGGTAACATGTCTGACCTGGGTTCGAAACCACGCTACCGTTTTGGTCAAGACAGAAAAAAAATTTAACCAGCCTAAAGTACGATTAACAACACAAAATATTAATACAAAAAACAATTAAAATAAAAGTAAAATCCCATGATAACCATCACTCCGAATTATGAACCTGGGATCGAAACCAACTACCATTTTGGTCACACCCGAAATAGATTAACAATTATCACGCAATTTTACAGAATCACGCATTGAAATCAAAAACTGTTTAAAAAACATTTATATAAAAACGGGTTTTACCGAACTATAACGAAGTGTATACCATATGCATCCATATATATGAATATGTACATCATTAAATAAGCATATATATGACTACATATAAATATACAAACAGATATACCTATACAAATATTTCTTTTATTATCATGTACATGAATTTATTAGAAAGCTGTCAAATTGCAAACCGCATACTCCTATTATTTCAGGCTAGTAAACGCTGGTCGCAACTATGACAAGGAAGCAATGATTGCGGACATAGACCTATTATTTCAGGCTACTCAGCAATCGAGAACTCTACAATGTAAGGGGTCTTCACCTAAACGGTTACTCTAAGGGTCTTCACCAAACATGGTTACTAAAAAACAAGGGCTTCACCTAACGGTTACTCAAAGGGTCTTCACCTAACGGTTACTCAATAAATGATTCAATAGCATAATCCGAAATGGAGAAAAAAAATCTTAACTAAAGGGTGGCTGACATATATGTTATACAAAAATACTTTAATATATATATATTTATTAAACGAACATACGCATTTACTTTGTATTAAGTTGAAAATTAAATTTGATATTTACGAAACTTATACTTATATATTTGCGAGGAAACGTAACTGCAAAATATTTAAAAGTAAAAAAAAAAATTTTGCATGATTAAAATTATTCATTATATATAAAAACGAAACGCAGAGAAAGTGAAAAAAATATTTGCTAACACCGTATGTTGACACGTGTTAATTTGAACTTATCAAAACTTTTTGATCTTCGAAAAACTTTCTATTAATGGAAAAATGTTATCTAAGATCTTTACAAAAATTTATACAAACGGAGAAAAAATTCTATTATCTAATTGTACTTTTTTTTTTTACTACAATATTAACACAACCGAATATACACTATATTTCGAAAAAAAACATTATTACATCAAAACTTCTCATATTTGAGCAATACTAAAAATAATCTAAAGTACGAAAGCTAATTTAAGGGAGGGCGGGTGGGTATATATTTGACACTTCCGCCTCATCGAAGCGATATACTTTATAAGACAAACAACAATATGGCGACTGGCCATGACAAAACTACTCATGCGGGAAAAAAAATTTCTATAACTCTGATATTTTATTCTCCTTATATATATATAAAAAAACAACTAACGGAGTGTTAACTTTTCTAAACGTAAAACATTCATTTTAGCAATTTAAAACTCGGGGAAAAAATTTTTTTTTACCTTATAGACACATTTAACTTTTTAATTAATTAAAAAAAATGACATTTGCTCTCATTAGGAAACAAAACTCGGAAAAATTATACGTATATTTTTATATAACTATATTAAACTAAAACTAACTTCTCAGGGTAGTAATTTTTTTTAAAAAAAAATGACATACGTCCCACTGCGACAAACTAGAAGCAAAAAAATTCACGTATAACTAACAATTATTTTGTTATTTTAAAAAAAAAAAACATTATATATATGTGTACAAATTACTCATTAATTTAAAACAGAAGAAAGAAAAAACATTATACACACATACAAATGTTATACAGGGCATTGCAGGGTATGTAAATTTCGAATAGACACACGATGGGCGTCCAGAATACGGAGAAAAAAAATTCTTATACGTCTACCTATATTTTCAAATACCCTATTCCTATTCTTCCACTAAAAAAAATGAAATTCGCCCCATGTTGGGTGCCAGAATACGGAGAAAAAAAATTCTACTGTGACAGTCAGATGATGTATGTTGGCTTAACCCAGTTCGAATACTAGGCGAAGGTACCTCGGGGCCACTCATACGCGAGATATTAAATCAAGAATACTATGACCTCTGCCCATTCGCCTATTCTCGAGGCCTGATCACGAACAAACAACACTATCTGAGCCATGCATAAATTATTTTTCAACCGGCCAAGCTTAGCACAGCGGTAGAGACATGGACTGGAAACACATAAAGAGCTAAATAGTTAAATGTGCAATAAAAGTACTAAGAAACATGTGTTTTGCGTGCCTGGATCATTGAAAAGTAAAATAAAGCATTATAATAAAATTAGGAAACTCAAGCTTTTGATAGTTAAATAATATGTTTAATTAATGGCTTTAAAATATGAATAATGATTTAATGGCCTCCGCTATTCCTCTAAATTAATGAAACAAACTAATTAGACAATAAAAACGGATTAATAGATTTGCGGTCTAAATCTTTTCTTCCCAATTTTATTAAAAATTGTCAACTCGATCTTCTCGATAAAGTACGATAAAAAAAGAATCTTTCGCAAAGCATTTCTAATTGCTTTGCGCTAAAAACAGTGTTTAAAAATTATTTAAAACGTATATAGTTAAATCAGATATACGTAAAGCTAATGGCGGACAAAAGAGGCGTTATCAAAGAGATCAAGTTGGCACACAAAAGAAACTGACTCGTATTTAATTAACAAACATAAATAAAATTGGAAAGAGATTTTAAATGAACAAAAATTAACTATTAACTCAACCGCAATGGAATACTAAATATTTACACAGGTTAGTAAGGAAGAATAGCGAAGGGAAAAAAAAGGTTAAATATAGATAGATGATCACACAATATATATAATTAAGACTCGTCTAATAAAAATGGTTACATAACAAATACATATAATTCAATGAAGCAATTAAAAAAATATATGAACAAAAGGTAGCATAAGAAATAGTTCAATAGAGGAGATACGATTACCGTCCTTTTTTTCCTTGGTCATGTTCCCTACGGCGTTCGTGGCTTGATCCGACCGTCGACAGGTATTTGTCCGGACAATGAAATTATGTAGTATGGTTTCACGAAAAGTTCTCCAGACACGGCACAGAGTTCAGATGACCATTGAGTGGATACTATGGCATTTTGGATGGTATTCAGGAACCTCGGCGATAGGCAAAGCTATTTATTTGCCTAGCCGAGCATATTCATTTCCTTCAAAATACTATGGCTTTTAACTGGAGCATGTTCAAACTTCTCCATTATTTGAAAACGACAGCTGTATAACTTTTTGGAGCACAAGCTAAATGTGAAGCAAATCGGAGAGAGTTCTCCAAAAAGAAATATGAATGCACTCTCAAGAAAACTTGGAATAACCAGCAAGAAAACTCTGAATGAATCCTTCAAAAGCAAAATCTGAATCAACTGAATCCTTCAAAAGGAAAATCTGAATAATCCTTCCAAAGGAAAAATCTGAATAATCTGAATCCTTCAAAAAGAAAAATCTGAATAAATCTGAATCCTTCAAAAAGAAAAATCTGAATAAATAATCTAGTCTTTTGTTCTCACTTCTATTTATACCCTCTCTGTCAGCTACCTTCTATTGTTTGTATGATCTGAGATCTTGATAAGCCTCCCCATGCTCCTTTGTTTCAAAGCAACATTTTCTAAAAATAACTTTTACTTTTTTACTCTAAATTTCTTTCTTTAAAGTTTGAATTCTATTAATTAAAAAGAAAGAAAGAGAAGGCCATCTTTAATTTGACTTGAATGGGCTTAACTAATTAAAATATACATTCTTTTAGAAATGTTGGTGGGCTTATCTCAAAATCAGATCATACTAAATATTTTAACAAAATTTTAACAACAATATATTATTATTTTTTTTATAGTAGAATAAGCATTTTATTTCAGCAGAATTTTGCATTAACTCATATATATACGCTAGATGTATATATATATGTTTGACTAATAGGTTAAGCAATTTTTATTAATAGAATGAAATTTATTTAAAACAAAATATTTAAATGTACTACACATTTAATAAGCATAATTATTTTTAACTCTAATGCAAAACCCTGCTGATATTGGACTATAAACTTAATTCAGGTCTACAATATTAATCAAGTTTATATGAAGATGTGAAGCATGGATCGGACTTCAGATCCATTGCTTCACTATATAAAGATGGATTATATTTTTAGCATCAATTTTTTAATGTGTGTGTGTGGGGTGAGGGATATTTAAAAATTATTTAATCTTCCAAGATATATTTTATTTTTTTCCAAATGTATGTTGTAAGGTATTAAATTTATAATTGATAATTTGTATGGCAGAGAAATGAAACAGTCTTCCTTATTATGTTTATTATTATTATTAATTAAATGATTGTGTCTAGATTTTTTTATTAAATGAAATGCTTGTAGAAAATTTATCTAAAAAGATTAATTCTGCTAAACAGCACATGATCACTATTTCTGCACAATATTTATAAAATTTATTCTTTTTATATAATGCAATACTATCAAATTGGTTAAAATTTTTAACTCTATACCAAAAACTATATAATACTGTTTTTTTAATGTATTATAGGTTGCTCACTATGTGATTAATTAGTGTTATTTTATTTTTAACTAATGCAATATATTGACTTTTTTTCAATTAATATATTCAAGAATTTTAATTTATTAATATTTATAATATTATTTTTTAAAATATCTTTACAACAGATATTAAAATCTTTTAATTTAATCAATAATTTTTTATTCTCATCAATAAAAGACAATCATCTATAAAGTGATTGTTTTAAAATGTATTTCTAGTTTAATTATTAATATCATATATGTATATGTGCATATGGGATTTATAGTGTTTCTCTTGAGAAATTATTGATATTATTATTTCTGCATAAATTTTAAGAATAATTGCAAATGTAATTTTTATTTGATATATGTAAGCTCTATGTTTGATTTGAAAGAAAATTTAATTTTTTTTTTTTTTTTAAAGTAAAGATAAGCTAAATGAGAATTTTTTTTAAAAGCACATCTTTAAATAAATGCAAATTAACAATAGTTATATAACCTTCAGTAAATAGTAAAATAATCAAATGATTAGTCATTCGAGAAGTCATGAAACATCTGAATATCATAAGTATTAGATTGAACTTTGACCCATGAGTCTGTAGATCTCAATTCCACGATTATGCAGAGCAGGTCACTTTCTGATTATGCGAAAAAATTACATTAAGTATTGCTATGTGTAGTTCGATTTTTTTTTTCTTTTATAATGATTATAGAGTAAGAAATGGTTGATCATTTGTTCATAGTCTTTCTCTTTAAATTGATTTGTTAGGTTTAATTATGATAAAATAAAAATTTAATACATATAAATTATTTTTTTTAATTGTTCTTTTACCAGCTTTTTGTAAGATTAATACATAACTCTAACTAAAAATTATTATTATATTACATTGATTTGGATATTAATTAAGTTAAATAACTCAGTTAATCGAAAAGGATTGTATCATTATCTGAAAATGATTGTCTAAAGGAATTTATTCATATTATACAGTTTCTTTAAGATTGTGTGAGATGATGTGTTATTAATAGTAGTGAAAAATTGGAGACATTTAAAATGAAAGCTGGTGTTTTTTAGTTTTTCCTCCACTTTTTTGATCGTATTTTTTAAACAATTTACAAGCAGTTTTATGTCTCTGGTATTAGCATGTAATAAATGATGGAATTTTTACTTTGAATTGATAAAGCAAAAACAAAAACTTCATCTTTTCGGTTTTACAATATGGTGATGATTGGTTATTCTTGCCAATTTAAATACATAATATTCTTAATGTTATGAATATCAACTATAAAGTTTAATTTAATAACTAATGTTTGTAATACTGGATGCTTTTATCAATCCATAATAGAAGAAAAATATTTGAGTGATTATTATTAGCTTGAGAATGTAGATCAATTTAAATGTCTTGGTAAATTTTTAGATAGAAAGTAGGAGCAATTTGCCACTACATTTAACAATTTAAAAGATAGAATATTTCATTATAGTAATGTGACTACTTTGTTTAAATTAGTTATATATATATATACACATATAGGATGTAGTACATATATACATGTAGCAACCATTCGTAAATGAGTATGGTTATTCCAAGGGAAGAAAGGGAAAAAAACATCTAAAAATAAGTTTACCAATGACTATGCAAATCAATTTGTGAATCACAAACATGTCTACATACAGAACATGTTAATCCATTTTTCTGTTTGATATTTTGTGATGCTATATTAATTACTTCAGCAGAGAACCAGAAATATTTCAATACCATATATAATTGTAACTTGCTGATGTATTCTATTCTCTGCTTTATCTTTCAATAGAAATAATCAATATCACACTTTTTTAGAATGTCTTTTAGATAATTCTTATAATGTAAATGGAGTCTATGTCTCTCATAGAAACCATGCTCATT
Source organism: Epiperipatus broadwayi (assembly GCA_028023455.1). NCBI lineage: Eukaryota > Metazoa > Onychophora > Udeonychophora > Euonychophora > Peripatidae > Epiperipatus > Epiperipatus broadwayi. The sequence continues at coordinate 7,718,657 of JAQFVV010012431.1, read as the reverse complement.
CTCATCATAATACATTTTTTTTAAATAATCTTATATTATTCATTCGTTTCACATGTCCAATTTATTGAATGTGTGATTTTATAATAATGAATGCTATAATATCATGTTCAACAAGTTGAACCTGGCAATGTATTTTTTTTTAATTTTACGGAGCTTTCTTAAATGAAACTTTAATAATGCCTTTATATTGTCTGGATAATGTGTCTGTTGTGTATTCTGTTATGAAGCTGACTATCAATAATTATCACAAAAGTATTAATTACCCAAAACGTTATTAATTAAATAAGAATAAATACATTTATTTACATATTACCACAAGTAAGAGAACATATAAATATAAATGATTTTACATCTATACCCGATCAAACTCAATAACAATACAAATATTGCTACAAAGTTATCTTTCCCGATCGGACATCTCTCGACTGCTGAAATTATTACAAATTTACAGCGCTTGGATGAATTTATAAATTCTAGGGGAAATTACCAATACTATACAATAACTGACACATGTACCATATTACTAGAAATAGATTCTAATTGATTATGAAATAAACCCTACAGGCATATTACTCTGATTTGTTTGGTGAGAAAAAAGAGACGAGACATAAAAAGCCATCCATTATTTAAGCATTATTTAATACATAAAAAAAATATATACTAATAAGACATAATATTACGGTAAAAAAAAAATCATTAAAGATAATAAGATAAAATTATATATAGTTCTATACCACTAAAACTAATACTATTAATTGTCTCCATTTTTATGAGATAATTATAGAAAGTAGATTATCACTTTTCATTCCAGTGTCTTATTGATAAATCTAATAGATAGTTCACTTTACTAATAATTAATTAAGCGATTAGATTTAAGTTCATTTGACCATGTTACTGAAAGTATCTACAAACGTGACATATATATTTAAAAGTTTGATTTACCTAGGTTTTCTCACAGTTAGAGTATACTCAGCTGATCGTCATGTGGGTTATCCCACTTCTTTAGGAGAGACGGTTATTCTTGGGATCCAGCTCCGATTTCTTCCATTCAATTCATTTCCTCCGTATTCTTTTTGATATCCAGGTATCGATATAGCAGTGACAAGAACGGTGAGCTATCAGGCAGGCGCAATATCTGCTGTTAATTCATGGATTGTGGCTGACCATACGAGCAAGGCACGTATGGATCAAACTAGCGTCCATCTGTGATTACTAGCCACGCATCCCCGAAGCTTCACAATTATAGCAGAGTTTGTACATAGTCGCTTGATCCAAAGTTTCGGCACTCTTCAAAAAAAACCAAAGTAAAGTCTTGGACAAGAAGCCTAATAAAAGTTTTGTCTTTCTCCTTTCTCTCTCTCTTTTTTTTTTTATCTTGATCTCTCGTTTTTATAGCTTTTCCCTTCATTGTTCACTGGAATGTCATTATGTTCATTTCATACCTCTATTTCTACTTCCTTTTGCAAACCTATATTGTTTTTTCTTTAATTTCATAGCATCAGTTTTGATTTATTTATTTATTATTATTATTTTTTTTTTACTACTCAATAAAATCAATTTTATTTACTTACAATATCCTTTCCCTTTTTTTAAACAGTTATATATATTTCACTCATTCGAATGTGTAGTTTTACAGAAAAGATTCTTATCTTTACATAAACCTATTTCTACTTATATACATTTCAACGGAATTTCGTAAATATTAGTTCTTAAATTATCTGACTCCTTTTTCTTTTAAATTTTCTTTTAAGTCTTGATCATAAAATTAAATGATACATGTTTAACGCTCTATTAACTTTATTATTTATTTATTTTGTATTTTTTTCTCAAAATGTTGACTTTGAAGAGTAAAAGATACGAATCTCATCTCACCTCCTTCCCTTTCCTTCACTTAACTACTGTAATGTTTTCCTTTGTAATTAATTCCAATCAGTTAAATTCCTTAAATCAATTCAAACGACTTCTATTTAAACACATTATAAATCTTGTAATAGATTTCCTTTTTTTCCCCTTTCGAGTTTTAAACACTATTTCGTATTTAAAAAAAAAGACATATTTAATATTACTTGACATATTAAATATTTACATGTGTGAACACAGGGTCTGTGATCATTGCAATATATACACGTCAACTAAATAGCATTCATTAGTTCCCTTTATATACACATTAACAATTAGTCCTTGATTTAAAGTTCTAAATGTTCAATGCTATAATCGCACCAAGCAAACAAATATTGCCACTGCAATAGTGGTGGACCTTAAATGAATATTAAAAATTTATACTCACAGTACTTAAAATATTATCCTCATTGGGCCTTCTTAGGTTTATACAAATAATAAAAAGACCGGTGAGGTCTATAAACATTTTCCCTAGTTGGCTATCTTTCACCTTCAGAGGCATGGGTTCTGGGACACTTCCATCATTGCAGAAAAGTAGAGCACTTTCCCTTCAACTTTTCTCAAAGGTCCTATGGCAGCAACGACAACACAGCATGCGAAGAGTGGAGAAAAGCTGGCAACGGCACTCTTTTGTACTGTGCACACTATTTATACTGTTTTCTCCTTGGTTGCATTGATAAATTCCTATCATTCCAATGTAAAAGTAAATCTATTTGACTAATGCATTTTCAAATGGATCCAGCTTCTAATTAGACCGTTTGCATTCCACAATAATGAGATTCAAATATTCCGTTTGTTTTCTACTAAAATAGTTTAATAGTTCGATTTTAACAATACACAGTTTTCTTGGCATTTTAAATATACGAGTTATATCCGGTCTTGAAAATAATCATTTGCATTATTTTTCAGCAATCTTTTATAGAATGCTTTTAAGTTGCAATCTTTATCTGTTTAAGTCTAATTTATCTGCAAACCAATCTTTCTTCGTTAAATTAGACTTAAACTTAAATTATCAAAATAAAGTTTCCTTTATTTTTGTAGAATTTATTTTTCATTACTTTTTTACAACTTATATATCTATTTATATTTACGTTTGCATTAATTATTCACGATCTTTTTATTGCTTTTTAAATTAGATATGTATTTATATTCCATTACTGTTTTTTCTGTTTTTTCTCTCAAGTAAAACTTAGCTTTATAACTTATAGCTCTTGAATTATTAAAGCCTAATATATTTTCTACAAAATATAGCAGTGTCCAAGTCTTACTTTCATATAATTAATTAGGTAAAATAGCAGCTCTATATACAGCTAATTTAAATGCAATAGTTATTTCTCTGTGATGAAATACATTATCTTTTAACTTATTAAAGACATCAGCAACATATTAGAGTCTGTGATTCTCCTCAACATGTAAGTCTTTTTTTCTACTTATAAAATATTAAGGTACCTTAAATTGGTTTATACTTTCAAATTGATAACATTCAAGCTAAAAAATTGTTGAGGATTTTTTTCTGTCAATGACTAATAAAGATCTTGAGTTTTTTTTCATATTAATTATTAATCAAAGTTTTTAAATGTTGCATTTAAAATATTAAATACATTCTGTAAATCATCTTTTGAACTGGTAAAAATAGCATCATCATCAGCTTAATGTACAGTTCAAATTTAAAATTCCACGATTAAATCTGTATCGCATTTTAGTCCCTGTTTTATTAAATTGCCTGTAGACAATTGTCATAAAAATTGAAAATAATGTTGGAGCAAGAACACATCCATGGTTTAACACTAGTTTTTATTTCAAGTGCCTCAGATTTTCTACTTGTAATAATAATACTTATTCATTTCATCATGTAAAAGCTGTATAATACAAATAAATTTTGGTGGATAACTTCAAACAATGCTATAAATCTAATTTGATTAATTGAATCAAATGTCTTGATCAAATCAATATTTTCAAACAAAATATATTCTATTCTACAGCAATGAATTCTATATTAGCAGATAATACATCTTCTACATGAAAATTTAATTTATCATATTAAAAAATCAAGAGTTTAATATATATATTTATAACCCATGAATTTTAGCAATTTATAAATCATTCTTTTGTTCCTGACACTTTATTTTGCATTTGCTAAACAAAAACCATGTCTATATTGTTTTTTATTTTTCAAAAGTTGCTTTGTTTCAAGAAAATTCTAAAAAGCAATTTTGCTTAATGATATTCCATTATAATTATTATCTTGTTTATTTTCTTTACTTTTAAAAATTGCATCAATAGAAACATCCTTAAAATCAGGTGGCACAACTTTTTGAGTCCATATATATATATATATTCGTAAAAAAATTCTAATATTTTTGAAGATAACATTTTTTCTAAATTTTCTCCAGTTATTTCATTAGGACTTGCAGCCTTTCCATTTTTAAGATAATAACTATTTTGATATTTGTCCAAAAAATGATATGGTAATATGAATATATTATTAAAAGTCAATCTTTCATAATTTACATCATTATGCAAAAGATAATCAAAATATTTCTTCATTGTCATCATGTAAGGGAGTCCATTGTTGGATTTAATAGGATTATCATACCATTTCTAAGAGTTACATTTTGCTTTCATTGCATTAAAAAAAGATTTAGAGTGACCATAATCAGTGGAATGTATGTATTTTCTTTGTAGTTTGAATCCAGTCATCATTTTTAAGCCTTCATAGTAGCTATTGAAGTTCAACTTTCAGATCTCTATATTCATAATGAAGTTCCATATTTAATTTATTATTCTATTAAGCAAAAAATGTCACTTTTCTTTTAATCAAATTATTAATAATACTATCATTATCAAAGTCATAATTCTTCTTTTTAGTGAATCCAAGAATATATTCATTTGTATCCATAACACTTCTTAAGAGAATTCCATGATTCAGTAATATGACAATCCTAGAAATCCAAATTAGCAATTTTAGGGTTTATAGCACTTGAAATTTAGTATGTATAGTAGATACTTCTAAAGAATGAAAATCAATTTTCATATAAGTATGACTGGAATCAAATCTACTTTTTAATGAATTTGTCATTTTAATCTTAAGAATATAATAATCTAGGATTCCTCCAACAATCTGATTTTTGCTCGTGTAATGTTATTTTTTAAACATCATTATTTAGAGTATGGATTTATACATGTTTCTTTATAGTGGTTTTTCTGCCTAAGCAGAGTATATGTAATGGTAATTCTATTATTGTACAAACACATGCATTTAATTCTCCAAGAAGAAAAATTCAATCTTTTAATGTTATTACTGTAATACCATCCAGCGAAGAATAAAAGCTTTCTTGCTATGAAACTAATTTTGGAGCATGAGCACTAGCACTGTTGTACATGGGAAGTTTTAACACCATCAGCCTAACAATTATACAAGGAATTCCAAGAATAAAAGTTACTGGATGAGTTTTTACAGTAATTTCAATGCCATGCATTCTCCTTTCATTGAGATCTGTCCTTCCAAAAAAAATTATAACCATTCACCTATTCTATTAAACTTCTTTCCTGTAGGAGACAAATTCCATTAAATGCAGATATATCAGTCTTAAATCTTGACAGTTTCTTAGCCAATAATGCAGCCTCAATTCTACTCCTGGAGAATTTGTATCAAGTAAAGTTTGCACATTCCATATATTTATGGGAAAGAATTAGATTTATAATATTTATCTTTAGTATTACCAGTGTGTTCTGTTTTATCACTACTGTTGACATTATTGTTTTTATTGCTGTATTGATTAATCCGTTAAGCATGACAACCTAGGCAGATTATGTAAGACAAGCCATTTTTAGACCATATTTTTGAGACTCTTTCACTTCCATAGGTTGTCTAAGCATTCAATCTTTGCCAGCTGGAACTCCTGTTTCATATCCAGTTTTAAATTGATTCATTAGTGACTGTACTGCTTCAAGAAAATATCACAACTGATGCCAATCTGTTAAGTATGTTCCTGTTACTGTTTTCTTAATTTTCAAGAGCTTGAGCTTAAAAAAAAAAATAGGAAATTGTAGTTAGAAATGCTGTACCTATAATTAATTGTCACAATTAGTATAAAGAAATGATTGATATCATCATAGTTCAATACTACTAGGTCCTATACTACTTTAAATAATTGAAGAAGGATGCAGAAAAGACAGTATATAAAACATTATCTAGCTTTTATGAGTCAAGATTCTATTCTACAAGGCTCAGGAACTGTAGTTGGGCACTGTTTATTTATCAATATAATATCATTTAAGAATGCTGTGTAATATTTTTAAAATAGTACATTACCATTATAAAATGAGACTAATTGGTTTTTTGGCTTATCAAATTTTACGATATTGAATCTGCTATTGTAAGAGCACATTTTACTTCGGTAAACTTAAATATGGATTTCATGGAAAAGGCAAACTTAATTTATATTATAATGATTATGTGAAAAATATTATAGAGATTCGAAAATGATTGTTTTCATTGAGAGTATGTGATAATATAGAATACACCAAAAAGCAAAATGTTGGAAATTTTTTGGAAGAAAAATCTGCTGCAGAATATATTAATTAAAAAACAACATATTAAACAAACAAACTAATGTGATATATTTACAGTATATAGGTGTGTGTGTGATTTATATATTGATTTGTATTATTATTACAAAGTTTTTCTTTTTGTTTTTCCATTTCTTTTTTTTTCTTCTGGGATTAGGATATTTCTATTCATTTACATGTGGCTCTAATAAATGTATATACATATACTGTATTTTTTTTAAAAGGATTATTATGTTTTGTTTTTGTTTTAGTGTATTATTTCCAAGTTTTTTGCTCATAACTTAATGATTCAATAAATGCTGTTATATTTATAATATTTTTTTATATAATTTGTTTTTATGATTGCATTAATTATGTAAGTTAGAGGAAAATTACCACTTTAGTGATAACCCATCTGCCTCCATGCCTGCAACCTAAGGTTCAAATCCAATCTAAATAAAACTTGGTTCATGTCCAATTAAGTTATGATTTTTTTTTTAAGTAGCAGTCTAATGATCTGCCTAACTAGCCATCTAATATTACTGTTTTTCTGGGTAGCTGTTAAAGGTGTCTTTGCCCTCCAATGTGATATTTAAATGCTGTTTTTATTACCTATATATACATTGTCAATAAATTTTAATATTACTTTTCATGTGTTTAGTTTTAATATAAACTTATTATTTATTTATTTAGTTGGGACACACAGGGAGATTTTACTACAACCCACCCTCTCCCTGTGGTTAAAGTAAAACTATATACTGAGAGTGCAGGAGTACTCAGTCTGGATGACAAGGAGCTAGGAAAGGTAATTTACTGGCATTCTGATTAATGTATTTGTTATTTTTATTACATGTTTGTATAGTTTAAAATATTTTTTAGTTTAACCAATTATCTCACATGATGCAGAGACATTAGAAAATCATAAAACCTTATTTTAATTTAATAATGCCATAAATAACTTACTCAAAATTTGTCATACACATGAAGATATTGTTTTCAATAAAATCCACAAAAGAGGTATGAGAATAATGATAAGGAGATAGTAATAAATAAAAGGCATATATGAATTTTATAGATTTTTTGATCAGTATGTTTTGTAAATTATTCAAATAGAAAGTAAACTTTTTTTATTTTATAAAGGCTTAATAAAGTTCAGAAACAAATGTATAGATAGCTGAATCCATAACATATGTTCACATTTTTTATCTATGAAGTTTTTGTTTTAATATATATTTACATATTGTCTGTGTAATCTTATACGAACATGGACAAAAATAAATTCAGTATGCTAAAAAGGAGCAATCAGAAAATATAAATATGCATGTAAAATTAGAAAATCCTTATTGAAAATAGATAAAGGTCTTTATTCATATTTCAGTTATTCTTTTATTCCTTGTATTGTTTATTTAAAAATATGGAAATCACAGTATTTTGTTTATGTTATAAAATTTAATTAAACTTCTGTCTATGATGATACTGAGATAGATCATTATTTTGAAATTAATTAAAATTAGATATTTCAAATTGGTTTTTTATTTACTTTAAATACCAAGCAGTTGGATGCTAAAATTTTTATTTTGTAGTTACCATCATAAAACACCTTGGATTCTCTGTATGCCTTTGAAGAGCTTGTAGCTAAGCCATTCATCTTCAAGCTAAAGGAATGCAATCATAATTGGTTATTTTGCTTCTTGTGAATTGTGAAGAGCTTGTTCACTTGATTATGGAATAATTTTATTCACTAACATTACAGTCAAAAAGTATTAAAAATTGTAATAGCTTGTTTTAAACAAAGGAAGGAAATTACCCCCTCCCCCATTAAACTATGAATTAAAAGCACTCTAAATGTTAAACAAAAGATCAAGAATTGAATAAAGTCTATCTTTATGGTAGTTGAGGAGAAACCGTATTGCTGCCATCAGATGGTGCTGCGACACCATCAACAACCGGCCCGAAACCTGCAAGTGATAATTTTTTTTTTTTTTTTTTTAAAGTCAAGTAATAAATTTATTTACCAAAGTGGCTCAAAAATGACAAATAAAAAAAAAAAAACCCCGATGAAAGTGGCTCAAAAATCACAAATAAAAAAAAACCGATGAAAGTGGCTCAAAAATGACAAATAAAAAAAAAAAACGATGAAAGTGGCTCAAAAATGACAAATAAAAAAAAAACCCGATGAAAGTGGCTCAAAAATGATAAATTAAAAAAAAAACCCGATGAAAGTGGCTCAAAAATGACAAATAAAAAAAAAACCGATGAAAGTGGCTCAAATATGACAAATAAAAAAAAACCCCGATGAAAGTCGCTCAAAAATGACAAATAAAAAAAAAAACCCGATGAAAGTGGCTCAAAATATATAAAAAAATTATCGATGAAAGTGGCTCAAAAATCACAAATAAAAAAAACAAAGCATGAAAGTGGCTGACCCCCCCCCCCCATAAAATCAAAATTTCTTCACTTAAATCGAAAAATAAAAATGGCTGAAGATATATGTACACAAGAAATAGATAAAAAGTACAAATTATTAAAAAAAAAACAAGAAAATGGTATCAAATCCTGTAATAATTCAAATTTAAAAAATAATTAAGTCCGTGATTAATACAAAAACAAACATGGCGGACAAACCGCGGAAAATCCAAGGCAACGGTTATACAGTATAAACTAACAAGAATATTACTGGTTTGAAATTATGGCGTCTAATCAAACGTAACCCCCCTCCCCTCAATGAAGACTTTCTATCCAAAAATAACTCGGTGTAAAATTATAATGAAATATGGCAACCACCAAGTAACTTTTATAAAATGTACTAAATCTTATCAATATTTTAAAAATCAAAGACTATTTGCAAATATGCTTTGCATTATTTAAGTAACAGATATAATAATAACTCATAACACAGATTAATACATAGTAAGCAAGTTTAAAAGAGAAAGTGGGAAAAATTACCTTGTTCCAAATTCGGTTCATAGCCATTTGCACAACGATGACTTGATCATCACATTTTGCAAAATGTAGCTTTCTTGGTAAATTTCTTAACACTTTTATCAATGATGATTCCCAGCAGATTAAAAAAATTATTGAAAAGAAGGTATCTACAAACACTAGCAGAGTTATTTAAATAAAGTTATGCACATACATATATAATATCCCAATTCAATTTAAAAATAATAAATGATTGTCTACTATATTCATATTATTCAATTATGTTTTATTTAAACAAAGTAACACTAGCAGAGTTATTTAAATAAAGTTACGCACACACATATATAATATCCCAATTCAATTTAAAAATAATAAGTGATTGTCCACTATATTCAATTATGTTTTATTTAAACAAAGTAACACTAGCAGAGTTATTTAAATAAAGTTATGCACACACATATATAATATCCCAATTCAATTTAAAAATAATAAATGATTGTCCACTATATTCATATTATTCAATTATGTTTTATTTAAACAAAGTTGCAAATGCATCTACATTTTTTAATGAGAGATGTCTAATTACAAACATAAAATCTCCCTCCCCCCCCCCCTTAATTGATAGCATAGATTTTCAAAAACTATACTAAATACTTTTAAAAGAAAAAACTTTAACATTAAATTATTTATCTTTAAAGCAATTAATTGTTATCTGGGTTTCAAATTATGGCATATCTAAATTGATCTATAATATTTAATAATCAATGTAAAAAAGGAATACACAAAAAAAAAATTATCAAAGTCTTTTGGAACAGATTTTAACACAAATAGTAAGAGCAAATATGGCAGAAATTAGCGGGATTTTGAATTTTTGCGTTAAAGTTTGCACATATTTAATGTTGTATTCTTCTGCATCAGAATATAATCCTTATTAATTTTGTCAAAAAATAAACATTATCTCAACAACTTGTATTTCTAGCAGTACAAAATAATTAACATGTCATAATAGAATGAAGCAGGTATTTCAAAAGTCGAGTTGAGTTATGTTTTGATTAAATTTGTTGGCTTTGGAAATTATATTTTTTTAATAAAATGTCTATTACGTCATATTTCATTTCACAGTTTGTTCTTTCAAAATGAAAGTGCATACTATAAATGAAGGAAGACATTGGTAATTATTTTTTGGTATCATTTTTTAATTATTAAATATTATTAATGAATTTAGAAAGCCAGAAAAAAATTAATTGCTTTAAAGATAAATAATTTGATGTTGAAAGTCTTTTTTTATAATAGTATTTAGTATATTTTTTGAAAATCTACGCTATCAATTAAAGGGGGGTGGGAGAAGATTTTATGTTTGTAATTAGACATCTCTCATTAAAAAATGTAGATGCATTTGCAACTTTGTTTAAATAAAACTTAATTGAATAATATGAATATAGTGGACAATCATTTATTATTTTTAAATTGAATTGGGATATTATATACGTGTGTGCGTAACTTTATTTAAATAACTCTGCTAGTGTTACTTTGTTTAAATAAAACAGAATTGAATAATATGAATATAGTGGACAATCATTTATTATTTTTAAACTGAATTGGGATATTATATACATGTGTGCGTAACTTTATTTAAATAACTCTGCTAGTGTTACTTTGTTTAAATAAAACATAATTGAATAATATGAATATAGTAGGCAATTATTTATTATTGTTAAATTGAATTGGGATATTATCTACGTGTGTGCATAACTTTATTTAAATAACTCTGCTAGTGTTTGTAGATACCTTCTTTTTAATAATTTTTTTAATCTGCTGGGAATCATCATTGATAAAAGTGTTAAGAAATTTACAAAGAAAGCTCCGTTTTGCAGAACGTGATGATCAAGTTATCATTGTGCAAATGGCTCTGAACTGAATTTGGAACAAGGTAATTTTTCACACTTTCTCTTTTAAACTTGTTTGCTATGTATTAATCTGTGTTATGAGTTATTATTATATCTGTTACTTAAATAATGCACAGCATATTTGCAAATAGTCTTTGATTTTTAAAATATTGATAAGATTTAGTACATTTTATGAAAGTTATTCAGTGGTTGCCATATTTCATTATAATTTTATACCGAGTTATTTTTGGATAGAAAGTCTTCATTGAGGGGAGGGGGTTATGTTTGATTAGACGCCATAATTTCAAACCAGTAATATTCTTGTTATTTATACTGTATAACCATTGCTTTGGATTTCCAGCTTTTGTCCACCATGTTAGTTTTTGTATTAATCACGGACTTATTTATTTTTTAAATTTGAATTATTACAGGATTTGATACCATTTTCTTGGGTTTTTTTTTAATAATTTGTACTTTTTATCTATTTCTTGTATACATATATCTTCAGCCATTTTTATTTTTCGATTTAAGTGAAAAAATTTTGATTTTATGGGGGAAGTCAGCCACTTACATTGGGTTTTTTTTATTTGTGATTTTTGAGCCACTTTCATCGGATTTTTTTTTTTTATTTGTCATTTTTGAGCCACTTTCATCGAGTTTTTTTTTTATTTGTCATTTTTGAGCCACTTCCATCAGGTTTTTTTTTATTGTCATTTTTGAGCCACTTTCATCTGGGTTTTTTTTTATTTGTCATTTTTGAGCCACTTTCATCGGGTTTTTTTTTATTTGTCATTTTTGAGCCACTTTCATCGGGTTTTTTTATATTTGTCATTTTTGAGCCACTTTCATCGGGTTTTTTTTTTATTTGTCATTTTTGAGCCACTTTCATCAGGTTTTTTTTTTTATTTGTTATTTTTGATTCACTTTCATTGTTTGTTTTTTTATTTGTCATTTTTGAGCCATTTCATCGGGTTTTTTTTTATTTGTCATTTTTGAGCCACTTTGGTAAATAAATTTATCACTTGCAGGTTTCAGGCCGGTTGTTGATGGTGTTGCAGCGCCATCTGATGGCGGCAGTACGGTTTATCCTCAACTACGAAATTTACTTTATCTAAGTGACTGTATGGGTAGTAGATGAAATAAAATTTAATTTTGATATTTTATACTTAGATTACTAGATGTATAATTTAAGATCAATTTTTATTTTTGATTATATAAATTAATTGAGTTTGTTCTTAGACAATTTTCATTTTATGAGGTCGATTTTTTTTAGGTGCATTTTTTTTATACTTTTGAATAATAATATTAGAAGGGCCGTTGCATAACTAAAAAACATCTTTGTACAAGGTAAATTTTGACCCCACACTCTCAATTCTATGAAATAAAATTTGTAAATTAAAAGATATTTTTTTACAGTGCTTTCACAAAAAAAACTTGAAAATATAGCTTTAGTCATTCAACGTATTTGGTAAATATCTTACATGTTTTATTTATTTATTTCTATAAAATAAACTTGGAGAATAAAGCACATGCTAAAATAAAACATTAATTAGACTTGCCATGTCAACTTGATTAAAAATCTTTGAATTAAAATCTTTTTAAATAAATCAGTTTACATGCATAATTAAAGTAATAGTAATGAAAACATTGCACTGCTTCCCTCCTCTTTTCAAGCCAGCTCTGATATTATATAAGTAATTATATAATATATAAGTTATTTACCTGGTTATTAAAAATATAATGTACATGCAGAATATGATTTTTTGAAAGCTCCATCCTTCATAGCTAGGAGCAAAGATAGCTTGGCACCTGGCTTATCTCCTTCTTTTTTTTTTAATCAATATTTAGATCAACTTTAATCAGCAGGTCAGTAATTCATTAAAAGCAATTGATTGTTTGAAAATCTATCATGCATAAACTTATTTATATTTCCTATTAAGAAAATTATAAACCTTTAATAATAATATACTTACACTAACACTACTATTTAATTTTTTATCAAAAACTATAATTTATTGTAAATATAATCCGATATTTTAAATTTTTTTACATTGTTTATATTTTATTAGAACTACTAAACTAGGGCAATATAAATAATGTAGCTGATATAACTCTTACGTCCCATTAACAACTTCTTGTTAAAAAGAAAGTTCTTTGTTTTCCAAATCCATTCATTAGTTTTAAATCTGAATCTCTCTGACAGAAAATTGGTTTATGTATTAAGAAGGTATTAAACCTCCGGTTTATAAATATATAAATAAATTATTTATTACAGTAAAAATACTTTTATTTGTTTTCATTCATAATAAAAATTTCCAATGAAATTTATTAAGAATTAAATAATTTAGCATGCAATAATATCTTTTTAAAAATTATGTTTTTATTCATTCTGTTTTTCTTATATTTTAATTGTTGGGTAGATTATGGATCAATTGGGAGTTTTAAGCTAAAGAATGCATCCAAGAAAAAGCTGTTTAGTAAAAAGATATGTCTTTTAAAAAAACAGATAATATCGCCATTAAAAATAGAAAAATCTATTTAGTAAAATGGGTAAAAAGATAATATGATATATTAATAACAAAAAAGAGAAAGTTAACACCCTTAAAAAAATGTCAGCACAACACAGCATTGAACTCAGACCTAACATTTCAGAGGCAGACACTACTGGTACTCCCAAGTAAACAACATGTTTAAATGTTGTAAAATATTATTGATTAAGATAATTTCATTAAATACAGAATTACTGTAATTATGAGGCAATATTTTTTTAAATAAATTTTATTTTTAAATAAATTATTAATATGTTACTTTTTATATAAATTTTATTAATTATAGTGACGAAATGGTATTGACTTAATTGATTTTGTGTCACAATAAGTTTAAATAAAGAAATATTTCTTCTATCATTTAAATAATAAATATTTATAATTAATATGTGTTTATAGGAATAAAGTGATTTTGAAATCTAAACATTTACGTATAAGTTTTATTAATTATCACAACATAATGGTGTCAATCTTTTTGGTTTAGCATAATGATAAGAGTATATTTGTAGTATATTTTGAGCTCATGTCTGCAAATTTGAAACCCACATAATTGACCCAAATAAGTTTAAGTAAAGAAGTATTTCTCTTATATTTAAATAAAAAATATTTACACTAAGAATATATTTCTAACAGTGAAATGATTCGAAAATGTAAACAATATTATTTACATATACACCTGGGTCTCATTTTATGCGATAGATAGGTTCCACAGAAAACCCGCATTAAAAAAAAAATCACACATTAATAGACTTAACTTACCTTGAAAAATGGGGGATAGGTGCTGTAATTTTCAGAATTCGCATAAAAGCAAAGCAACAAGGAAAAATTACTTTAAAATTCGCCTTAAAAATATAAGCAAATAAAGTATGACTAATAAAAAATTTTCAAATATTTGAAAAAAATTAATACAAAACAAACTTTGTTTACTTTTTTTTTATTACTACAGTATTTAATTTTACATCTTTCATACACATTTTAATCATTACTGCTAGCGTTCGTTTTTAAACTGGTAAGAAATCAGATTCAATGTGTTGTGATGAATTGTGGCTTCTCCTTAAACAAAGTCAAGAATCTCTCAGCAATTATGCCCAGAGAAACCTGTTAGCTACTTTATTTTTATTCATGATGTGATGTGTACAACTAGTGCCATTTTCAGTTTTGTGCTGTGTTAATGGTTTTCTGTTTCTATATTTAAAAAATGAGATCGCAATCAAAACAAAAAGATTATACATTATCATTAGAAAGATTATTTTCAGTTTATAAAATCTTCGTTTTTTATTTTAAAAATCTAAAAGATTATTTATTTCTGTTATATATAACAAAATACATTTTGAAAGTTTAAATTTTTTTGAATATTTATTGCAATATTTTTATATGTAAGTATAAATCTATTATTATTATTTACTCATTAGTATAAATAGATTATTTACATAGAAGCTAAGATTCTAAACACAGCTTCAGGCCATATTCATGTTAGCTGCTAATATAATGTTATATTTTTGGGGGGAAAAAAAGTATTTCAAGTTAAAATAAGTTATTAATAATTTAAATTTCTTGATACCTAATAAATATAGTTGTGTTTGGTTAGGCTTGCAGGTTCGTTTCCAAACCAACAGATACAAAAAGAACAACTATTCAGCAATTAATAGGTATATTTTATTAGTACAAAATATATACACACATTAGTTAAACAAATGTGCAAATACAGTTGATAGACTTCACTGCTGAGATAGTCGTACAGAGTATGGAACTCACTTCTAGCTAATGATTAGCTTGTGTCGTGAGTTCTGGTATGACTTTTCCAGCTATGTAGTTAGCTTGCCTCGAATTGGCTCTAGTTCAAATGTAGCAGTTTCCAGTCCGTAGGTGGACTTGCCTCACTGCGTGGACTTCACAATAATGACTAGATAAATACCTTTATTGATGGCAGAAGGTTTAATGGAGAGCACATTCTGTCGTTCAGGTTAACAGAAGTAATTGCTCTCTGCCTTGCTTCCAAAAGGCTGACTATTTAAAGGCAGATCTACCTTACTGGAAACACGCAGATTCGGTGCGCGAACCCCAGTGAAGGTTTTAATCCCTTTGAATAGCAACTGGGTGCTAGCCAGTCAGGCAAGAAATCTGGAATAGTCCATTTCTGAAGGCAGGGTCAGATATGACATCCCTCCCCCTGGCTGAAATTAGCCCTGGAGGACATAGTCATTGAAATGCACTGGACGATGTTTTGTCCGCTTTCTTGGTTTCTCCAGTTGATTGCTGTTCCTGTCTTCATCTTCTTCTCTTGATGAGCTTGTTTCTGGTTGTCTGCTGCTGTCTTGATAGCTTCTGATGTGTAGTTGAGTCTTAGCTGGTTGTGATGGCGATGATGATGAGCATCTTCTGTTTGCACAACAATGTAGAGGCCCTTTATTTGCGTCACCACTGCTGGTCTCCATCTTGTGGACCCATAGTACATATGGCATAGTACTTTTTCTCCTATTTGGAATTTAATTTTGTTTTTATCTTCTAATTGAAGTTTGGCATCAGGTTTCAGCTTTTTGTTAAAGACTTCTGATTCATTAGTCTTCAACTTTGATAATGTTGTGATCTGGTTCACTTTTGTCACTTTGCTGAACCAGTCACGGCCTAATAAATCACTATGGTTACCTAATGCCACTACCATTGGTAAGTATATAGTTTTGTTAGGTATAGTAATTTTTCCTGTTGTTTGACCCAACAGTTTGATTTTATTCTCTTGGTAGTCTGATATTGACTTACTGCAAGGGTACAGCTTAAATTTATTCTTTTTATTAATGATTGTCCAAGTCTCTCTTGAAACTATAGACACTGCTGACCCTGTGTCAAGTTCCATATTAACTGTTGTATCATTAATTATGACAGTGTGTATAAACCCAGACTTGTTATCTCTGATATGGTTTATACAGGCAACTTGCTTATGTTTCTTATAAATGCCATTACTGTCTTTAGGAATATACTTGGCTGTTTGTTTTTTTAATTTCATACATGCTGCTTTTATATGTCCTATATGCTTGCAAAACGTGCATGTTGATTTGCGGTATGGACATTCTGTGTGCATGTGCTCATTGCATCTATAACAATACCTTAGACTATTTGTTGCTGAATTATTTGAGCTCATTGAGTGCCTAGGTGACCTAGTGTTATTCTCAATTTTTTGCACTTCAGACTTTATAAGTTTTTTTAATGGTTTAGCTTGACTAGCTATTGTTTCTGCTGCTAGTCTTGCTTGAACTACTGTTGTCTCAAAATCTAGGTCAGGAATCATTAACATTTTCAGCCTCGAATTGTGATCGTTTATGCCACAAATAAAATGATCATGAAGTGCTTCATTCATGAAGTATTTAAAATCGCACTTCATGGCTAATGTATGGATTCGTGTTGCAAATTCTCTAGCTGTTTCACTCTATTCTTGTATGCTGAGAATTTAATGGTATCTCTGCATTCAAGGGTTTAGGAAAAAAAATACTCTGTGAGAATTGCCAACACTATCAAAATCCAGCTCAACTGGGGTTACAGCCATAGATTGAGACTTGAGTATTTCATACGTTTGCGGACCTATTATAGTCGTTAATGTAGCTAACTTTAAGTCAAGCTTTTTTATATTGTTAGCCTGTAGATAAAAAATCAAATGCTCTTTATAATTTGGCCAGCTCTCAGGTTGAGCCGTCTCAAAAATCCAATTGCTTTAGCCATCTTTTTTATTTATGCTGAGTAACCACTCGTACTTGTTTTATAGTTACGTTATTGTAACTAAGTGAATGAAGTTTTTAAACCAATAGAGCGAGCTTTTACGCTGTCTTGCAAGTAAAGCTCTTGTGATTGGTTGAAGATTCAAATTGACACGCCTTTATGTTTGCGGTCTGCTTTATTCAACAGTTTTTCATTGTTATTTTCTAAAAAAAAATACTACCAAAATGAAATTACGGGAACGTAAAATATTTCCAAAACGAAAAATAATAAAACAAATACACAATATTTATTTCATGTGTTTAGATCTGTTGAAACTGGCATATTTTATAATATAATTTTTCCAGCTGTGAGGGAAAATTTTCTCTGTTACTGCGCCAGATCTGTTTAAACTGGTGTAGTTTATTCTAATTTTTCCAGCCTTGAGGGAAAAATTTCTGTTACTGCGCCCAATCTGTTATAACTGGCGCAGTTAATTTTTTAATTTTTCCAGCCATGAGGGAAAAACTTCTGTGCGGCTGCGCCAAATCTTTTATAACTGGCGCAGTCTATTCTATAATTTTTTCCAGCCTTGAGGGAAAAATTTCTGTGCAGCTGCGCCAAATCTGTTATAACAGGCATGTTGACTGCACCAAATCTGTTTTGTTTGGTTAGGCTTGCAGGTGCGTTTCCAAACCAGCAGATATAAAAAGAACAACTATTCAGCAATTAATATGTATACTTTATTAGTACAAAATATATACACACATTACTTAAACAAATGTACAAATACAGTTGATAGACTTCACTGCTGAGATAGTCTTGTGGAATATGAAACTCGCTTCCAGCTAATGATTAGCCTGCATCATGAGTTCTGGTACAACTATTCCAGCTATGTAGTTAGCTTGCCTCAGTCGGCTGTAGTTCAGAGGTAGCAGTTTCCAGTCCGTAGGTGGACTTTCCTCACTGCGTGGACGTCACAATAATGACTAGATAAATGCCTTTGCTGATGGCAGAAGGTTTAATGGAGAGCATGTTCTGTCGTTCAGGTTAACAGAAGTAATTGCTCTCTGTCTTGCCTCCAAAAGGCTGACTATTTAAAGGCAGATCCTCTACCTTACTGGAAACATGCGGATTCAGTGCGCGAACCCCAGTGAAGGTTTTAATCCTTTTGGATAGCAACTGGGTGCTAGCCAATCAGGCAAGGAATCTGGAATAGTCCACTTCTGAAGGCAGGGTCAGATATGACAATAGTGAAATATGAAAGTAAGAAGAAACATGAATCACATAACTTCAAAATCGCATTAAAATAACCCGCATAAAACGAGACCCAGGTGTGAATTTTATTAAAAATCCTGGAGTTTTGGCATCTCAGTAGAGAAATGCCTTTGTGCTCCAAACAATCTGCTTACCCAGGAGTGATGGCTCTGAATATTAGCATGTATTTACAAATTTAAAAATGGAACTAGAATATTTTAAAGCAGCTCAAATGCTGGCACAATTATTATACATATTGCTATGTCTTGGAGCAATCCCTATACTTCTGAACAGACATCTACTTATATAAAGTTTCACCTGCAAAACTAATACTACTATGGTAATCTGGGATTATGATTTAATACATATATTTTACAACAATTATAAGAATATCAATATTATAAATACATAATAAATTATTTACAACTTAACTACTTACAAATCCGAAGATATACAAAAATCATAATGAATGTCAGTGTGACCTGTTCAAGTCTAGACTTTCTTTAGGATGTCTGGAGGCAAGTCTCTCTGTGGTAGAAGCTAAGTAAGGTAACACAATGATGTCCAGCATCATCATGCTGCAAGTTTATGTGCACACATGTTGCTTGTACAACAAGTATCTCTTGGTTTGTCACTAGACTTTATGTTCACTTTTAATTAATTATTGGAATTCTCATTGGTTGAACATTCAGATCCTGCTGTCATTGTTTAATTTATTTATTTTTAACTGTAGATGCATCTGGAAAATAAGTAAAATCTTCTATTTTTTAATTATTAATTAGTTTTTGATGGAATTTCATTCTTATCTCATTTTAAAGAATTTAATTAAAGTTGTTTGCTCAGATTCTAAATAAAGTAGTAAACTTTATGCACTCCAAAATGTTTTAAAGAAATAGAACTAAATGAGATACTGACAACAAAGTTTTTACATACATTTGCACTTTAAACTGATTGAACTATTTGGCATGAGCAGTTACTTCTTTTTTTTTTATTGAAGTTAACTTGCTTCTTTATCCTGTAATTAATAATTTTAAAATATTATGCTTTACTCTCAGAATCCTTTAAAAAAAAACATATCTTTTTTTTTTTAATTATTCCATATTGTTATGTGCAATACTTCTAATTTGATTTTACATTTTAATTACAATTTTTAAATAATTATTTATATTTTTTATGTGTTTGCATGAACTGTTTTTTTTTTATTATTATTATGTCAGAATTGATACAAGTAAATGGTATTGCTTTAACTCATATCAAAACATTTATGATTATAGTATGAACTTTTTTTTCCCTAATTTTTTTAGAAATTGTGGTTTGATGAGTTTAAACTAAAAATTTGTTTTGAAGTTAGTTTTTAAATTTTAATGTTCAAGGAAAATTTTTTATTTATATTAGTGTCTTTTTGATGACAAAAAAAAAATTGTGTCTAATAAATTATTTGAGTATCTTTGTAAATGAAAATAATTATGTGTATGTGTAAATATGCATATATGCTATTGAATTTTTTTTATATAATTAGGTTACCATTAGGCCAACACCTACTAGTTCTAAGACTCCTGAATGGTACAAAATGTTAGTACCCAAAAATAGTGCAGACCAGGACTTGAGAATTAAAATAGCAATTCGTATGGATAAACCGCAAAATATGAAACATTGTGGGTAAGTTTGTGAATAGGTCATCATATAATTTGTAATTGTTATATGAATTAATTAAAATTATTTCTGCATGATGTATCACTATAGGTAGTTTATATTTGACAATTATTCTCAAGATTAAATTTAAGTTTATGATATAGATTTTGTTATGAATTGAGTGCAAATTGGATAAAAACATCAGTCTTTCTTTCGTCAGTTTATTTTTATTTATTAATAATTTATTAATGTTCTTTCTCAAACTTTAATGCAGATAACTAATTATTAAAGTCAAATATTATACTGCAAGATTATAAAAATATTTATTGCTATTTATTTTTCAAATAAAGATGCTGAATTCCATTCTTTTTTAAATATATATATATATTTAGATACATTAATAATATTTACAATTTATATAAACATTCTTACAGTAATAGCTGACAATTTTTATTATTTGTAAGCATTATTATGGATTGTATTTTTATTAAACATATTTATTAATTTGTGGAATATTGTGTATTACAAGTAACAAAATTATTTGCCATTAATATGCATCTATGGGTATGCATATATATATATATTATAATGAATACCATACACTCAATCACTTCAGGGCGCCACCATATTAGTTTACCAGTTGAAAAATTTATTTTGTGTGAATGAATATATGATAATCTGGAGAAATTTTGATATAATAATTGTTCCTGACACTATCTCAGCTTAAAGTATGAGGCATATAACTATTAAGCAATTGATAGACAGATATCATCAAACAAATGGCAGGCAAATTTAAATAATTATAATAATACTGTTTATTCATTTCTGTGTTTATATATATATATATAAAAAAAACAATTTTAAAAATATAAAAAACCTCCCCCAAAATAAAATTAAATAAAAGAAAGTAATGTTCCTTCATGAATGAATCCCATCAGATAAGACCTAAGTGAAAAGTTGACTCAGACCACAATATTTCTCTAGGGCAATATCTCAGCAAAAGCAAATAGTATCAAAGTATTTATATAAAAAAACAACGATTCTTAAAAAATAGTGATATTGTATAAGATTTATATTAACTTTCCTATTATCTTTGCTAACTTATACAGACCTATACAGATTACTAAGGCATAGTGAAATGCGATTGAACCTTAGCTGCGCCAAAGAAATAGTCGACTTAACAATGGGTCATCTTCTTGCACACAATAACCAATTTACTATGTGTAAGTTATGATATCCTGCAATAGTCTGACTTATAAATTTTCCTACTAATCATATCATCATTAACTTCTTAAAACCCATACAAAATGCTAAGGCATGTTGTGGTGTGATCAAACCCAAGCCATGCAAAAAGAGATACAGTGGACTTACAATGGGCCATCTTATTGCACACAACACCCATAATCAAACACGATTTATTATACGTAGATTGTGATAGTCAGCACAAGTCTGACTTTTACATTTCAATATTCCTTGAATATACATATAACTAAAGATATTGATATTTTATAGAAATAAATTTACTAAAAAAGTATTAGTCTACGAATTTCTCTATTTTATTTAATAAGAGTTTCATTTGCTTTTGGGTGCTATCATTACTAGAAGCAGCGAATTAAGAAACAGATTTAATCAAAACAAAATAGAATAGAAATTTACACATTTAAAAAAAAATTTGTTATTCAACGGTCTGAATCATTTAAATTAATTTGAGGTCTATTAACTACTTAAATGAACCTCTATCATAATAATAAAACAAAAATTTACCCTTGAAGAAATTAGAAAATACATAAAATATTATATTAACTATATATATTATAAAGTTAATCAATTTAAATCACAGCGTCATACTAAACATATATGTTTATCAAACTACAATGACTAAAGACGAGCTTACTGGATATAAATAAAATTTTCACATTTTACCGGAAGTCTTTTGTGCTGCAAACTTTTGATTTTAAGAATATATACTTTAATTGAGTGTTCAAATAAACAGTGTCATTTCTTTGTGGGTTGTTGATCAGCAAAACAGCAATTCTGTCAGGTCAGTAGTTTATACTATGATAGAAATTGGAGTTATGCTGGAAGAGGTGAGTTCATTATTGGGGTAGCCTTTAGCCAGGCATACTATCAATGTAAACACTGGACATGGTTGATTCTTTCATTTTTCTGGTGACTGCTTAGTTTCTTTTAAACAGACTGTGTATTGCATTGTAATTGCAAGTAGTGGTTCGTAGATTTTTCTTTGGAAAATTTAGTAGTGATGAGCAGCGACATAACTGGAACTTTTAATCACAAAAAATTGTATAATAATAATAATAGTAGTCCACATTCACTAAGAAATTGAAGAAAACTGAATGAATGCACTAAAAATTTTTAGCTTATATATGGCTCCACTTATTGCTCACCCACGTTTTTCTTGGAAACATTTAGAATTGGTATTAATTAAAAATAATTCCAGATAATATAGTAAATTTAACTATCAATTAAATTTTTAACATTCCAAAAACTAATTACTTCTATTACAATGGATAACTTTTTATTACAGCAGATTAAAATTAAAACTTTGTAGATTAGACATTGTTCTACAAAGTTTTAAAATAATCTTATACAAAAGATAAGGAATTTATTTATAAAGGTTACTTTTTTTAAAACAAAAATTTGACATTTATTTTATTAAATAAAATTATTCTATCAATTCGTGTGTATGCATATATACATGTGATCATAGTTTTACAATACATGTTTAATAAAAAAAGAACAAATTGGTAAAATTTTAAAATAAATTTATAAACAGAAATTTTAACTGAAATCCCCCTCAGATACATATATATATATATTTGAGACATAACAAAGCATCTGTCTCAACTGCTCCAACCAGTCGTTAAAAAAAAAAAAGTTAATTTCTTTATTTTTTTTCACATTTAAATTTAATATTAAAGCTATATTGATGTGAAGCACTGTGACTTCTCCTTATACGGAGACAGGAATCTCTCAGCAACTATGCACAAAGAAATGTGTTAACCACTTTAACTTCCGTTTCCCGCCCTAAGTTTTCCCATATTCTTCTCTATCCTGCTCCATCCCATTTCCACTACATAATCTTTGTCAACTCCATGGGTTTTATATCTAATTCCCCCTTATCTTTTCCCAAACCCAGCATAAAAACCAATAACTCACTTTCTGTATAATCACTTTGTTCATATTTAATCTTCCATAACTTCATTATTTGTACCTTTCTGCTTTCGGGCATTTGCATTCAATTAACAGATGCCTAATATTTTCTATGCCTTCCTTATACAACTTGCAGACTAAATCATCCACATTTTTCCATTTATATGTATATTCCTTTGCTGCTAAAGATCTCATTCGAGCCTTAAACAGTAAATACTTTTTTTAATATTATCATAAATTAATTAGCACCCAATATTCTGTTTACTTCACTCTTTTTATTCTCCATACTAGTTTTCCATCTCTCCAACTTCCTATTCTTTATTAATGCATCTATTCTTCTCCGCCATTCTTTAACACTATAACACTCAACAATTCTCCTAACATAATCATTCCACCTTTTGTATAAATATACTGACATAAATTCTTTATCCAAATCTTCTGCATATCACATTACCTTTCTCATCCATCTTGTTGCTTGTCCTTTATTCATAACCCAATTAAATACCATTTTGGCTATTCTTTTATTATCCATAAACTGCAATCTACCGAAACATTTTCATTTTGCTTTTTGCATCTCTCATATAAAACTTGACCATCCCATTTCTCTTTGAATTGCTTCCTTTGCCGTCAACACATCTGCATCTAATCCATGTCTTCCTACTTTTTTTTGTACTTTTTCTAAGTAATCTAATATCCCTTTACTAACACATAACGCATTGTTATCATATGTTAATCCTGTTGTTGCCATTTCCTTCCATATAATTCTAAATTTATCATACCTATTATATGAGAACACGGTTAATTTCTTTATCAATCCCTTTTTATTCTTTGCTTCATTTATCTTTTTTTTTTCCCATTCATCCATGCAATTTCTCTGATTACTTAAGGTGATTCCCAAATATTTATATCTATTCATCACACTTAACTTTATATTCTCCAATAAAAATTCTTTGTCTTCTTCTCCCCCAATATTAGTTATCACTATTTTTGAATTTTTCTTACTAAATTTAATCCCCATCTCTTCGCCCACCCTTGCACATGTCCTCAGCATAACTTCCATATCTTCCCTTCTTTCTGCACACAAAGAGACATTACCTGCAAATAAAAGACTCAACAATGTATGTACTCTCTTGTTATATATTAATGGTATCTCTACCCCTCTTCCTAATCTTTCTATTGTTCTCTTTACAACAAAAACAAAATCGGTGATATAGGACATCCTTGCCTTAGTCCGACCCATTTTTAATTTTAACTGATTCTATATTCCCTAATTGATATATATTTGGGTTACATCACACACACTAATATAGTGTATGTGAATATATATATATGTAAAATAAAGGAAAAGTAGAAATAAACATAGAATAAATTTTTGTAGATATTTTTCTATATTTTCTAAAATAAAATAATACTAAGTAAAGGGTTAAATAATAACTCCGATTTAAAATAAAAATTGTATTATGAAATTAATATTTTAAAAAGGTCTTAATAAATATAAATATTGTATTGTTATTATTATTATTCTGATTGTGAAATGTAAAAACACAATACTTGTTTTTGAAATTTTTTTTAATTAATTAACAAAATTTTTATCTATTGGAAATCCTCTACATAAAAACATGTATATGAAGGGATTAATGAGATAAAAATAGAAACTCTGTTTTTAATCAAAGTGTTGTTAACACCTCAGATGAGTCTATAAAAGGGCTGATAACAGGATTAGCTCTAGTCTGATTAATGGTTTTTTGTAAGAAGGGCCAGCTGAAGAGTTGGTTATATATTTTGTTGCAACTTGATGAAGTTTGCAGCAGTTGGTTTTAGCTGACTGGAGGGTTGGCAAAATAGCTACTATAAAGTTATGTGGCTGAAGGCAGAACATTAGATTTAAAAGCTACTAATATTTCTTTCTCAGGAGTTTGAATTCACTTGGAAAAAGTGACCCACTTCTTTGTGCTGTAATTCATAGCCTTAAACAGAGAGGATAGTTGCTTGTCTAAAATTTATTAAATCAAAACAGCTGCTTGCCTGGAAAAATCCTAGACAGGAAGAGACCACTACAGACCAAGATTTTACATGGATTATGTACCTTTACCTGATAGTGACAACAAACTTGGATTATATTTTTATGATGGATCAAAAGAACCAGCTTGCCCAAGAGAAACCATCAGTGGATGAAGAATATTAATTATATGTATGCTATTTCAGCTATATGCAGAGAGGCACACATAAACGAATATATAGCTGGTGAGTTATTTAAAATAAGCCATATAAAAATAGACATATATAGAATAATATTATTTTTAAGTCGGTTAAAAATCTATATATTTAAAAGAATATAAAGTAATTTTGCTGGAATTATAATTAAGAGTCGAGAATAATTCATTGGCCATCTCGTTTTAAAGGCAAAATAAACATTTTTGAACAATAATTCTCTGGACATTATTTTGAAAAAAATTATTTATAAAAAAAAGTAAAGAATCGATGATTCAATAATTTAATTTAAAAACGTTGATAATTAATCAACAAATACCTGTCAAAAATTGATTATACTTTTTTTAAGGAAAAAAAAAAAAAGAATATATAATTTAAATGCAAGCATAATTTTGTTTGAATTAAAATCGAAAAAGCAAATCTTGTAATTTAGTCCAAAAACGTTGATAATACCTGTCAAAAAAATTGACTATACTTTTGAGAACTTATAAATTGAAACTAGTTTTAAATTGTATCTATATTTTGTTTATACACACGTATAGGTGGGAAATTTATGTATTAGAAAATTATAATACTATTGTAAAAAGTTGAAATAGATAAAAGTCAGTGTGCATATGTATATACACGCACACTCATATATGTAAAATTTTAATATTTTTTTTTTTATTAAATGTCAATTTATTTTTATTTTTCGCGCATCTGTGCGCATATATATATATATATGTAAACCATAGTAATAATTTGAATATATTTTATTATACGTTTTGTAACTTAATGTAACAATTTAAATGTTGAATAGTAATTATTTAAATCTCAATGTGATCATTTGAAATTCTGTATTATAATCAAAATCAGTATATATGTCAATTGTATTGTAAATAAAAATGTATGTCAGATAGACACTTATGTGTAAAATTTTGATCATTTTTCTACATTGAATGTTAATTCAAACATGTTAATTTTGTATCAAGCCACATGCCTGTGTGCTGAATGGGTTTTAAGTAAACCTAATTTATTAATCATGTAACTCAATGTATACTTTTCAAAATCAGAACCCTTATAAAACCTTAATCATTTATTTTTTTATTGTTATTAATAAACTTATATTTAATTGTTAAAAATTGTATTCCATCATCTCTTGGTCACATACAGTAATAGAGCCCATGTTCTCTGAGCTAGACTTCGGACACGGATAAATGGGGATGTGTTTAGTGCTTTGGGCATCCAGAGATGATCAATAATCATCCTGGTTGGCGCAAAAGAGGATACTCTTTAAAGCCCATGCACTATTATTTTTTATTTTACTTTAGTCTTTATTAAAAATTTAAGTTTATAGTTGGCCAGTATAAGTGGTCTGAGCATTGATGAAGATCAGCATGTTTTAATGTCCCAGTATTATTGTTTTGATTCCTGATTATTGTGTATTTTAATGGATGGGCACTAAGCTGGTGCATCCATGTTATGTTTAAATAATTGCCCAAGCTGGCAAAGGCTCAATAGTTAGCCTGGTCTACAAAAGACCCATTTTCAATCCAGCCACAAGGTTGACTGTTGATTTATATGATTTACTGTACTAATTTGTTTATTCCCATCAATAATGATGATGGATGGTTATTTCTCTTGAGTATTTATTTATACTGATAGTTACTTTATAATGCTGGTTGATAATAATTATGCTTTAGCTGCTCTTATGAGTTAACTAGCTCCTGATCTCTCAATGATCACAGAGATCTCTTGATCTCATGTTCCCTTAAATATATCTCATAAGTACTTTTATAAATTATTGATTTTTGATTTTAAATTTACTTGGGTTGATAACTTTCCACCCACCCCATCCCGTTATAAACTATCTCCTATACACCTATCTGATCAAAAACCTCCTTGCATATCTCCCTCTATATTATTTTCTTCCATCCATTTTGCAACCCTTCCAGCCATCATATATGAGAAAAATTTTATATAGCACTGATGTTACCACTGTCGGTCTATAATTGTTTAACTTTCTGTGTTTCTTACCCTTTCCTTTAAATAGTAGCCCTACTTTTGTATTACTCCAACTATTCGGAAAATCTCTCTTCTGTGCTGTCTTATTAAAATATGATAATAATTTAAATTTTTCCCTATGCCCTAAATTCCTTACCATCTCTGCTGCCCATCCATCCAAACCTCTTATCTTTTCACTTTTCAATTTCTTACCTGTCTCATTCAGTTCATTTTTTTGTAAACCTAATATTCCTATTACTATATGCTTTCATGTTTGCTATCACTCTGTCCCTCACATATAACGTCTTTTCTATATCCATTACTTACTTATTTAAGATTATCTCTTAATTCTTCTCTGTAGCTATGCTCTATTCCCTCATCATCTAGTAATACTATTTCTCTCGCACTTACATTTCTCCTTTTAATGTATTTCCAAAATTTTTTACTTCCATCTCTTCCATTTTTATTAATATCCTCCAATAGTTTACTATTCAATTTTATTCTTTTTCTATAATTATCTGTTTTATCCATCTTTTTCTTTTCTAAGTACTTTTCCATTTAGCATTAACATGTTTTTCATTTTTTTTTTGTTTTTAATAACACACTTATATTTTCTGCATGCTTTTTCCCTCTCTTGTACACTTTTACTAACTCTCACTTTCCTATTACTTTTATTTTTCTGAATATTCTCACCTAAAACATTATTTCCACTTTTTCTATTTTGCCACACCAGTCCTTATACTCATCCCCAACCAACTCTTCCATGATTTCTTCAACTTTTATTTTATACTCTTCTATTCTTGTCATTCACTGTTCATCCACATCTTTCAATATTCTTTCTACTTTTATTACTATTTTCCATCACATTACTAACTATTTCTATTATAAAAAAGTTATGATCACTATTACATATTCTCTCTTCATTATCAAGCACCTTAATTTTCCGTACTTTATTTATTCCCTCTGTCTCTACTAATATATAATCTATTGTGTGGAATATATTATTTCTAGAGTATTTGATAAATTGCCAATGCTCAAATTCATTTTCCGACAAAATTCTTCAAAAGCTGTCCATTCTTATTACCTACTCATCAATTTCTTCAATATGCCTATTCATATTCCTATAACCATTATTCTTTTCCCCTTTTTTTTGAAACTCTGTATATCCTTAACTAGGCATTCATATATGCTACTGTTCCACTCCATTATAGTTTGATTATCTCCAGTGGCTATATACTCACCCCTTTTTTCTTTTCTATTTATACTCTGCCATACCAAGTCTTTCAGATTAGATTCTTCTTCTCTTAAATGTGTTTCCCCTACTGCTAATATCTCAAGCTCTTCATTTTTAATTGCTTCGTTTAATTCCAGCCTCTTTTCTGGTCTATTACCACCTTACATATTCAAATACCCAATTTTAACCTTTATTCTTTATTAACTACTCTTTTATAAATTCTTTTGACTCTTATAAATTTTTTTGACTCTTTCTTCTACATTACAGTTATAAAAACTTGCTTACCACTGATTTTATAGACTTATTTACTCTCCACATTTATATTTATATCTTAATCAACTCCCCTTTGATTATTTCTTACATCCAGTCCATTCTTCTTCTTTCTGATAACACTGTCATTTAAAACCTCATCCCCCTTTATAAGTTTCCCAAAGTATATTCTTTATAAATCAAACTCCCTAAAACTTCACTTCCTTGTTTTTTTAAGTGCAATTCATCTTTACTATATAACTCCCTCTTTCCAATAAAAAAATACCACACTTCCACAATCATGACATGATTTCTCTCACATATTTTTTTCAATCTCTCATTTATAGAACATGCCCTATCTAACATATACCTCTTGTCAAATCTTGGTAATAATCCAACTATTCCTCCTCTTCCTTTAATCTTACTCAAATTTTTAATCAATTCCATGTACTCATCCATTATTCTCTCTGTAAGGCTCTGAAAAATTATTAGTCCCTACCATAACATATACATCTCTATTTCCTTGCTTCTTTACTTTATCTGTAACATCCCTAATTTTAGCTCCACGCAAACATATTCTTACATACCTGTTTCTATTTTCCGTGCAATTATATTCCCGCATTCTCTAATTAGTGAATTTCCTATCAATATTGTTTCATAATCTACTTTCTCTGCTTCATCTGTAACATTCTCTATCACCTTCTGGACTTGCTTATCATTACTACTCAATAATTTCTTTATCTGTTCACACTTCATCTCTAATGATTTTAATTTTGCTTCTACATCCTTTACCTCTTCTTCTATCTTACTTATTGTTTGGCTAACCATCTCCATTTCACTACTAATTTTTCTGTCCATATTTCCTGTCACTGCACTAAAACTATACTATATCTTCCTCAATTACATTTTGCTCCATTTCTCCTCACTTTCTCTTCAAATTATCCACACTTAGAAACCAATTTTTCACCTCTTTTATCACATTTATACACTGTCTACATAACCATAAACCTGTTACATCCTTTCTAGTCTTATTTAAACATTTCAAGTGATGAATCTCATCACATACAATACACTTTACCACAGCAAGTCTAATTTCTCTGACCATTATATATGCATTATGGAATACAGATGCAATCCATATTCCTTATTTTCCAAGTCACCTACTCTATATTTGACTTTATATTTCCTCTTCTACTCTTTAAAGCACTTTGCACGGAAGGATAAAAAATTTCTTTCAATGACGATCGATCAATAATCATGTGTTTTCCGACCATAGGCCTCCAAAACATTATCTTTTTTTCTCAAATCGCCCCCTTTCTTAAATTAAGGAAAAATCTAACTTAAAAAAACAACAACTAATCTTACATACAACTTAGTTATAAAATAGTCTTACATTAACACATTCAACAAAATAATTTTTTAATTTTATTTCTATATTTAAAATGGCAAACGAAACACTTTCTAAACATTAACAAATTCACAGTCTTTCCAAATTCAATTATATCTATGTCTTGATCACAATTTACTCTCCATTTTCATACAATAAGCAAATAATCTTTGTATTGATGATCTCAGATGATTAATCGCGTAAAAAAAGTAAATAAACTTAAACCAACTTATCTTTCAGCACAGGAAAGTTTCACCTTTTGTTTGTGCTGCCATCTGCCCATCAGGTACTCTAGCAATTAACTATTTTTTAATTGCCTATTTTTCATAAATCTATTTTTCTTTCACTTCTATCTGGAGGTTCCTTTTTCTTCATTGCCATTTTAATCTGCTGATCTAATTTTATCATACTCAGGCTTTCCATAAAAATATTACTACTACATCCCGTTCTTTTATTTTAAAGGTATCGATATTATAGCTAAAGAAATGAAAATGGTTGGAAAAACTCATGCCTTATTGTTTTTTGTATGTTATAAACTTCCTTTTTACATAACAAAATTCACTTACTTTCTAAGTGAACTTAGAATTCTGTTTCGTACTCTTTTCTTATTATTACTTTATGTTGTGTTTCCTCCATTTATATTCTTAATTTATTTTTATTTATTTCTATATCTTGATCATATGCACTATCTAACTTTCCATGATAGTATTTATTCTATCATTTATTTCATCCTGGACACTGTCTTCTTTAAGTTTCTTCAACTGATGATTGTAAGACTTCATTTATCTGCTTATTATTCTCCCATATGCCTTCCATCTGTGCTATTTTTTCTTCCACACCTTCTAATCTCAACTCTTTTCTAATTTTACTAACACATTTCACTACTTTTACTTCCTGTTCTACTTCATCAGTATTTTTATTTAACTTTTTCTCTACTGTCTCTATTGCTTTCTGATTTTGGTCTATTATATCCATGATTTCCTGCTTCATATCTTTCTTTAGATCCTGTTGGACTTCTTTTATTTTTTCTATCATTTTCTATTACTTATTTAATTTTTTTTTTATTTCTAACATTATTAGAAGTTGACTTTCTTTCATTTCTTGTTTATTTTGATTTATTTTTAACATTATTGCCTGCTGACTTACTTTCATATTTTCCTGACTTTTGTTAAACATTTATATTATAATATTAGCCATCATTTTTACCTCCAATATCTCATTTATTCTCTCTACCACTTCTGGGTTTTGAAATGTGATGTGGCTTTTTTCTTCCCATCCTATCTCCTTAGTCTCACTATCACTTCTATCTTCATCTTCCATGTCACAGATATACAATATCAAGCATGCTTATTCTAAAATTAAACTTTTCTTGAATGAAAAAAAAACTTTTCTAAATATTTAATTTTCAGATATTTTCATTAAATGTTTTATCAAAAATGATAAATTTAATTTTTCCTTAAACTATACTTTTATATTTTAAACTTTGATCTATCTTTTTCTAATTATTTTTTTTTATTAACAATATATTTAAAGATCAATTCCTCCAAACAATCCTCCAATCTCAACACAATCACTATTCACTGGCTGACATATCTATTTAATGAAAAATTTTACTGACCAACTGCTAATATTCTAAAAATTGCTTTAAAAAAAAATCTCCATTGGTTTTATTTTCAAGCTCACACATTGGCTGTGATATTTAAATAATTTTACCTTATAAACCGGACACCATACACCCAGTAACTTGAGAGTGCCACCAAACTAGTCTACCAGTATGGAAAATTTATTTTGTGTGAATGAATATATGATAATCCGGACATATTTATTTTGATATAATAATTGCACCTGACTCTAGCTCAACTTAGAGTATGAGGCATATAACTATTAAGCAATAGATAGACAGATATAAGCAAGCAAACGGCAGGCAAATTTAAGTAATTATTATAATAATGTTTATTCATTTCTGAGTTTATATAAAAAAACAAATATAAAAGAAAATAAACTTCCCCCAAAATAAAATTAAATAAAAGAAAGTAATGTTTCTTCATGGATGACTTGATTCAGTCTGCAATATTTTTCTAGGGCAATATCCAAGTAAAATCAAACACGATCAAAGTATTTATATAAAAACCAATGATTCCTAAGAGGTAGTGATATTGTATAAGATTTAAATTAACTTTCCTATTACCTTTAGTAACTTATACAG
This sequence comes from Epiperipatus broadwayi, assembly GCA_028023455.1. Classification (NCBI taxonomy): domain Eukaryota; kingdom Metazoa; phylum Onychophora; class Udeonychophora; order Euonychophora; family Peripatidae; genus Epiperipatus; species Epiperipatus broadwayi. The sequence continues at coordinate 7,685,839 of JAQFVV010012431.1, read as the reverse complement.
ACCTATATGGTTTGCTAAGGCACAGTGTGGGGCAATGGAACCCAAGCCACTCCCTATAGATGGTGGACTTACACAATCTTACTGCACTCAGCAGTAACCAAACATGATTTACCATATGTAAGCTATGATAGCCTGCAATAGTCTGCCTTTTATACTTGTCTACTAATCATGCATTAATCTACATACCTGTACGAAATGTTAAGGCACAGTGTGTTGCAATAAAACCCAAGCCACACAAAAAGATATACAGTGGACTTACAATGGGCCATCTTATTGCACACAATATCCATACCCAAATGCGATTTACTATATGTAGGCTATAATATCCCAAACAAGTCTGCCTTTTAACTTCAATATTCCTTGTATACACATATAACTAAAGATTTTAAGCATTCTATAGAAATAAATTTACTAAGAAAATATTAATTTATGAATTTCTCAATTTATTTTATTTAATAAGAGTTTTGTTTGTTTTTGACTTGTCATCACTAATAGTAGGGAATTAGAAACTGACTTTTAAAAAAAAAAATGTTATTTAACGGTCTGAATTATTTAAATTAACTTGCCTATATCAACCTCTGCCATAATAATAAAAGAAAAAACTCATCCCGAAGAAATTAGAAAATGCATAAAATATTATATTAACTATACATATTATAAAATTAATTAATTTAAATTACAACGTCTTATTAAACATATATGCTTACCAAACTACAATGACTAAAGACTAGCTTACTGGATATAAATAAAATTCTCACATTTTACCGGAAGTCTTTTATGCTGCAAACTTTTGACTTTAGGAATATGTACTTTTATTGAGTGTTCAAATGAGTGGTATCATTCCTTTGCGGGTTGTTGAGAGAGAAGCTTTGGTGTTCAGGTTGTTGATCAGCAAAGTAGCAATTTGTTCAGGTCAGTAGTTTATACTATGATGGGAATTGGAGTTATGCTGGAAGAGGTGAGTTTGTCAGTGGGGTAGCCTTTAGCCAGACATACTATCAATGAAAACATTGGAAATGGTTGATTCTTCATTTTTCTGGTGACTGCTTGGTTTTTTATAAATGGGCTGCATATTGCACAGTAATTACATGCAACCCTCATAGATTCTTCTATGGAAAATTTAGTAGTGATTAGAAACGACATAACTGGAACTTTTAATCACAAAAAAATTCTATTATAATAATAGTCCACGTGCACTAAAGAATCGAAGAAAAGTGAATGAATGCACTAAAAATTTTTAGTTTATATATGTCTCCAGTTTTATTGTCCGGCCACATTTTTTCTTGGAAATATCTAGAATTGGTATTAATTAAAAATAATTCCAGATAATCTAGTATTTTTAACTACTAATTAAATTCGTAAAATTCCAAACTAATTAATTTTATTAGAATGCATAACTTTTTATTACAACAGATTGAAATTTAAAACCTTGTAGATTCGGCATTGTTCTACAAAGTTTTAAAATAATCTTATACAAAAGATAGAGAATTTATTTATAAATTTTACTTTTTTTAAAATAAAAATTTGACATTTCTTTTATTAAATAAAATTTTTCTATAGATGTGTGTGTGTGTGTGTGTGTATTTATATACATATGATCGCACTTTTACAATACATGTTTAATAAAAATTAAAAAAGACTAAATTTTAAAATAAATTTACAAACAGAAATATTAACTGAAATCCCCCTCAAATACATATATATATATATTTGAGACATAGCGAGGCATCATCTCAATATATATACATATATAAAGTAAATCACTCTTCCCCAGACTATGAATTAAAAGCACTCTAAACTTGAACAAAAGAATCAAGAATAGAATGAATCCACTTATTTTTGGGAAGACGTTTGTCAACATTGTTGATAATTCAGAGTGAAATTAATTTATCATCCAGATGAAATACAGCACCTAAGAGTTATTAAACTCATAATCAGTTATACAAGACTAGAGATAGCATCTCTCTTTAAACTCCTTGGTTATAACAATTCAATTAGATTTAATATGTATACTTTAAATTAAACATAGCTTAATGTATATGTAAACAAAGGGAGAAAATCACACATACACACCCAAGACTATAAATTAAACGCACATTAAATGTTGAACAAAGAATCAAAAATAAAATGAATCCACCTATTTTTGCAAGCTCAGATGTTTATAAGTATATATATATTTTACCAGATGGGATAATGAAACAATGAAAACAGTAGCACTAATGATGAAGCTGGTCATTTAATCTATTCATACCATACATTAAGCAATAATATAATGGGTGGCCAACTGCTAAACTAAATGCCAAAAAAATGTTCATAGCTAACATTTTTATTTATCTAGAATAATATAGGTCAGTATTGAGATCTTTGCTAGGACAAACCCATCATCATTGATTTACATAGCTTATTACTTAATGTATGACTTTAATGAAATTGTCTAGTGCGTGCCAATTTTATTTGTTTTGAGGATAAGAATGCTTCTATTATTTGAAGTGCTTTTTTCTTGAGAATTCAAAGGATTGATTTATTTATCCCTATTACTCCTTAAACAGTTGCTCTTTTATATTAAATTACCTCTGGACTAACATAGTTTGGAACTTTTCTATGAAATCAGCTGACCCACCATCACATTTGTAAGTAAACTGTGTGTTATATAATCATGTTGAAAATTGAACAAAAGATGGAAGCAACTGTTGTTCTTTAATTTTAAAAATAACTATTTAGTGAATTAACAAATTATGATAATAAAGTCAATGGCATGGATATTAAAAACTATTAAACATATTGTGGATTTATGGAGACTTTTTTTTTTTTATTTCTCATTTATTATTTTTAGTGTAGAAGATATTTGAATTCTGAAATCTTTGAAAATACTGCATGAAAGAGAGAGAGAATTATTTTAAATGATTACAAATGATAAACAAAGTTTCAATTTTTTTAGTAATAAGCTGCAACAATTTTTTAAAAATTTTTGATTCTTTGAAATGTACCTATGTTAATTGTAATATATATATATTTTTAAAGATATTTGTATGCACTTGGAAAACAAGTTTGGAAAAAATGGAAAAAGCGCTACTTTGTTCTCGTCCAGGTATAACATTTTCTAGATTATTTAATTATATCTATTTTTTATGCACGCATGTCTGTGTATGTTGTGCATGTTTATGTTATCTTTCATTCAGATAAAACATAGATTTGTAATTTTTGAGTAAGATTTTATATTAAACATTATGCTAGATCTAGTATAAGGCTAACCATAATAATATATAAATAAAACTGTAAATAAAAAAAATAGTTTGGTTATTTATTTTAATCAGTGCTTCAATAGATTTTTGTATCTATTTTATTGTATATATAATAAATGCATATAGAATTTGGTTTGTATATATTTTTAATCATTGATCACAATGTTATTTCACATAAATGCTAAAAAATTATAATCTAATGAAGTAACAATTTTGGATATTTATTATTATATTTTCAAAACTTTAAATTAATAAACAAATTATTGTTACTTAATCACTTCACCTAAATCAAGTTTTTTATATAAAAGATATCTAATTTTTAATAGTAATAATCTTGCATTTATATATAATAGTGACATCTTTCTTTAATAATTTCTCAAAATAATATAAGTCAATCAGTAAGTGTTGATGTTACTGACTGTAAAAACATAATTGAAATATGATGCAACCTTCATCACTAGTGAAAGAGACGTTATAGAGATACTGAGTCCAAGCTCTATCTATGTACATTCACTATATTTATCATGTTCATATGTGTACATATTATAAAAATGTCTAAAAATATAATTAAATAGGATTTATTTACTGTAGAGTTCTAAATTTGTTATTGTATACTTTATTAATATTTATTTTAAAAAGGTCCGAATAGGAGAGCATGAAAATTGACTTAAATGGCTTATTTTGATTCACTGAGACAACTTTGAATTTAATTTTTAAATATTAGTTCAAATTTATTTGTAAATAATATGTATTTTTTAAGTGGATTTATTATTATTTTTTTCACTTATAGTTTTTTTGAATTGTATATTATTATATATAATGTATTGGTTGTCAATTTTTTATATTATTACTAATAATAAAAAGTCAGATGTCACATGACTTATATATAGCTTGCACTTACAAATATGTAAAATTAAGAGCATGCTAATTAGCTCTAAACAAGCTTTTTTTTATTTATGATATAGGTCGAAACTGGTCTTGGGATGGGGACAATCCAAGATAAAATGATTTGAATGCCTTCTTTTCTAGTAGCCTTTATCATAAATATATAAAAAAGCTTATTTAGAGCTAATTAGCATGCTCTTAATTTTACATATTTGTAAGTGCAAGCTATATATAAGTCATGTGACATCTGACTTTTTATTATTACTATTATTATTTTGCTGTTGGGGCTTTGGCTAAATTAAATGGCTAAGCCTACTAATATATGGAGTATCTGAATGAAGTTCAGGCCCATATGATTTTGTCAGTTGGAGAGCTGACTTTAAAGACATGTAGATGTCTAAAAGTTTCAGATCTTCTTCTGACAATTATCTTTTAGATAAATGCTTTGCTTGAGTTGGTTTTTTGAATCTAATGTCCCAATTCCTCACTGAAAAGACCCATAGGTCGAAACCGGTCTGGGGATGGGGACAATCCAAGATAAAAATGATTTGAATGCCTTCTCTTGTAGTAGCATTTATCATAAATAAAAAAAAGCTTGTTTAGAGCTAATTAGCATGCTCTTAATTTTATATATTATTACTGCAAAGTGACAACTTTAATTTTACATTTTAAGGTGTCCCAATATACATTTGCCATGTGCAGTTATCGTGAGAAAAAAAGTGATCCCACCGAAATGCAGCAGTTGGATGGTTACACAGTCGACTACGCAGAGCCCGCTTCAGGTAAAAGATGAAAAATTTGTTTATATATAAATATTTTGATAATTAGCTCTTGATCGTGTTTACAGATAAAAATTGTTTATTTTTTTTTTTTGGGGGGGGGTTGTTTTCTATTCCCTGGTGTCAGCCGTGTGATGGCGTTGATGCTAATCAAAAACACATACATATAACGATTCCGGGCCGGGCCTGTGATTTTTATCTATATAAATATCAGCTTTTTTAGTTTTGTAATACGAAATTAGAGGAACTAATAGTAAATAATATTACTATTTAAAAAACAAAAATTTTTAGAAATTCACATTAAATTTTAAAATGATACCCGAATAATTGACGTTTTTTTGGATAGTAATCAATCATCAAATGGGTTTTTTTTGTTTGTGTGTATATCTATAAAAAGTTATGGTATTTTTTTAATAGAAAATAATATGCAATTATACCCATGTTTCCATTTACACAAAATTTCTCTACATTCACGCTAAATTTAAAAAGGATACCCGAGTAATTTGCTTTTTTTTTGACAATAATTAATCAGAAAGTGGGTTCTTTTTGTTAGTGTGTATATATAAAAAAGTACCGTTCTTTAAATACTACATTTAAAAATGATACCCGACTATTTTGCAATTTTTATTTGGACAGTAATAAATCAGAAAGTGGATTGTTTTTGTTAGTGTGTAGATATCAAAAGCCGTAATATTATTGAAATACTAAATTTAAAAATGATACCTAAATAACTTTTTTTTTTTTTGGTATTGACCATGATTAATCAGAAAGTAATGGGTTTTATTTTTTTTGTGTGTATATATAGAAAAAGTTACGGTCTTTTTTGAATAGAAAATAAGACGCAATTCTACATTATTCAGTTTAGCCACAACATTTAAAAATTCACACTCAATTTTCAAATGATACCCAACTAATTTGTTTTTTTTTTTTTTTTTTTTGGAACAGTAATTAATGAGAAAATGGGTTCTTTTTGTTAGTGTGTATATAGAAAAACGTAACGTCATTGAAATACTCCATTGACAAATGATACCTGACTAATTTGCCTGGGGGGGCAGTAATGAATCAGAAAGTGGGTTCTTTTTGTTAGGATGTATATATAAAAAGGTACCGTTATTTCAATACTAAATTTAAAAATGATACTCGCCGACTAATTTGCGTTTTTTTTTGGACAATAATTAATAAAGAAAGTGGGTTCTTTTTGTAAATATTGTGGATATATTTATATATAAAGTACCGTAATTCAAAGACTACATTTAAAAATCAAACACGTCTAATTCGCTTTTTTTTTTTTTGGACAGTAATTAATCAGAAACTGGGTTGTTTTGTTAATGTGTGAACATATAAAAATTAATCTTATTTAAATAGTAAATGTAAGAATAATACCCGACTAATTTTCTTTCTTTTTTTGGACAGTAATTAATAATCAGACACTGGGTTGTTCTTCAAAATAATGCTCGACCACACCCTTAAAAGCAAATTTTGAGGGTTACCCATTCATAATGGAACCTTCACGACATCGTTAATAAAGTTACAACATAACAATAGGTTAGAGCAGTTGAAAAAAAAAAACCTTTGTAATGAAATTTTAAATAATTACGACAGGCTAAAATCCACACACTCTCACACCAAAGTCTAGAGAAAATAGACTTTCTAGCATTACGATAAAGTTAATAACCAAACCACCTACGGCAGTCAATAACGCATTAGTCTGTGCTTTTAGCTTAGAACAAAAACCAGACCAGCTCAGCCGGCGGGGACTCTCTGTGTCTTATCTTGGAAAGAATCCTCTTAGGTTGCCAAGACCGCCACCGCGAGGATTCTTTCTATGTTTTATCATACAAAGAAGCCTCTTAGGTTGGGTGTAGGCCACTGAAACAGTATATTTCTAGGAATTGACCTAGAAATAGCGTCATCATGCAGCTGGCACGAGGGAATAGAAAAAAACCTTTTTTTGTATGGGGATATTGTTTGCTTTAGGATTAAATGTCTATAATTACTAATATCTATGGTTGAAAAAAAAAAAAGATGGACATCTGTAATGAAAATTCCATTTCTTCTCACATTAAAGATAAGTTCATGAAATGGTTTTTTCACATTACATGACATGATCACCATTATTATCTTTTTTTAGATTAAGAAGTTAAGAATATCAATTTTATCTTATTTTAATAAGCAATAGATCAGTTAGCGTTCATGCTCTCTTTATATCAATAGAGAATTTAGTTTAAAAAATCAGCTTTATTTCTCAACATATTATTAATTATGTGATATATGAATAAATTTATATGTCTTTGACTAAAATATTTTATATTTGTTAAAGCAAATATGAAAGTGAAGATTTTATAGAATTGCTTTAATATTGAAAAAAATCGAGGACCCTAAGATATATATTTATTTAGTTTGCAATCTCATTAGACAATAATATTTGAAACAATGAAAAGATTAGTTTATCAAGGACAGTAATCTTTTCACATTTTAAATACATTTAAAAATCTAAATTAATTTAAAAAGTTTTGGTAAAATTCTGAGAAATAATATTATTAATTTAAATCACAATTTTTATAATATTCCCAAAAAAATGCAAATTTATTTATTTGGTTTAATTATACAGTTCATGAATTTATTCAAGGTTATATAATAATATTTTTAGTAGAATCTGATAAGAATGATTGAAATTTTAATAAAATTGTTAAATTGTAAGTATTTTTCAAGTTATCATTATTTATGTGCACACTGATATGTTTCGTACTAATGTTTAAATTTAAACTCAATAATTATAGAAGTAAACGGCATAGTCATTACTCCAGAAAAAGAAAACAGATATGGCAAAAGGTGCATGAGATTAAAATTAATTAGCGTGTTATTGAAAGAGAGTTAAATAAATTTAATATAAATAATAAGAAATGTTTGCTTAAAATAAATAATAGAAATTAGTTAACGTAAAATAAATAATAAGAAATCCAGCTCAATAAATGATAAGAGAGATTTAGTAATAAGAATTATTTGCTTAACACAATCGAAGTCGAAAAAGACTAATTAAAAACATCAGTGGGAAAACAGGCTGATTAGTATCTGAGGAAATAAGGTAGCAATCAAGAACCAAAACTGGAACTTCAAGGGAAAACAAAGGCAAAACTCTCCATACAATAGTGCCACCCTGTGCCAAACAGAGTAAACAATGGATGGCAGAAGGCTTGTGCATAAAATCCCTATCTAGTGCCTACTTATCCAATATCCCCATACTAGTTTCTGGCTTGTGACCATCATCAGTGAGGAGCCTTGGATCTGAGAGCACTGCACCTAGATCTTAGGATCTAATGCAACCCTCCAGCAGCACCTTTTTTTTTTTTTTTGTGTCATAGCATCGGCCGGGACACGAACCCGCAACCCGGGCAACTGCCTGCAAGTGCAAGGCAGTCGCGCTGACCTCTCGACCACCAATGCAAGACAGCAGCCACCTTTTATCTCTACTTTACTACAAAACTATGAGAATGAAATTGAAAACACAATATTTTCAATCTAAGCTCAATAGCTTATATAGTCATATGGGTCTGAACTCAATTCAGCACCCATACATTTTGGTGTCTTTGACTCTTAAACAACCATAGCCACCACTATCCTATTAGGCAGAATTGGTGTTAAACCACTAAACATCACCTGATCACCATCCCAGAAACTAGTCTGGGGATATTGGATGAGTAAGCACTAGATAGGGATTTTATGCACAAGCCTTCTGGCATCCATTGGTTACTCTGTTTGGCACATGATGGCACTACTGTATGGAGTTTTTCCTTTATTTACAATAATTATGTGCTAGTATAGAGATGGTGATCATGGGATGTTTAGTGGTTTAACACCAATCCTGCCTATTAGGATAGTATTGGCTATGTTTGTAAACAACCATAGCTCCACAAAAAACAACCATAGCTACCACTATTCAAAGACACCAAAATGTATGGGTGCTGAATTGAGTTCAGACCCATTGACTATATAAGCTATTGAGCTTAGATTGAAAATATTATTGTGTTTTCAATTTCATTCTCATAGTTTTGTAGTAAAGTAGAGTTAAAAGGTGGCTGCTGGAGGGTTGCAGTAGATCCTAAGATCTAGATGCAGTGCTCTCAGATCCAAGGTTCCTCACTGATGATGGCCACAAGCCAGAAACTAATCTGGGGATATTGGATGAGTAGGCAATAGATAGGGATTTTATGCACAAGCCTTCTGGCATCCATTGGTTACTCTGTTTGGCACAGGGTTGCACTACTAAATGGAGAGTTTTGCCTTTGTTTACAACAATTATGTTCTAGTATAGAGATGGTGATTATGTGATGTTTAGTGGTTTAACTTCAAGGGAAATCAGCAAGTGACATAAATAGCGCATACTGAAAAGAATAGGAGTTATCTTTTGCTTTGTGGATTTGCTTGCAAGTTCATTATGAACTTTTTTTGACTGTGAACTGTTAGTGTTGAATATTTGGAGCTGACTGGAGTTAGAACAGAGTTGAAAGAAGCCAGTGAGAAGCTATTCGGGAAGCAATGGATGGTTCATGCACTGAGAGAAGCAATCCCAGAGACCATGCCTCTGAAGGTACCAACAATCAGCTAGGGACTAAAGCAGATCACCCAGATCTTATTTTGTTTTGTTTTTTATGCCTAAAGGCCTCTATAGGAAGAAACACAGAATGAATTGTCAGTACATGCATTTGTTAAATTTGTACATAGTCAGATTTGAGCAATAGACTGGAATCAAAGTTTCACCTAATAGTAGTATATATATAACTAAGATATTATATGCTGTGTGTAGGGTGAACAGTATTGCTGTTAATAATACTTTGTTGTGAAGTTCAGTACCAAATGCATTTAGTTACCATTGACAATCCCTTATTGTTAATTTTGTTTGTTATTCCTGTGTATTATTCATTTTGTTGGTATCCATATAATATATATGCTAATACATAACATTCACATACTTGTAAGTCTTTGACAAAATATTAAATGTTCATTTCTTTCTCTAATTGTCTATTATATTGCTTTTATTTGTTCTGCTGTTTTAATATAATATATTGAAGTTAAAAATAGAAAAATGAGCTTGAATTTTATTATAAAGATCAAATTGTTTTTTGTCTAACAGAACTTTAGATTTCAATTTAAGAATTAATTGTGAACTTTGATTCCAAATGTTTGATTGACTAAAGCATTGAGTAATGACTGTTGTTTATATGTTTACTGGCAACTAAATTTTTGTTTGTTTGTTGTTGTTTTTTGTTTTTTTGTCATTTATTTGAATTTATTTAAATATGGAGCATTTTGGAATGTATCCAATTATATTGCATTATACAAAGCTTATTTTATATATTTTTATGAATTAATAAACTTATTTTAATACAAATGAAGTCTTGGAAGATAAATCTATGTTTACAATAATATTCACTTCCCAGTAATATTCTTATAATAACATTATACCACTATAACTTCCTATGACCACTATTTCTTATGATAACACAGACTTAAAAACAGAGCAACTTTTTCCATACAATATTGCCACCTAGTCTAAGCCATAATAATTAATGGATGCTAAAAGGTTAGTGCATCAAAATCCTATCTAGTGCCTATTTATTCAATGTCCCCAGATCAGTTTTTAGCTAATGGCTTTTATTAATGAGAACATTTGAATCTGAGAGCACTGCATTTAGATCTTTGGATCTAGTGCATCACTCCACCTTTACTTTTTGTTAACTATAAAGCTTTGAGTACAAACTGAAAACAAAAATTCTTTCAATCCAAAATAAAGGATTGATATTAAAGCATTATAACATCACATGAACAGCATTTCTTATGCTTACACAATCTGTTAATACACTAACAACCTTCTCCCTAAACATCATTTGATCTCCATTTCTTATGTTTATACAAGCTGTTTACACAGAGGATAAACCCTCCATATAGCATCTCCAGTGCAAGCCAGAGTAATCAATGGATGAAAGAAGGGTTGTGCATAAAATACCTATCTAGTGCCACTCATCCATTCTGGCTTGCACTTGTGGTGCTACTGTATGGAGAGTTTAGCCTCTGTGCAACCTTCTCCCAACAATATTGCTTCATAGTATAAGCCATAGCAAATGCTAGAAGGTTAGTACATTAAATTCCATATCTACTCATCCAATATTCACAGTTCAGTTTCTGGCTTAATGCTTTCATCAAGGAGGAGCCTTGGATTTAAGGCATGTAAATCTTTGGATCTAATGCATCCCTCCAGCATTGTGTTTCAGTGAGTTAATAGCTTTATAGTTAACTGAAAGATGGAAGATGGTTGCTGAAAGGATGCATTAGATCAAAGATCTAGATGCAATGCTGTCAGATCTAAGGCACCTCATCGATGAAAGCTATAAGCTAGAAACTGTTCTGGGTATATTGGTTGAATAGGCACTAGATGGGGATTTTGATGCACTAACCTTCTAGCTTCCTTTGATTACTATAGCTTACACTAGATTGCAATATTTTATGGAAAAAGTTGATATTATATTAACAGATTGTGTGAGCATAAGAAATGGTCATCATGTGATGTTATAGTGCTTTAATATTAATTCTAGGCAAAGGATGTTGATGATTATGGTTATTAAGAAAAATCAAATACACCAAAATATATAGATGTCTGTATGACTATACCAGCAAATTAGCTTGGATTGAAAGCAATATTGTGTTTTCAGTTTGATCTCATAGCTTTTAGTTAACTAAAAAAAGTAAAAGATGACTGTTGGAGGGGTACATTAGATCCGGAGATCTAGGTGCAGTGCTCTCAGATTCAAAGTTCCTCACTGATGAAAGTCATAAACTAAAAACTGGTTTGGGGATATTGAATGAATAGACACTAGATAGGGGTTTTAATGCACTAACTAGCAATATTATATAGGGAAAATTGCTAATGTATTATAATGTAATTAAAGTGTATATGAGAAGAGTAATTATAAGCAATATATATGAATAATGAAATTACTAATAATATTTTGATTTTTACTTCTGTTTGTTCATTTGAATTGTGAGCTTTCTATTAGATATGATATTTTATTTTAAATAATATATATCAATTATTTTTAGAATACCTTTTTATAAATCCTTTCACAAATACTGTCATTGGAGGCTAATTGTATTTTGACCATTACTATTTGACTGCCTAATTAAATAAACTGACATAGTTATTATCTTAATAAATTGTATATGACTTGCAATCAATAAATTTTTCACATTTCCTTAGGTCTTTTAAGACATTTTTTTTTTTCAGTGACACGATTTCTATTCTTTGAAAGTAGGAAAGTACTTTAATCCAAGACTACCTTTTATTTTACTTTTAGCTCACTTTAATATTTTAAGACCATTCTGCTCTATATTTTTGTTTTTATACATTATTATTATTATTATTAGGTAGGCAAATTATTTATAAATAGCAAATCAGATAAATAGTTAAATTAATTCATAGCTATGTAGATATTTGTATTAAATTTTCTCAATAATTTTTGCAAATTTTAAACAATTTTTTTATATACATATATAGATTTAGAGGGTGGTCGCTACTTCTTCAATGCCGTTAAAGAAGGTGATAATGTTATGTTTGCCAGTGATGATGAAAATGAACGCCATCTCTGGGTTCAAGCAATGTATCGGGCTACTGGTCAATCTCACAAACCAGTGCCTCCTACTCAGCAAGTCAGCAAACTCAGCAATTCTCAGATTTCTCGGCTACAAGGAGGTAAAATATTTAAGAAGATTTATACTTTAATTTCTATGTTATTTTTATTAAGATTTTTATGTTGATAAAGATAATTAATATTTCTACTAAAATAAATTATTTTGGGAATTTTTTTATTTGGTTTGTAATATCCTGTATAAATTTTTTTTAAATGAATAATAAATTTGAACAAATATTTAGAAATTATTGATATTTTTTTTAGAAAATAAGATTGTATTATTTAAATATTTCTTTGTAAAGTGGAGTAATTGAAAAAAAAGTTAATAATTGATAAGCTAGCATAAGTCATGTATGATAAATCTTTTTCATTGCTATATATATTAAAATGGTGAGATTAAAATTTTCTTTGTAACTATAAAAAAGAATCATATCTAATAATTTAACGTTTTTCTAAAAGTTTGTAATGATAATATTTTAGATATGATAATATTTTGGATTATTTCTATCATCTATCAATAATTGTCGAATGTCTAGAAAATTTTAAACTTTTCCAAATACAGACAACTGTAACTGTCAGTACTAACTTGAGTTATCTTTGTGTGTCATTACTAACAGTTGTTTGTATTTGAAGAATTTAAATAAAGTTTAAAATTTTCTAGACATTGAACATTTAATGATAGATGATGGAAATAGTCCAACATATTATCATATATATCTAATAATTGGGGTTCATCTTTACAATTTCAAATAAAGCAAATAGAATTGGTTTAGTTTATTCTGATATTAAAGATTTTTATAGACTTGACACAGTTTATGAAATCGGTCCCTTTAAAACTGGTCCTATGAATTTTGTTTTATTATAGTAACAATGCAGATATTAGCTTTTATATATTGTCTAATAATTTATTTTACAATGACCTCAGTAAAAATCATTTCAATGGTCCTATTTATGTATGCACACATTTATAACTCATACATTATGTATATGTATTATGTTTGTAAATAATTTTTAATTTGGAAATTAAATTTCCTTTTTTTTTTTTTAATAGTATCATCTGTTCTTAAATCCTCTTTAAAAAAAGCTTTAATTTTTCTTATTTTTCCAGGTGTATATTTTGAAGCATTTACATAGATGATATATTTAGCTGTTGGAACTTTTTTTTCTTTGCCTAAATATATATTATAATGTACCCCTGTGAAAATAATAGAAAAGGCTGATTCTTTAATTCAGAACTACTTCATCAAATATGTAGTTGTTTCTCAGTATTTACCTTGAAAAATTATGTCAGACTGAATATTTCAAAAAAACTAAATATTGATTTATTAGACAAAATAATTTTTTTGACTATCTATACAGAGTTATCCAATTTAAAAGTCATAGATAATTATCTTTTCTTTGTAAAATATTTGATGAAATATATTGTATTATATATATATGCTTCATGGCATATAGTGATTATACATCGGATTTTTTTATATGTGCAAAGTTAAGGTTTGAATTTCGATTGACTTGAGATTTTTCTTCTACAAAACAATTCAATAATTGATCGCTAAATAAATATTTAATTTTTTTAGCCAAATCTTCACCACAATGTAGTTGGCTAACCTAGTGAGTAGTGCCCTCTTTTTTACTGTTTATCTTTGAAAAGACTTTTGCCCTGCTATGATCTATTTAAACAATATTTATTTTTATCTTATTTCTATTTAACAATATAAATTCTCACTCACATCCATATGTAAATATATTAAATATTTATAAAATTTGATATAAAATATTTTGTCTTATATTAGATTGCTATTATTTTTGCTGAATAATAATAGTTTATGGTTAAAAGCTATTTTAAATACAATTTAACTATAATTTTATAAGTAATAATTAAATTGGTTTTGCTAAAATTTTAAATTTATAGGTATTATTTTGCAAAAATACAAACTATTTTACTTTATAAAACTTTTATTCTTATAATATTCTCTCTAAAAATAAAAAATAAAGTATTAAAAAAAAATTCAAATAATATTATATTAGTGTGGTGTCACGACTTCCTCTATCTCTGACTGAATTGTAGTTATTGGTTATCTTTGTAGAATTCTTATTTAGCATTATTCATTTTAAAATGTAGGGAGTATTAATAATAGTGAAAAACTAACAGACTCTGAATGTAGAATTGTAGTCTGTATTAATTAATTAGTCATGTAATTTTTATTAAAGTCATTGAAAAAAAATTACTCGGATCATTGACTTTATATAAAACAGCCATGATATATAAAAAGTTCTATTATATCTTACATATCTGTGATGTAGCTTTTTGTTTGCTTTCTAACTCTATGAATTTGTTTTCTTAAATATAAGATTGTGTAAATTACAGATTATATAGCTAAGTTATAGATTTGGTAGTAATTTTTGTAAGATATCTGAGAGAAGACTTTTTGTGTTCAATAATTTGAAGTTATTGAAAAATTTTAAGTTAGAGTAAAGTAACATATTTGTCAGATGTTTAATGGTATTAGATTCAAAAAATCTAGAATGTAAAATGAAAGAATATATAGATAAAAATACTTTTATTTGTACATGAAGAAATTTAAAAAAAATATGATCTTTGTATAAATTTGTGATAAATTATTGCTTGTGTTTTTTATTTTGAAAAAGAAGTTTATTCATTGTATACAATAAAAAAATTATTATATATATTAATAGTAAAATATAATATAACGTAAGTTTATATTTGTGCTAAATGGACCTATTAACTCTAGAAATAATAACTAGAGGGAGTGGCGAAGGTAGAAGCATTGATGAATCGAGTGAGTAAAAAAAGAACGTTTTATCTTCTTGTTGTTTTGTTATTTTCTCCCGATGAACATATAAAAAATAGGAGTAAAGTGTAAGCAGAAAATAAGCCTAAATGGATTATATGAAGGCGTATTAATGTACTAATGACGATGGTAACTAAGGAAATAATTAACGAACTGTAAATGATAATAGCGAGAGAAGAAATTTAGACTTGCTCTGCATGTAGTTATCTTCAAATTGTTACGGAAAGAAATAGTTATTCTTATTAATATTATTATTTCATATGTACATATATATTATAACGAGCACAGACGACGTTACATTATTTTTTTTTATTATTAAACATTAAAATAAAAAGTTCGCATTTAAAATTTTTTTTTTAAGACAGAAAAATTGAAAATAAATTCTACCTTAAACTCGTATATATATAAATCGCACAGAGGAGAAAAATTATTAAAATAAAACTTTATTAAAGAAAAAGTATTTTAAAACTAAATTTTAAAAAGATTTGGAAATAAAATTATATCTTTAAATTTATCTTTAAATATATCTTTGGATTTGGAAAACAGGTTAATTAATGTTATGGAAATGATTATTTTAATTAGTCCAAGTGAATAAGCCCTTGGGCATTTAAATGTATAAACAACGGACAGATAGGAAAACAATAGAAACTTTTAGCAAATAAAAAGAAATCCCTATGGAATCGGACCTCAGCGAAAAGACCACCATCATCGATGACGTAATGTTGAGTCAATCCTTAAGATTAATATAAAAGGAAAAGTTGGAAATTATTAAAGATTATTAAGAGAGGACTGAGATGTGTTAAGTCGGAGAGTTGGAGGTGAAGGGATTGAAAGACGCACTTTCAATTTCTTCAGTTGTTATAAAAGTGGAAAAATGAAACATCGCTTTTCTTATACTGAGGACAACAGGCGTCGGTGGATTTAATGTGGATTCCAAACGGCATGCAATGAATAAAGAGGAACGTTGAAAAAAAATCGTAAGAACTTTAAAAACATTTTGAAACACTAAGAACTTTAAAATATAAACTTTCTCAGTCTTTAATTTATTAAGAAATAGAATCCTATCTGACCAACGTTGTTTATTAATTAGTTATAATTTTATTTAATGTATTTCTTTTGTAAAATCATTTCCATTTATTTATTTATTTGTTCTTTAAGTTTTATTATGATTTCTGGTTTTCATTAAACTAGTTATATAAATATTAAACTTAAGTCGGGCGTGAATGGCTATATAGATTTGTAAAGTTATATTAGGGGAGGGTAATCTTAGGTTATTTGTTTCGTAGTTAAATTGGGTCAATGGATTGGATATATTGGTGTAGTTAGTAGATGTAATGCAAGATTCGCTACGGGCAGTATCGTTTGTATACGCCACACTCACCCGTTTGCCTATGGAAGGAATTATAAGTCGGAGACCGCAGTTCCTTTCTATGGAGTTTTTTTATTGCTCTTCTTGTCAGATAGATGTATGTATTCCTATCTGACGAGAGGCAGTTTCTTCTCTTAACTTTTTGTGCTGCCGTATTTCGTATTACATTGAATACATCGATATATCAGATGAATTGGCGTTAGTTCGACTGCGAACTTTTGGCCTAAGGTTAAATAAGGATAAAATATTTTCTTTCAAATGCAAATCTATGTAGTCTATTCATACTCGACACTAAATAAAAATGCATTAAATTTAAGTTGTTTATAGACGCTTGCATGGATTGGTTATCAGTTAATTATGTTTTGGGTTTTCATAGGTGATCAAAATATATAGACATTCGGTAAATACTGATACCTTACGGTGAGTATTCGGATGTCTTTTAAGTTATTGGTGTTAATGCGGTGTCTTATGATGAACACCATTGGGTTTCTTGTATTCCCTATGCAATTGACGGTATCAATGATTTTGTATTTTGATCGTTTATGTTTACTTTGAAATGTTTTTAACCGTGTAATCTATGTAACCGATCTATACTCAACATTATAAAACAAACTTTCATAAATCCATCTGTGCGAACTTAATTAAAATGTAAACTTATAATATTATAAAAATTAAAATGTAAATTTAAATTATAAAATCAAATTAAAATCTAAAATAAACATACTAAAATAATAATGTTAAATTTTATATATATATATGTGCGTAAATAAATTTTTGTATGTTAATTACTGGCAGTGGCTTATTTTATTTATTTTTTAATATTGAAATATAATTAGATAAGATATTATATTACTAAATCTCTGCTATTCCCTGAGCTAGTGACTTGGGCTAACGACCGGAATCAAAATTTAAAAAAAAAAAAAAAAATTTTTTTTTTTTTGACTTACGTATCTGCCTACTTTATAAATTTTTCTAGGTTCAAATGCCTAGATGGCACCCTGTAGTGCAGATTACATTAAGTCTTATTCTCCGGATCATTACAATATATTATTATTTATGCAATTTCAGCTGAGTTTTAACTCCCTGAAAACACTGAAGATGGCGCAGTCAGACAGGATTGTGGAGGTCGTCGTTTTGTAAACAAAAGAGAAGATAAAAAGCAATTTCGAATAGCTAGTACAAGCATGGCTTTTCCTGCACAAAATATCAGAGAATTTGAGATCGGAAATACAGCTGGATGGACTCTATACGTAGAACAATTGGAACGATACATGAGGCTGAATAAAATCGAAGATGATGAAACTAAAGTCTCGATATTGTTATTTTTTGCCGGAACAGATGTTTTGCAAATTGCCAAACAATTAGCAGACAATAAAACCCCAGAACAGTTATCGTATACAGTATTAGTGGAAAAACTTACTGCATATTTTCAGCCTGCAGTTACCAAAAGAGTCGCACGCCTACGGTTTAGAATGTGAAAACAGCACTCACACGAAACCTACTCCTAGTATAATATTGCATTTCGAATCTTAGCACGAGACTGTTTATTTCCTGATCTTGACAATATGCTCTTAGATCAATTTCTCTGTGGCATAATCGACCATAATTTGAGAAAAGTATTGCTCAGCGAAATAGACATAGATTACAACTCTGCAATTACTAAATGTACTGCTCATGAGGTGATGTTAACAAACATGATGAAATTCCAAGCTGAAACTAAGGAAGCAAATATTGCTGTAAGCATATGTAAAACGGAAACAGCGGATACATCATCACGAACTCCAAGAGAGGATTTTACTTGTTTTTGTTGCGGCATAAAGGGACATGTAAAAAGAGTTTGCAAATTCAAAAACCTAAAGTGCCGTATGTGTGGCATAAAAGGCCACATGGCAAGCATTTGCAGAAAGAATAACAATCAACAACGGACGCATGTAAAATTAACCGCAACCACGAGCAAAACGTCAGAAATTAAAAGAGTAAAAATTAAGATAAGTGAACAGATTATACTAGATTTAATAATCGTGGAAACTAAAGTCACAATGGAGATGGACAGTGGAGCAGGACTATCCATCATGTCTCTAATGGATTGGAAAAAAATAAATTCCACATACAAGTCAAAATTTAATCTAGTTAAAACAAATGTAATTGTCACAGATGTGAATGGTAATAACATACCAATCTGTGGGAAGGTTTCTGTTCCAGTAAAGTTAAATAACAAAAACAAAACTCTACCTTTGTATATAGTCAAGAGGGCATCAAACCCTTACTAAGCTGAAATTGGTTCCGGCTGTTGGGCATATCCATTCAGATTATCAAAATGGTAAAACAATTGAATGATACCTTGAATAGTACCAAGATAGCAGAATGGACACTTAGAGATCCTGGCTGTCACCAGCTGAAAACATGGATCAAAAAAGGATAGCCTAACCGCCGTCCAAAAATTTTACATACAGCTATCTGGAATGCTCGTCGGTATCTGTCAATCTGTAATGATTGCATTACTAGAGCAGATAGAGTGTTCATACCTATGGAGGGATGCTCACATGTATTAAAATTACTTCATTCTGGACACCCTGCGATAGTAAGGATGAAGGCCCTATCTCGATCATATGTGTGGTGGCCGCATATTGACCAAGAGATTGAAAGAATGGTAAATCAATGTCATAATTGTCAAAGTGCGGCCAACTTGACAAATAAGACATTTAGTTCTTGGTCTAAGCCTAGTACACATTTGTCAAAGATTATGACTCGGGAGGAAAGGACTGAAAAAGGTCCAGAGATCTACCCAGATACTTATAAACATTTCCCAAAGTTTAAAAGGGATGAACTAGTATGGGTTCGAGACATTATAAAGAAGAAGTGGACACCCGGAATTATTATAAATCCAGGGTCTCGAGTGGTTTATAATATAAGATTGGAAAATGGTCCTTCTATACGAAGACATGTAAACTATATAAGGAGAAGGTCAGTAGTTACACCATTGGACGATAACAAAAGACTTATTGAAAGCCAGTGGGGATCTTTAACAAAAGAGGACAGGGAAATGCTACCACAAATTTCACAGGAAAATAATCTTCTTGTTGAACCAGAGACATTAAATACTAGCTCTGCACGCAATCAAACTAAAAGACTATTCTAGAGTGAGGGGAGGTGTGCTAAATGGACCTATTAACTCTAGAAATAATAACTAGAGAGAGTGGCAAACATAGAAGCATTGATGAATCGAGTGAGTAAAAAAAGAACGTTTTATCTTCTTGTTGTTTGGTTATTTTCTCCCGATGAACATATAAAAAATAGGAGTAAAGTGTAAGCAGAAAATAAGCCTAAATGGCTTATATGAAGGCATATTAATGTACTAATGACGATGGTAACTAAGTGCAAATAATTAACGAACTGTAAATGATAGTAGCGAGAGAAGAAATTTAGACTCGCTCTGCTTGTAGTTATCTTCAAATTGTTACGGAAAGAAATAATTATTCTTGTTAATATTATTATTTCATATGTACATATATATATTATTATTTATGCAATTTCAGCTGAGTTTTAACTCCCTGAAAACACTGCAATATTAAATAAATACATTAAATTACCTACAAATTTGATACAATAACACATTTAGCAAAAAGACATTTGCACACATACATAAATGTGCATCAACACATATATACCAAACCCATTGTCATTTTATTTTAAAAAATAAAAAGTATTTATAACAAGGAACACAATATCAATAAAATAAAAATGTCGCCATGTTTAAATTCCAGTTTCAAATATAACTTTTCATCTACAACTTAAATACAAAAACAACATTTTTGTTGCCGTGTTTACATTCCATTTCAAATATAACTTTTCATTTCAGTCAAGCGTTGGTGGCCTAGTGGTTAGCATAGCTGCCTTCCAAGCAGTTGACCCGAGTTTGCTTCCCGGTAAATGTATTTGATATATGAAATATATATATAACTTTTCATCTACAACTTAAATACAAGAACAAGGATTTTCTTGATTATCTTTTGTTTGTGTGTGTAGAAATCCAAACTGATAGAAAACATTAATTTACTATTTAGTAAATATGATCACATTCAGATATTCAGAAAAGAGGAAATAAAATAGTCATCTTTTTTTATTATTATTAATTGTCTGTGAAATAAAATTGCTGTCTTATTTAATTTGTGGAAATGTGGCTGCTATTTACTGAAATAATACTTTTTTGATTATATTAATTATATATATGGAATATTTTGGAATTGATGGTGGAAAAACTTTACTATCTAGCAAGTACAATCATGTTAAAATGTTCAAACAAGGGCTCATCTTTGTCATTTTGACAGTAATGATATTGCCGTGATTATTTTTAAAGGATTTTTTGCAATATTGATCTATATGTGTGTGTTTGAAATATAGTTTTTTTTGCAATTGTTATAATTTTTAATATTTATAATAGAAGAATTTAATATTTTTAAAAGATTTACAAACATTTGCTTCGCACTTCTAGAAATAAATTATTCCTGGATTTGTTATGTTTTATATGGGGACATTTTCAACATAGGCCTTATTAGGTGTAAATTTATGTACTTGGTTTGAAAATAACTCGGAAAACTTATATATAAAAAAAGGGTACCTATAATTCAAGAGCTTTTTTATTGATATTTTTTTTTCCTTCAGATTGTAGGTCTTTTAAAAGATGTTTTATTTTATTTTAAAATCATTGTAAGTTTCTCAGAATTGTATTTCTTATACATTATTCAGTTTATCTGAAAGCTCTTTTGAATCTGTGGTTTTCAATGGGAACTTTGCAAAAATATATTGATCAGAAGTATGAGATCTTTAGTTCCAGTCTTTGCTTATTGAAATTGATCACATTATTACTATTATTATTACTCTGTTATTGTTTTTTAACAAGTTTATCCTTTATAATAATCATCAATGATATCAAACTCTTTTTACTATATATGTAAATATATATATACACTGCAGTGGATTGGGAAAGTTGAAGAGAATGGAGGGGGGTGGGGGTGGCAGCAAAGAAGGATATGAAAAGATTTGGGGGATTCAAACTATCAATGCAAGTTGTATAATATTTGTCAAATAATGTTCTATTTATATATGAAACAACAATTATATTGTATTCTTTAAAATTAATAAAAGAGAGTTTCAAAATCTTAATTGTAAATAATAATATTAATAAAACACTATTAATCCAAAATTCCTGTTTTCCGGAATTTTTTTGGATTAATTCTAGATCCAAACTTTGCTAATATGGGGGGCAGAGGGCAAACTGTAATTCAATTTATTAATTTATAATTTTTTTTTATAAATTTGGGTACAAACTTTTTTTGTTGTTGTTGTAAAAATCATCAAATGTTGCCTTTGAAATTTTATCTGGATAATAGTAATTTTTGAATAATAGATGTTTAAGATTAATGATATTTTACTTGTATTTATTAATACAAAGTCAAATACATAATACAGAGGACTAAATCATTAAAATAAATGTCAGAACTTCCCAGTGAAATTTGTTCATTTGGAAGAAAATTTATAATTCTTACTTTTTAATTAAATATAACATACTTTCAAAGTATTTATACTCACTGCATATTAAAGATTATAAATTTTTTTAATTTGTCAATAATTCATTATTTAGTGATAGATAAACTTAAGTAGATGATGTCTTTCATTCACCTTTTATTCTGCCATTTTTAAAAAATAATAATGATAAGAGCATGGATAGTCAGTGATACATAATGAATTGTATATTGCAAAGTTCAAGATTAGAACTAAATTACAAATGTTGCCTTTTTTTTTTTTAATATTTAAAGAATTTTTCATTCATTTATTCTTTATACCTGTCTTATTTTACTCAACTATTTTATTTTATATCTAATATCATACATTATTATTTTTAAGAGTTTATCAGCAATTGTACAAACTCCAAACACTTTATTTATAAATAATAATATATTATTTACTTAATAAAGAAAAACAATCTATAAATAAATGAACGAATCTTGAATTACAAGCATAGTGATTATGAAGACATTTATAATCTTTTTAATCAAATAAATACATATAAATAACAATATTAATAGAGTAAAACATATAAATGAATATTTAAACTATCTTTTTTGATAGTTTCAAATAATTTATCAACTTTGTAGTCTAATTTAAAACAAATAAAGACTGTATTTAACATTTACTTTTAAATGAGAAATTTTGAGGATATTTGTAATTATTTTAATTAAAACAAGTAGCAAATATAATCTAATTATTTTCTATGGATTTCCTATCAAGTCTCTATAAGAAATTTTATTATACATCTCTTTTTATTTATTTATTCTATGGCATAGGTACTTCTTTGATGTGATTTTGTTTTATCCATTTTTGTATTGAAAATTATATTGAATTCCATTCTTTCTTGTTAATGCAATTTTCCATCCTCTGATTGAGAACATAAATAGTATCAAAACTGATCTAAAATTTTTTGTGTGTTAATGCAAATTTATTTTAGTTTACATAAAAATAATATCCTTTTTATTTATTTTATTTTTTTCAACTATTTGTATAAACAATCAAAATAATTCCAAATTAACTTTTCAAAGTAGATCTGTGAACTCCTTTCTGATATGGTTAAGTCTGATATTGAACTTTAAAATTTTGTCCTCACCCAATTAATTAAATGAAAAGCTTCAAGGTATATAATACAAATAATGTTATACTGTAGTATTTTTTTAAATAGAGATTTATTAGAATTATTAAAATAAAAATTATTACCAATAAGCATTTAATTATTATATTTTTAGTATAAAATAATATAATTAAACAATGGCAACTAAAAATAATTTTATATAGCATATACCCAGATATCATATCTTTATATTATGACAGTTAAAATCAAGACAATTTTCGAAATATTAAAATATAATGATTCATCTTATGTATAACAAATACAGTGGTGATGAAAATTGAAAGGACATCAGCACTCAGAAAGTTAACTTCATCCTAATTATTCAAAAAGCATTTTATTATTTTTTTAACATTCATTGTAAATTAGCGTTAAGCACCACTTTCTTTCTAGAAAGAATACTTTTAGATAAATTACTATTTATGATCATTATCTTGGTTCATTATGAATTTCGATATATGTTCATTATTACCCCAACTTATCTCCCAGGGTATTGCATGACTCTTATATATATTTAATTCAAATAGCAAAATAACTATATTTGATAACAAAAAAACATAATTTATTTACGATTATCATAAAATAAATAAAGAAATTTTGCTTATATGTTTGCAAATAGTTATGGAATCAAATTAATATATATACAAAAAATATTCATGCTAACAAAATAATCATGAATAAAAGTTTTAAATGCAATTATGAGTAAATACACACAAGCCAATAATAAGTTTAATCTTTATACTTTAATACAAAAAACAAAAATCTTACCCATATAATAAATGTTATGGTTTTGTTGATATCATAAGCTTACAAGTCTACCTATTATATTCATTATAAATAATAGCCTGTTTTAATTCAGTCTTTCTCTGTTTCTCTTAATCTTCTTGGGCACCAATGACAATAGACAAAGGAAATGATTCTCATATAGACAAGTACATGATAAATCTTACATTAGGGAGTTCTTCTTTTCTTATGGCATGGTCTTCTTGAGAACAGGCCAGGTTATATTTTATGTATAATCAACATTCATATATGGATAAAATATATAGTTTCAGGTGTTCAACTTGTGTGCCCTTAGTTTCTTAGCCATTCATGATAAAAACGTTTCTAGTAGTAAATATTGTCATAATTCTTGCATTAGGTCGAGTATTGAAAAATACTTTTAAACAGCCAAACATTAACCAAATCAGTGTTGTCAAGCTATCTATTAGAAGAATATGTAGGAAAAGTATTTTAACTAATATTTTTCAGACTTTATAACCCTTCATGTTTTCTGTTTTCTTGCTGGTTATGACTACTCTACATCTCTTCCTATATTTTTTTTCCTCCTTCCGGAAATTTGTCTGCAATTTTCTCTTCTGTGATTCAAGACTTTCCATTACTATTGTTAAGCAGTTATTTGTATTGTTGCTTTATAGTAAGAACATTATATTTCATTGCCCTAAGCCTTTAATGGTTTTTTTTTTCTTTGATAACATGTTGATCGCATTGAATTCCCTTTTTTTTTTTTTAGCAATAACAAAACAAATTAATTTGATAAATTTTATTGGATTGTTTACCAAAACATATTTCAAATACAATATTTTAATTACAAAAAAGAAGTCAATTAATTTGATAAATTTATATTGGATTGTTTACCAAAACATATTTCAAATACAATATTTTAATTACACAAAAGAAGTCTCTTTCATATTTATATTTTTGGTAATAATTGTTTTATGTAGAATGAATGAAAAAGAAAAAAAAATTGTGATGATTTTTTTTCTCTAGCCTTTTTAATTTTAATTTTATGTAATATTCAATAAAAAACGGCTGAATGTGTCATCAAATTTACAACAAGTGGTGGGCAATTTATTTCATTAAGCCTCTTCCCAAATGCAGATCTGTAATATTATAAAATGCAATACATCTTTTATTAAACTAATAGTAAACTTAAATAAAACAACTATTCTCTCTTTCTTCCCCTTCATTACAAAGGTTACAATTTCTTCTTTAGATCAGTATAACTACATACTAGCATATATGTCTAATACATGGACACACATATTGCTACCTATAATATTTACCAATAAATTTGCTACTTTATATTATTTTATTAATCTATCTTAAATAATTTAGTGACAAGGCAGTCTTATAATGTGAAAAACGCCACTTGCAATCAGTTGTACAATTACAATATATATTGTTTTGTTTAATACTTGCGATAAAAATTTGATAAAATTGATATCTACAATATCAACAAAATGAATTTTCTTGATAATTTATTTACTATCTTCATTTTGATGTATTTGAATATTATTATATTTAAGCGTAAAATATATCTAAAAAAAAATTTTATTAAAATATTTTTCCATTTATAAATACAATACTTTTATTTTGATATTTTATTCTCTATCACCCCCCCCTCCCATTTATTAATTGTATTTTTATTCTGATTAATTTAATTATATTATGTCATATTTGTTTTATATGTTTACTGATATATGTGGTGCATATTTTTATTTATATATATATAAGCTGTTCCATTTAAATATGCCTAACATATTTAAAATCTAAAAACAGGCAAAACTCTCCATATAGTAGTGCCAATATCAGAGTAATCAATGGATGCCAGAAGGCTTGTGCATAAAATCACTATCTAGTGCCTACTCATCCAGTATCCCCAGATGAGTTTCTGGCTTGTGAATAGGATAGTGGTGGCTATGGTTGTTAAAGAACCAAAGACACCAAAATGTATGGATACTGAACTGGGTTCAGACCCATATGACTATATAAGATATTGAGTTCAGATTGAAAATATTATTGTGTTTTCAATTTTATTGATAAAAGGTCGCTGCTGGAGGGTTGCATTAGATCCTAAGATCTAGGTGCAGTGCTCTCAGATCCAAAGCTCCTCATTGACGAAGGCCACAAGCCAGGACTAGTCTGGGGACATTGGATGAGTAGGCACTAGATAGGGATTTTATGCACAAGCCTTCTGGCATCCATTGATTACTCTGGTTGGCACTGAGTGGCATTATTGTATGGAGAGAGTTTTGCCTGTTTTAATAACAGTAATGTGCTAGCATAAGAAATAGTGATCATGTGATGTTTAGTGGTTTATATTTAAATCTATACTTACATAAACAATATCTAACATATATAATATAATCAGCTGAACTTTAAATACCTTTTTTTGCATTATATCTTTATGACATAATAAATGTCATAATGATAAAACCTATTTTTATAGATACAACATTTATTTTTATATATACAGCAACTACACAAAAAAGTTCTAAATATATTCTATCATTCAAAGTCAAATAGTTGTTTAATTTAGCTATATGAAAAAGAAGTAAAACAAAACTATCTTTTATCAGTATCAAACTCATTTTATCTATTTTTTTGTCCTACCATTTAAAAGAAAAAGACTGGTGATATTTTTATTTTCTTTTTTTTTTTTATTGTTTACCAAAAAAAAAAATATTAGTTTTTTAACATTTTATTATTTAATAGTACAAAAAAAAATTTTTTAGAAAAGAAAAAGATATTAATTTTGATTAATTATAAAATTGTTATTACAAGACATTCATTATTTTAAATACTATTAGAAATATCATGTTTTTAATAATATATGCTTTTTTTATTTATTTGAATAAGGAATATAGATATTATTTAAGTATTTTCATTATGGGTAAATTCTTTGTAAATATGATAAATCCAAGAAGATATACTTTAATGCATTATAGCAGTAAAAATTTAATTTTTTTCAACTTACACATAAATGAGATCACACAAAAAGTTATGAAATGGATTGTTTATGTAAATTGTAAACAGTCTATATTGGGAGAGGAAATACAGTATAATGATGGTTTTATATAATACCATTTAAGAGGAGGAAGGAATACTCCACTTTTTTATTATTTAAAGCATTTTTCTGTTTAAAATTGAAATAATTAATCAAATAATTTTTTTATATGCAAATGATACATGATTAGATTTAGACAGTTTTAAAATCAAAGTATGAAAACTTAATTTCAAATAAATGACATTTATCAATAATTCAAACATAATAATTAACATAAAACATTAAGATAATTTAAAAGTTAAGATTTCTTAGCAGGACTTATTATTTTGAACTAAACTATAAAAATATATATACTAAATATTACATATTACCTTATTAAGTATAATTCAAAATTAATACATTGCTATTAGTTTGTTATAATTATGAACATGGTGAATGTAGTTAATATGTTAATTATTATTATTAAGCATATAATTTTATAAAATATTTCAGTGTAACAGTAATAATATTGTTTAAGAGTTCATAATTAGTGGCAATATAAAAAATTTATGCATTCCCATAGACATCCTTAATAAGAGTTAAAAGGAAACTAATAACTCTTTCTTTTAATCCTAAATTTAACGCACTAATTAGTAAGATTAGAAAATTTTAAAAATAATTTATGATAACCAGTTTAAATCTAAAACTTTATATTGCATACTTTCAAAAATAATAATAAATATTATTATAAATTTTTATTAAACGCCCATTATTATATTAAGTAATAATTTACTAAGGCTGTAACCTTAGAAATAAGCGTCTGAAAAATACGAAGGTAGGGACCTCTATAGGTCTTAAAAACACAAGCTTATGCGTAAGCTTGTGTTTTTAAGACCTATAGAGGTCCCTACCTTCGTATTTTTCAGACGCTTTGTGTTTTTAAGACCTATAGAGGTCCCTACCTTCGTATTTTTCAGACGCTTATTTCTAAGGTTACAGCCTTAGTAAATTATTAATAAATATTATTGTAATCATAATTATTTTTTCAGAGATTTAAATGTTTTTTTTTTCAGTATGAAAAATTAAAATAGGATTTGAGTTAATTTATCTTAAAAAGAAATTAGTACTACCAATATTTATTTTAAATTTATGCTGCTATTAGTTTTTATAATTTTTATTCTTTTATTTAGATGCCGACCGAGCTCGAAAGCATGGCATGGATGAATATATTCAAGCCAATCCCTGTAAATTTAATCATGCTGATTTATTCAAAACATTACAGACTCTCACTTTGGATTATCGACTTAATGATGCCTTTTCTTGCTTGGTAAATTGTAATTTTATTATAATTATTTATTTATTACTAATTTTAAAAATGTTTGATTTTAAATATTATTATAGTTCTCCTTTCCCTAGAAGTGGACTATTCCAGATTTCTTCTTTATCTGATCGGATTGAGGATTGTTTGCTGCTGGCCAATAGGCT
The DNA here is from genome assembly GCA_028023455.1 of Epiperipatus broadwayi. Taxonomy (NCBI): domain Eukaryota; kingdom Metazoa; phylum Onychophora; class Udeonychophora; order Euonychophora; family Peripatidae; genus Epiperipatus; species Epiperipatus broadwayi. The sequence continues at coordinate 7,657,136 of JAQFVV010012431.1, read as the reverse complement.
GATGTACAGATAAATACATAGCCAATGATTAGTACCGGCCAATAAGCAGTGATGATCACTGATTCCGAAAGCTCCAGTGAAGTCAGGGATCTGGCTATAAATGGTCAGTCTTTTTGGAGGAAAGACTAGAGAACATCTGTTTAACCTACAAGGACAGGAAATGTTCTCCAGGATAAGCTCCGCTAACCTAAACAGTAGTAAGAACATCTGTTTAACCTACAAGGACAGGAAATGTTCTTCAGGATAAGCCCCGCTAACCTAAACAGTAGTAAGCATTCTTGTGATAACAATATGCTATTTGTCCACGCAGCTAGGCAAGTCCACATAATAGCTGGATGCTGCTAAGACTACTGCCAACTTGAGATAAGCTGTCTGGTACAGCCAGAATAGTCATTCTCCCTACCCTTGAGATAAGCTATCAGGTGTAGCTGGTAACGGTAGAACCACAAGACCTGAATCCAAGAGTTCACATTTTTAAATATAATAAATATTATATTAATTGCAATATTGGTATTAATGTTATTTTCTATAGGTTCGATCTGTAATCCAGACCAAATACAACAGATTTTTGGTCAGTCAAACAAAAGAATTTTTTTCCCCCACAACTAGAAAAAGATGAGTGTAAATGCATGAATGCACACTTGTATAGACACTCGTTAAATTACAAATTGGTGATTATTAAATCACACATAAATATTTTTGGCACAGTACAACTAAAGAATTTTTTCCCCATGGCTGGAAAAACACATATGTCTGCCCGAGCTAACTGAGTTTGACTCAGTCATAATTTTTTTCCTCCATGGTTGGGAAAATAAAAAGAAAAATATTCAATTAAACAGTGATTGTTAAAATCACTTATTTCTGTCCAAATAAAAAGTAAAATACACGAATACATAATTATAGACATTTGTCATATTTACTTACAGAGATAATTAAATATCTCATTGCAGTCCAAATAAAAAACAGATTCGGCATATTGAGAAAAAGTTTTTTCCCCAAGGCAGTTAAGAAAATTGATTGCAAATGCTATTGGCAGTTTATAAACCAATCAAAATTGGTTATTCTAAAAAAGACAAGCTCACCTTAGTGGAGTAAAAAGTATGTCAAAAATAACAGCATCGAGTGGTTATTCACAATAAATAAGAAATAAATATTTTTCTTATGATATACCAGAGAAAAATAAAGAATGGCTAATCGACTTGATGGAAGCTTTTGACCCAGGTTGCCCCGAGAACTGGTCAAGCTACAAAGAGTGTCTAATCTTTTATATGCAAGATAATCATATTAAGAAATATGAAATAAAATTAGCCACACTGATGTCGGTAATTAGGTCTCAGGCGTATAGTATTCTAAAATCTCACGTTGGGTCCGAAACACTGGCTAACTTGAATTTTGAGATGTTGGCGATTCTCACAATATTTCTCCCCTAAACTGCTAACAATATTATTTCAATCTCTGTGTCCGAGCGGAGGGTGAAAAAGCTAGAAAGTTTGCAATGCAAATTCGAACATTAGTCTTGAAGTGTGATTTCAAAGACTTCATGAATGATGCGCTTAGTGATCATTTTATTTGTGGCATAAATGATCACAATTTGAGGCCGAAAATATTGATGTTTCCAGACCTAGATTTTGAGATAGCATTAGCTCAGACAGGACTAGCAGAGATAATAGCTAGACAAGCTATCCCATTAAAAAGAATTACTAAGTATGAGGTGCAAAAAATTGAGCATAACACTGGGTCGTCCAAATACTCAGTCAGCTCACAGAACTCAGCATCGAATAGCCCAAGGCTTTGTTATAGATACAATGAACAAATGCACAGGCATACAGAATGCCCGTACCGCGATGCAACATGCATATTTTACAAGTGAATTGGACATATAAAGATGTCATATCTGAAATTGAAAAGACAAATGGACGATATGAGAATGGAAAAACCCATTCCAGAAAACAGTAAAGGCAATTATAAAAAATCTAAACAAGTTGCCTGTATAAATCATATCAAAAACAACCAGTCTGGATTTATACACACTGTTATAATTAATGATACTCCAGTTAGGATGGAACTTGACACAGGGTCAGCAGTGTCTATAGCTTCAAGAAAGACCTGGGCAATCATTAACAAAGAGAATAAATATAAACTGCACCCTAGCAGTAGGTTAATATCAGTTTATCAAGGGAATAAAATTAAACTGTTGGGTCAAATAACAGGAAAAATTACTATGCCTAACAAAATTATATACCTACCACTGGTAGTGGTATTAGGTAATCATAGCAGTTTATTAGACCATGAACGCTTCAGTTACTTAGGGTTCGCAGTGGCAAAGGTCAACCAAGTCACAACACTAAATAAATTAAAGAATGATCACCCTGAAAGCTATGCCAAACTGAGAGATTGGTTCGACTAAAAAATTATTCACAAAGATGGACACAGGAGGCTGAAACACCCGTACTACCAGAATGTTGTTATCACAGCACTCTACACCAAGTCTAGCTACAGGAAAAACTCCAGCTGAACAAACTTCATAATAGAACTTTGCGAACTAACTTATCAGCTCTGAAACCTGATCCAAATGAGGGAAAACCAAGAAAAGGGCAATATGAAATTGCAAATAGTAACTAACGTACTATGCAGAAGGTATAGTGGATCCACCAAATGGATCCCAGCAGTTGTAATTCAACAGAAAGGACTCCACACCGTTGTATTAGAAACAGCAGATGGATGTCAACATCATTGCCATCGGAATCAACTTAAGACTGGATTATACAGATGCAGCCACAATGAATGAATCTTCAGGGTCAAGGATTGTAAGCAAGGAGGACCAACAAACCGAAGGTGGCAGCAAACCAGAAAAAGCACCGAAGCGGGTTAGTCGTCTTCCAACACACCTGCAGGACTATGTTCTCTAGAGCTAATTTTCAATCAGGGGAAAGGGGGTTATAGTTCTCCTTTCCCTCAGAAGTGGACTATTCCAGATTCCTTCTTTATCTGATTGGATTAGGCATTGTTTGCTGCTGGTCAATAGGCTGATTTACAGATAAACACATAGCCAATGATTAATACAGGCCAATAAGCAGTGTTGATCACTGAATCCGAATGCTCCACTGAGGTCAGGGATCTGGCTATAAAGGGTCAGCCTTTTTGAAGGAAAGACTAGAGAACATCTGTCTAACCTACAAAGATGGTACACATTCTCCAGGAAAAGCCCTACTAACCTAAACAGCAGTAAGCATTTTACGATAGCAATACTTTATTTGTCCACACAGCTAGACAAGTCCACATAAGAACCAAACGCTGCTAAGACTACTGCTGACTTGAGGCAAGCTGTCTAGTACAGCCGGAAGAGTCATTCTCTCTACCCATCAGACAAGCTATCAGGTGTAGCTGGAAGCGGTAGAACCACAAAACCCGAATCCAAGAGTTCACTTTATAACTTTTTTTTTTTGAAGCGAGATAAAATTGTTTTCTGGAATAATTTATTTTAATGTTGTCATAATGGACTTCCTTTGTTTTTTGTTTTTTGGAAATAAGATGTTCCGTGAAACTTTTAGAGAAGTTATAAACAATGAGGATTGCCAATTCCTCAACAAGCTGTATGATAAATGCTTAGCTAGAGAAAGCATTTAAAATATCTCTGTCAGGACCCCCTCAACCTCTGTCCATGATCATGTGATCTATGACTCTTATTTTGCTATTTTAGAGAAGTTCTTTGATAATTAAAGCAAAGTAAAAAAGCATATGCTTAAAATATAAAGTCCTATCATCTGCAAAAGTATGAGTTGAGTAGGACGTAATGAATTTTAAAAAGATTAGAAAGAACAGAAATTTCAAATATTCTAAGATTTATGAAATAGATTTTGAATCCATTCTTAATATTTGAAAAGAAAGCTAGATATCCATGTGATAAATTCAAAAAGTTGCTCATATGAGGGAAGTTTATTAAAACGTGATTTCATACTTGATTGAAGGTCTTAGAGATAAACATAAAAATTATTTACGTGCACCATAGTTTTCAAATATTGACATATAAAGGTCTAAACATGATTAATAGAGTTATTGTTTTGAAAACTGTATTGTATATCCTGTGATTAACACTTTAAAAAAATCAAGAATAGAAAATTTCTAATGAAATTATTAAAAAAAAAAGATACAAAAATATCAAATAAATAATGTTATATGAAATTACTGAGACATTTAAAGCAGAAAGAATTACTAAGGAAGTTTCAGCAACTTTTAAAGTTCAGCTTGAAATATGTCTGATCTCTAAATATATATTTATATTTCCAGTGATATTATTTTTTGCTGCAAGATATGATGATTTATAATTAAGAATTTGTGAATTACATTTAACCATTTTCAACAAAAAAAAAAGATTAGAAATAAACTTTAATCAACCTAAAATAATGTTTAATAAATATATATTGTCTAAAGATATTATAATTAATGAAGAGAAAAATGAAGAAATGGATTTTTATGCTTACTTGGATCAGTTGATATTAAAGAGAAAAAAAAAGAAAATAAATAGAAAAATTAAAATGGTTTGATAATATTATATTTAAAGGCAGCATAAATACTTTTAGGTTGTAAAAGAAAGATCTCTAGCAGTTTGTCTTGCATGTTTTAATTTATGGTTATAAAACATGAAATTTCTAATTTTAAAATAGAAGAATAATTATGTTTGACACAGAGGATTATGGAAATAACAAAGAAGAGTAGGAAAAGATATGAATGTATTTAAGTACAGATTAGTATTAATATTGTCACTGTAAAAAACTTAAAAGAAGATGAGCTGTACATATAGCAAAAAGAAATAATTAGAGAAATATTTGTATGGATATCTAGAACATTCTCAGAAGAAAATCTACTTTAAATTGGAGATCTAAAATAAGAAATTTACTAGATTAATATGAAAAGGGGGGAGGGGGTTGTGGCAGATATTCGATGGAATTATTAGAGTGACGTCTTTGTTTTTCAGTAAGCAGTCAGTGGTTTAAAAAAAGTGTATCAAAAGCTTTTATTTGAGAATTTAATAAGTTGAGTGAAAAAGAGAAAATTTATTTTATACAAAAAAAACAGCAAAGGACTTGACATGAATATAATGAGATGAAAAAAAAGTATGTTCAAAAAAATCAACTTTTTTTTGTTGGAAAAATTGCATAAGTACCATCACTTTGATAGAAATGAAAAAAGAATTTGTCCCAAAATATAATCTCATTTCCTTAGCAAGGTCAGAAAAAGTGCATTTATATAAATAGTTGAGTATTTCGTCAATAATAATTATATTTAATGCACAGCAGTCAGTCATTATTCTCATCACTAGTTAATGTGTTGGGTTTTTTTTTATTTATTAAATAAATACCAAATTTTTGATTGTCATTTCTGTTATTTGATAAACAATTTTATGCTGTGAACACCCTGCTAATTTTGGGATTTAATGTTTGAAATATCAAAGTTTAAATATACTATAAATAATAAAAACAATGCTTTTAAATTTTTATAGAATGGGAAAGCAAAATTAAGGGCTATAATGTAGCACATATCTGTCTTTTGTCATATTTACTTTTAATTGCATTAATTAAACAATAGCATTTATTTATTTGCTCTCATTATTTTAAGCATTGATTGAAGCATTGAACATAAGTTGACCTTACCAAAGAGATTATATTTTTGAGCTATATAATAAAACAGATATCGTGAATATTGCAACCATCCAACAGCCAACTTAACTTTTATTCTTCTGCTCCAACTAATAATTAAAAAGTTTTAATAGCCTATAATTTTGAACTCGCATCAATATAGATCTGAAATCATTCTACAAATGATATATTTTAATAGTTATAAATTAATTGAGAGCATCATGATCTTTTGTTAAGGTAAGATCTGCAAAATAACATATCAAGTAATTTGCATAATTAAGCAACTCTGTTACAAATTTATATATATATATTAGAGCAAAATAGAATGAATAACCTGAAAAGTAGCTTCAATAGATCAACATCATCAAATAAACTAAACTTAATAGAGATTTCTCAATTCAGAGAAACTTGTACAATAAGCAAAAATAAAAATTAAAAACAAATTAATTTTTATAATGATATTAAATGAGTTTTTAAGAAAGCTGATAGTGCACGAATAAAAATTGACACGTATTTTCTAGAACTTTGGTATTCATTGAATTAAAGTAATATTTTTTTTTGTTTTGTTTAAATAGATATTAAGAAAGGAAATAATTTTAAATAACCTATGAAAATTAAAAATATAAAGCTAGATATGCAGAAATGAAGATTAAATGATGCTGAATTGTGTTGAGATAAAAGAGATAAATGATATTAGAAACAAAGATTTTAAAATCATATGTTCAGCAGCTAAGAATGCATATACATTTAGTTATATGTTAGAAAAATATATATGCTATAATAAATGAACTATTTTTAATAACTACAGAGCCCCAAGACATGCATGTTAGAAAAATATATATGCTATAATAAATGAACTATTTTTAATAACTACAGAGCCCCAAGACATGCAACAGTCTTCTTGAATTTAGCAATCGTTGGCTTCGATTTACGATACTGTGAAAACTGTTTATAATATGCATGCACACCTTGCATCATTCAATTCAGTTTTCATTTTTCCTTCAGATAACGTAATTTTCATTTTTGATATGCTTATGGTTTAATATTTATCGAGAAATTTACAGTGGAGAATAATGGATTATTCAATTGATTCAAGCATTGCCAATAATTTTTCCACATGATTGAGAGACTAAGCTTTGATTTTTTAAAAGCAATAATAGTTACAGTGTTTAAAATAATAATCTTTGACCATAGATACAGCGATTGTCTTTACCACATAATCTTTTTTCCTGATAGATCAGAATGAGTCTTTACTGTTGAATGTTATTATCAAGGTTTTCAATCACATGTGAGTATTTATTTATTTTTTTCAATTATTATTTTATAGAATGTGTACAAGAAAAATTTCAGGCTGGAAAATTCATATTGTGAATTAGCACAGTTTTGTTATGATAATATATATTTTTTGTAGAGTGCCTTTGTATATTTATAGATAGAGGATATCTGGATTTTGATCAGAAACATTTTTATTTTTGAGAAATTATGTTCTTTTCATATATTTTTATATCTAAATTTTAACAATAATAAAAAAATGCCAAATATTAAAAGTAAAAATTGCATTAAAATTTAGACCAATTATATATATATATATATATGACCATCAATATATATTATAATGGTACAGTTGGGGTTTGACTTAATCAATATGCCCTGTGAATTGCATCAAATTGAAATGGTAAAATGAAGGGCAAAGAGCTTTATTAACAAATACACATCACAAATGAAAGCTAAATTAAAATGGAACATAGGATGATAATGTTATATTCTTTATTGGTTGGCACATTATAATGGTACACAAAATTGAAAGGTTCCGCTTTGCTAATGCCCAATTATAATAAATAAAAATAAGGAAAGCAATACTTCAAACGAAAATAGTATATAACTAGGAAGAGAGAATGAATAAGTTAGTTCTTTAAATGCTAGATAAAAGTTCCCTAATTCAAATTCCCTTTAAATTCCATACATCTCGATCATCACTGCAGAAAAGTGGCCTTTTAATTACATAATAAACAAATGTAGAACATGAAACTTTTTCAGCTATATGTCCTGCTTTACTGGCAGTTAATATGATAATAGACTAGTTTTTGAAACAACACCTTAAAATTAACTAAATCAAACTCAAAAACAAGAAACATATTTGATTTTGTGATTTCTCAATACTTCAATAGTATGCTGTCCGGTTTAGTATTTAAATGAAACTTGATTACTAGCTAAAATATAAAGTAGAAGCAAAGGGAATATTTTATTGAATCTAATTTATATCAACTAACAATTAAATATAAATAATTTATTTAATATCTCTAAATCATTACTGTTCTATAATATAACTGCTAATTAATGTTTATGCAAGTGATATTTAGCATTTAAATATTTTCTGATAAAATTAATTTACTTAACGAACTTCAGTATTGCACAATGACCCAAGTGTACTGATGAGTGATTAAAAGACAAATTCACAAGAATGGCAATAACAATAAATTAACACATATTATCTATTTTTATTTTATAGGTTTTTTACTTGATTTCTATACTTTGCAATAAAAATATATATATATCAATATTCTCCTTATACTATGCTAATTCTAAATATAATATATTTCCTAAATTACACTTCTGTCTTTTGAAGTGCCAAATGCAGATTTCTTACACTGATTCCTCTTATGTTATAGGTGATCCTCAATTCTGGACTAAACAATTGATTTGTTCCTCTGTAACATGTTTATTCTTTAGAATCTAATGAGATATTTGTTACTGAGTTATAATAACTCGAATAAATATCTTCATATAATAAACTCTCACAAATGATAAAGAGATTCTTTTTGTTTATGTATATAAATACTTGTATATAATATATAAAATATTAATATAATAAGCTATCTCTCAAAACGCATCTTGATTATAGCTACAATTTATTTGTCAAAAGTAAATAAATAAATTTCACTAATGATAATATCAATACATATATGTATATATAAGTGGTTTTCAAGAGAACAAACACTAATAAAATTCTTGTAAAGTATTCTATCTATGTACTATGTATATCCCATATATATATTAAAACAAAAAAAAATTACCTGCTGGATTGTTGGTTCGTCATGACAATCTCAAAAAAAACAAAAAAAAACACGTCCTCTGTAATCTTTTTTTTTTTTAATTTAATTTTTTTGATTGACCTTTTTTTTTTTCACTATTATTATTTTTTTTTTCAAAATTGACATTTAAGTTTAGTCCTGCTTGATTCAGATTAACATGGTGTTTTATTTTTAGTTGATGAACGCTCAAATTTTATGAATAATGAAAGTTGACATTCCTTAAAGCTATCAATATTTTTATTTTTTGATGTTTTGGAATAATGGATTGTCTTAGGTAAATCATATTATATATTATTTTATTGGAAATTTTGTAAGGAATGTAATGAATCTGTTAATAAAAATATCTTAAAATTTAGTATTTATGAAGAAACACAAAAGTAATAATTTTTAAAAGTATAATTTTTTTTTTTTTTTACTATTTTGAATATAATAACATATATTTTTTCAGTTTTATTACATTCCTTGGTATATTAATTTTCTGATAATATACACTACTTGACTTTTACATAATGCAAAGTGAAGTTATCAGAAAAAGTACGTATTAAACCAAAGTTTCCAAAAAATCTAGTTTGGCTGCTGAAAAGTGTAAAGTATTAAATAATAAGTTATTGTAGAATCCATTATTAAATGTTCTGTCTACTAATTATATAGTTATAATAATAGTTTTTATGTGATCCAAAAAGAATTTGAAAAGGATCTTGTAATAATAATAAATAACTGCAAAATTAAAAAAAAAAAATGTGAAAATTTTAGATATGGAAATTACATTTTAATTCAAAACTACTCTGTATAAAAAATGTAGAATCTAATCACATTGCTGTAATTGTAGACATAAAATTGCAATTGAAAAGGTTAAAAGAATTGATCTCAAAAAAAAAAAAAATTGAATAAAGGAAAAAATATCTATGCAAGAATTTCATTTATGGAATTATATTATTAGAGAAACCAGGTTTCAAATTGTCTAAAAATAAAACATTTTAATTTCGCTGTGTTATTAATCATATAATTAGAGAAGTGGGAGAATTTATAATCCAAAGGGAATACTCCCTATACATATGCGCTATAATGTTTTTATATCTCAATGATGTTTTTGTTGAGTACGAAGAATACTCTTAAACCAAAGCACAAGATAGAGGCTTTGTAAAGATAAGAGTGCTATCTTATCTTTGTACCTAAATTCACTTATGTAGGCCAATCTAAAGGGTCTTGAAATGATTTCACAATGTTTAGATTTTGGAAAAGAAAGTTTATCTTTTTTAAAAAATAATTGATAATGCTTGACACAATTGGCTGTGAAAAAATGTAAAGAAATTAAAAATTTGGAAAGAAAAAAAATTTAATTTGGTTGTTAGAAAGGTTACTAACTTAATTAAGAAGAAAATATTTAAATCGTAAATTACTAAAATATATAAAAAAGATTGAAGTAATACTTAATTACTAAAAAATAGTAAAGAGATGAAAATAATAATTAATTAGAAATTCTTATAAGTTAAAATAAATTTTATTTGAGAAGTTTTATTGGTCTGAAAAAAGATAATGAAACAAAGAATGTCAATTATGTTTTAAGATGTTTTATTAAAATATTTAAAAATGAGAAGTTTCATGAGTTTGGAAATGAAACAGGTGTTACTAATAAAGTGAATTTAAAATAATATATTTTAATGAAACAAAAGTGAATCAAAAATTGTACGTGTGTTTTATGTAACAATAAATTAGCATTGATACAAGATTAGATTGTTATTTATAAGTCTATTAAATGATTCTATGGGGGTTCTGACTTAGTTACTCTGTGAATAAGATTATCTATATATACACAAATATTTTTGTTTTTTAAATTTTTTTATTCATTCTTTCACCTCCCCCCCCCCTTGTTTCTAACATAGAAATTAATGTTATATTAGTGTGCCACAAATTTTTTCAGTACGAGTAAAATAAATATAAATTTTAAATGTATTAAACAGCAAGAAATATTAATACTTCATTGATATATTATGAATAATATAGTAAAAAAAATAATAATAATGATATTTAGTAATTTAAAATATGCAATGTTTAATGAATTTTAAAATTAAAATATGGTGTGTTACTGGTCAGAAAAATTATAATATTTTTGCTAATTTGATTTATCTTGTAAATAAAGTTGCATTAAAGCCACTAATTGATTTCACTATAAAACCATCTATATAAGCATGAATTATCAATGGACATCTGCTAGTATTGCCAACCAGATGACCAAACTAATTTCTAATCATTAATTGTTCACATTGTGAGAAGCACTAGATTATGCATTTCCATTCAATAGTCTTTATAATTTTTATTTTATAATAATTTTTTTTTTCCTTAGGGCTGGTTCAGTCCAGGTCAAGTATTTGTTTTAGATGAATATTGTGCCAGATATGGAGTTCGAGGCTGTCACCGCCACCTTTGCTATCTCAATGACCTGCTGAACCGTGCTGAAAAAGGCACTATGATCGACCCCACCTTGATCCATTACAGCTTTGCCTTCTGTGCTTCACATGTACATGGCAACAGGTAATTTGTTTTATGCATTTACTGTTTTAAATATAGTTTTTATTATCATTATTATTATTATTATGCATAGCTCTGTAATTTATGAATTACATAAGTGATTCAATATAGGTTTATTTAAATCTTAAACATGTGAACTTTTTTTTTTAATTTATTATACCTGGGTAAGAAATATTGTATGTATTTTACATTTATTTATAGTCATTTTTTCAAGAAAAATAATTTGATAGTTATAGTTCTATAATGTAGTTTTGCTCCAATACAAAGAACTGTGAACACCTTTGGTTAATATATATATATTAAACTTTTGTGTAGGGAAAAAAATTGTTACCATAAAACATTTAATTCATAGTGAAAATATTTGAAAGGAAATTAAAGAAAATTTTTAAAGAAATTTTTTTAAGTAAAATGATAATTATATATTTATTAAATAATGATTTTTTGTATTGTTTTGATAAATATACTCATTATTATTTATTTTTGTCATATTAAATTATGATTATTATATATATGTCTGCCTTAACTTTTGTAGTTGTTCCCATTTTATAATGACTACTCTTTGCTTTTCTTTCCCTCAGTTTGCAATCAAAAAGTTAAAAAAAAACTTTTTATTCATATTAAACATTTTTCTCCTTGTAATTAAAGATTTTTTTGGAATGAAACCAAAATGAATCTAATAAAAGCAGCAATGATTGAATAAAACAAAATCTATCAGATGAAAACATTAAATCTAAATAAAACTTTTTTTATTTTTTAATTATGAATTAAATTTCTAATTGTAATTATAATTAATGACATAAAAGAAAACTACTTCCAGTAATCTTTACATTACATTTTTTTAGAATTAAAATCATTTGTTGTAAGGCTGTTTGTGAGTTATATTTGATTCTAAGTTTCTTATATGGTTTTTCATTGTAAAAGATTGTATAGGAATCTAATTATCATAATATAGAGCTGGTTCTGTAAAGTTTCAATTAATAATATTTTAAATAACAGTATATATAAGTTAACAATAGAATCAAATCAGATGTTTATTGAAAAAGTTGATGATGGATATACATAAATAAATATATACAAACATCTGTGTATATATAAAATTAGAATATATAACATTAAAGTGTAATTAAAATGATGCTATCAGTATTATATTCGTAATGTTACATTTGATTAACATTAGTTAAAATTATTAGTAATATATGTATGTAAATTGGAAGTTAACATTCATCTGTAAAAAAATTTCCATAACATTTTGTTATCTCATTTATAAATAATCATAAATTATAAAGTTTGTAGAAACACTCTTTTTTTTTTTTTCTGGAATAATATATTTATAACTGATTTTTCAGACAAATCTCAATCCATTCTGAAGTTGGCCAATGAGTATTTGGTTAAAATGTCATTTACAATCATAATAATAATTTTTTCCCAAAAAAAATAAATAAGTAAAGATGAATGTTTTCTATAGTTTTTATAAAATTTACGATTATATATGTATGTAGGAGAAATATTTTCAAAAGTTTGGAATTCTGTTATAAAGGGCTTATTAGAGTTTTTGATATAGCTTTAATTATTAAGATGCTAGATTAAATTATTTTAAAGGAAAGAGACCAAAACAATGGCAAACTTTCACCAATAATGATTAGGAATGATCACCTATTTATAATTAATCCTATTGTATAGTTGTTTCAATCTTCATATAAGCCTATTTTTTTTCCCAATCATATAATAAAAGAAATCTTTGACAAAGTGTTTATTATTAAAAGATTTATGTGAAGAATTATTATACTTATATTTCATAATATTTATTATAAAATGTATCTTTATCTAAGAAATTATTCCATGACTGAAAAAAAATATATATTTTTTTTAAACACAGTAGAAATGTTTGTATATGTGAATGCATCGAAATATATACATATGGGTGTTTATATATGTATGGCTTCACTATTTTTGTATTAAATGTGCTAATAGGTGAAATGTTCGAGATGACAGAAATATCAAAGTAGAAGTATTCCCTTAGACTTCTTACTTTGAAAGACTGCTCTATTTGAGTATATAGTGCTTTCTGAAAGTTTTAAATAAGTATATACATACACTTTTTTTTTTCAATGTGTATCTTTTGATCCTAGGCCTGATGGTATTGGCACAGTGACAGTGGAGGAGAAGGAAAAGTTTGATGAAATCAAAGAACGATTACGAATTTTGCTGGAAAACCAGATTACTCATTTCAGGTATTTGTAATTTTATTACTAAAAATAGAAATTATTTTTTTAATATTATTAGTGATTTATCTAACTTATACCAATCAAATCTGCTTATCTTTTACCTCATTTTTCAAATGTTCATAACTTTCTTACAATTTTCAATTAGTTTTTTATTTTATTTTATAATAAACATTAAAATATTTTTTTTTATAATTATCTCTAAGCGCATGTCCAATTTCTTTTTTTTCTTCTTCATATTAATTTATCTTTCAGCAAGTTGTACTGTCTTCCCTTCATATGCACACTTTTTAATACTTTAGGATTTTTTTTATATATAATATACTTATTTAATTTTTATAATTTCCTTTAAGCCTTGATACAGAAATTTTCAATAATTTTTCCTCTCTCAGTTATTTATATTTCTGTTCTGCATGTACATTTCCATTTCAGTGATCCATAAATTAGACATATTTTTTTATAAAAATCTATTTAATCACTGTAATTCTCATTCTAATTTATTTTTCACTTCTCTATAGGTTTTTAATCATTTTTCTGTATTAAAGATATATTGATGATAGAAATAATTTATTGGAAATGAATGTAAATTTAGGAAAAATTGATATTATATATTACAGGAGCAAATAGTAAAATAATTAATTTGATTGTACATTATATACCATGCACATTACATTTACGTTTTTATGGTAATTTATCTTTATGACATATTGTGTATCTTACAATACATTAAACATTCATTAATAAGTTATTTTAGACATAGTAATCATATAAATTTAAATGCAAAATTTAATAAATTGTAAAAGTTAATAAGTTATTAAAAATATAAATATAACCTTATGATCAGTTGATCAGAAAGTCAAACTTCAAGCTTAAAATTAATTAACCAAACTATTTTTTTTTTTTTTTGTTAATTTTATGGTTTGGGAATTGTTTAGCTTTTCTGCCATTGTTAAATCATGCACGATATTGAAAAAAAATTAGATATTTAACTAGAATACAGAAACAATAATATTATAGTGGAAATTGCTAGAAAGGAAATAATTTGTTGTAGTGGAAATAATTTTTAAACAGAAATATGATGAAAGTTGTTTCATTGCCTACAAAAAAAAAAAAAGTTAACACTAAATTGTGATAAAGAACGGCATATAATGGTGTATTATCACCAGCAATAATCAAAAGTTAGCATTTTCTTATTATATCTAGTTGTCTAAAAACTTTAGGCAGATTTGATTACATATGTATGAATATTACAATACAAACTTTGAAAAAAAACAAACACTATATTTTAAACATACAAATAACTATGGTGAACAGATATAACTTTTTATCATGTAAATAAATAAATAAGTATATATATACATTAGAGTATATGTTAATCTGAAAAGCTGAGGCTTAGAGATAAACATTGAAAAAAGTATTGAAAATAATTTTTGGAATCATAAATTAGTTCCGAAACAATATAGAAATCATAATGCGCTGGTAGGATATAATTACTATGAAATCACACTTTGTGGAAGGAATAATAGCAATAGACAGACCAAGGAAGACTTAAATTACAGGAGTTAAGTAGAAAAAGACAGAATTGAAAAATTTGTTGAAGATTGTAAATGAAATTGAAAACTTGCAAAAATATAATGTTTATGAACAGTTATAAAATTATGTATTTTTAGATATTTATAATATTTAGAAAACTATAAATTACAAAAAAAAATGTAAATTCTGAATCTTTCTTAACAACAAATATATTTTTTAAAAAGACAAGGAAAAAAAACTATGCAAATGCTCAATTCAGCATAGCCTATAACGAATATAATGTGATTTTGCAACATAAATGTTACCAACTGTATTTCATATTGCTCCTAGAAAAAGTATTTGTTTTACATAATTATTATTTCAAATTTGATTTTTTTTAATGTAAGCATTAGTTACAATGTGTGTTATAATATTTGTCTAAAAAAAGTAGAAAAAAATAATTTGCAAAAGATAAAGAAAAATTTCTTACTATTTAGACTATAAGCGGTATGATATATCACTACATCTGAAAAAAGGGGGCATAAAATTTATATTTAGCGAGTTAAATTCAAACTAATTTGATTTTTGCAAAATAGAGATATATTTAGGAAGATGCTGAGCTGGATATCTATTCAGTTAAAAAAATTATATGAAATTAAGATATTTGAAAATTTATAGCCTTATCACATACTGGTTGTAACCATTGCAAGTTAATAAATGCATTCAAAATTATTTAACCAATAGAACATTTACAATTTTAAAGCTTTAAAAAAGTTGATATATAATTAAATTCATTCTGGTTATATTTTGCTAGCTTTACTAATGCTCCTCACAGGTGAAAGCTATTAGTCTAAAACTAATGTTAGAATCTAATCAGTTCTATCATCTTATGTTCATTAATTACTAATGTTTTATATATGTAATATTTAAATACAAGTACAGTGTATTCTATATACTTTTAAGCTAGATATAATTCAGGGGTTTGAACCCAGACTTTCAAGTTCCCTTTTGTTATTCACCTATCTTATATATAACCAATACGCATGACCACATATATGCGAATAAGATAAATGATCTCCAGTATACATATTTCATGTTGAACCAGCACTCATCAATTGGTCTGGATCATCATCTCTCTCAGATATATATAATCAGTGCTTGGTTTATATTAAGATAGCAAATTTTCAAACTTTAATGGACAAGCTTCAGTCTTCTCCACCTCTTCAGCCATTCATATATATATATATATGTATATGTCTTAGAGGAAAATGTAGGAATGGATTACTGCTATTAATGCAAAATAAGCTAAGAGAATTATTTGAAGCTTTGTTTTTTACATTAATGCTTTCCAAGGTAGGCAATACTGACTCCAGGAAGGTAATGGAACATTCCAGGTAGCAATAATGGTTTCAGGTACAATTGGGAGCATTGAATTAAAGTAAGAGAATCATTGAAGCATAAAGAAAGAAGAAGGGAGAGAAAATTCTGAATCTGTTCTTACATATTTCATCTATTGTGTTACATAGAGTTAAAGTTGTAGTAATTACTTTATTTTCCAAATAATCACACAAAATTCAAATTATGACTGATCAGTAATCAAGCTTGCTGATAGATCTTAATAATTAACTGACGGCAGACATGTATGTCATGCATTATCGGGAAATCCTGCATGCATCAAGCAAAGATATGTGCACATAATGTCTTGTTTATAATATAATACTATAAATCAACAATGTTATGAAATTTAGATTGTTTCTGAATTGTATGGCAAATATTTAACAATAGTGCAAATACAAAAAGAATTTAAATATTTTAATTTTCATTTTTTTTTCATTTTTTATGGATTATCAATCACGCATAAAGCAAATTGTGTTATTATTGTTTCAATAAAACAAATTTATAGGAGTATTTTTATATATTTTCTTATATATCTATCATACATTTCTGTGTCTTCTAGTTCTTACTAATAATAAAATCGTAGCAAGCTTATGCTGGACAGTACTAATTGAAGTATGTAGTAAATATTAATGAAATCATGAGAATGAAATTATAAAAAATTTTAATCATTAACAATTATTTTTAATCTATTAAATTATCTGTGTTTAATTGATAAATAAGTGTGTATTAATAAGGAAAAATTATGTAAATAAGGACAAACTAAATTAAAACTATGAACATATTTTCAATTATATTTGAAGAATTTTTTAAAATTAATTATTTTTGATAAAGTTAATTTGATATTTGACAATATTTAATGCCGAGTAAAAAAAGAAACAAAATCTAATTTATTAGTTGAAATATATGTACTGAACTAATTAAAAAATATAAATTTTTGGGAATTAAATTCAAAGTAAGATAAAATAGGCTTTGAATAAATTATTTTAGTTTTAAAATGGTCTGTAAAATAAAGTTTCAAGAATGAAAGAAATTGTTATCAAAACGAAACAAAAGAAATTTAATTAATTCAAACTATATATTCTAATTAAATTTATAAAGTATTATCTATAACCACCTCATTGGTTGAAGTACTCCAGAAAGAGGAAAAGAATGGAAAGATATATAAACCATAACAGAACAGGAAACATTTCATCATCTTTGAGGCCAGCTTGAAAACAGTTAAAGTGAAGTAGTAGAAGAAAATCGGCAAGAGACATATTATTTCCAGGATATTGGCTCCTGAAAGTTATCAAGCCGACTAGGGAATTAAACACATCACTCCATCTTTACTATAATTTTTATAAGTCTAAAGAGTCAAAGACTAAAGGAAAAGAGTTGAAGATCGTAGAAAGTTATATACTATTATATATGTACATTAGATAATAGACTGTAAGTGGTATGAAAAATAATACTAATACAAAAAGTAATTGCTGAACTCTATGGTGAAATAGAATGTCTATATCTATTTTGAAAATATTTTGTTTCATATAGTCATTATCTAGTAACCTATATGACCATAATGTTATCAAAACTAATCAAATGAATTATACATAACTCAAAATAATAGACAATTGTTTTATATGCAATTTAATTTAATATCATCTAATCGACTTTCGTTCACAAATGAACCTTTTCAAGATGCCGTTTTTAAAAATTAATCATGTGACAATAAACGTTCTGCAGCTTTATACACTCTAGTGGTCATTATTAGAAATAAACCCATTAAAAAATAAAAAATATTTTTATAAATATACACACATGTATACATCCATTATACATTTTTTTATTCATCATTTTCTTTCTTATAACTACTATCTATCATCAAATAAACAACTCCTCTCTTATACTATCAATACATATATTTTCATACATATTACAGCTACTTACTTTCTAACATTGACAAATTTCCCTTCCAATTTTTTTAAGCCATTGATCATATTAATATATATATATCCATTATACATTCTCTTATTCATCTTTTTTCTATCTTATAACTACTATCTATCAACTAACAAACAATTTGTGTCTTCTACTATCAATACTTATACATACTTATACATTCATATATATTACAGCTTCCAGTTATCTAACGGTGACTATTTCTTTCCCAATTTTATTTAGAAACAGGATATATAATAAATTGTGAGGCAAATATAAAGCTAATAAAGTATAGTAAAAATTTTAAAGAAAGAAAATATTATGAAACATTATATATACAGGAAAACAGATAAATGCATTAATATGAGCAATGGTTCGATTAAATTGGGAGGGAAATGGTCACTGTTAGGTAATTGTAAGCTGTAATATATAAGAATGTATAGATATATACACCTGGGTCTCATTTTATGCAGTAGATAGGTTCCTCAGAAAACACGCACAAAAGAAATCTCATAAAAATAAACATAACTTACCTTGAAAAATGGGGGATAGGTTCTGTAATTTTCAGAAATAGTAAAAGCAAAGCAACAAGGAAAAATTACTTTAAAATTAGCATTAAAAAAATAAGGAAATAAAGTATGACTAATGAAAAATTTCAAATATTTGAAAAAAATTAATGCAAGACAAACTTTTTTTACTTTTTTTATTAACTACAGTATTTAATTTTACATTTTTCATACATATTTTAATCATTACCGCTATTTGACAATATGCGGTCGTTTGTGAACTAGTAAGAAATCAGATTCGTGATGTGATGTACAACTAACACCATTTTCAGTCTTGTGCTGTGTTAATAGTTTTCTGTTTCTACATTAAAAAAATGAGATCGCAATCAAAACAAAAAGATTATACATTATCATTAGAAAGATTATTTTCAGTTTATAAAATCAATAAATCATTATTATTTATTTTAAAAATCTAAAAAAAATATTTATTTCTGTTATATCTAACAAAATACATTTTAAAAGTTTAAAATTTTTGAATATTTATTGCGATATTTTTATATGTACGTATAAATCTATTATTATTATTTACTCATTAGTATAAGTAGGTTATTTACATAGAAGCTAAGATTCTAAATACATCTTCAGGCCATATTCACGTTAGCTGCTAATATAACGTTATATTTGTGGAAGAAAAAAAAGTATTTCAAGTCAAAATAAGTTGTTAATAATTAAAATTTCTTGATATCTAATATATATAGTGAAATATGAAAGATATTAAGAAGAAACATGAATCGCATAACTTCAAAATTGCATTAAAATAATCCGCATAAAACGATAGCCAGGTGTATATGTATTGATAATGTAAGACGGTAATTGTTTGTTGGTTGATAGATAGTATTTATAAGATAGGGAAAAAATGAATAAGAGAATATATAATGGATGTATATATATATTAATATGGTCAATGGTTTGATAAAATTGAAAGGGAAATTGTCAATGTTAAAAAATAAGTAACTTGTATATCATCAAGCTCAGAAAAGAGTAAAAATCTTTATGTTGTTCTTCCATAAGATAATAATCAGAAAATAATAATAAATTCTTTACTACAGCTATATAAATGTCTATAATAATTTTATACATAAAAAACCTATACTGTATTCAAAATAATTTGAATAATTGTATGAATATTTACAAGACTTCTATAAATTTGATTAACAATTGGTTAATTAAAAATAAATGGAAAATTATATGAAATGATATATATACAATTGTAAAAAATGCATGTAATTTATTTATTGTATTGTTATGAAATAGTCAATTATTTTATAATTACTGATATGATATAGTCAATTATTTTGTAATTATCAGATTTATATATAAGGGTTTTGATTTAATTTAATGATTTATACTGTTATTGATTATTTTAATTTCATTATTGAACACTAGATGATTTTTTTTTGTCTGAAATAATTTGTTAATGTTAAATAGATTATTAACATTTGAAAAGGGCACTAAACCAGGCGCTAAAAAGACCTTTTATGTATAAAATTATTATAGATATTTATATAGCTATTGTAGAGAATTTATTATTATTTTCTGATTATTATTTTATGAATGTATATGTATTGATAGTATAAGAGGGGAGTTGTTTATTTGATGATAGATAGTAGATTTAAGAAAAAAAATGATGAATAAGAAAATTTACAATAGATGTATACATATGTGTATATTTATAAAAATAATATTTTTGTTTTTTCATGGGTTTAATTCTAATAATGACCACTAGAGAGTGTATAAAGCTGTAGAACATTTATTGTCGCATGATTAATTTTTAAAAACGTCATCTTGAGAAACGAAAGCATCCGTTCATGTTAGATTGTCCCAACATGTATATTCATATAATAGAGCTTTAGCTGATTCATCCCACCCATCAATTTTTGTACAACATGCAATTGCTGCAAGTCATGCGTGCAGACCAGATGAACCTAAAGTATTATGTAGGGAGGGAATTGATTTGAGAAGGAAAATTAAAGAGGCGTTTTTTATCATTTTGGATGAGCATGCATGCATTAAATAAGAGGGAGTCCTTTTACGCTTTATCAAAAAAATGGCGTTCTGAGGTGCTTTGAGCCTTATTTGCATATTCA
The DNA here is from genome assembly GCA_028023455.1 of Epiperipatus broadwayi. Taxonomy (NCBI): domain Eukaryota; kingdom Metazoa; phylum Onychophora; class Udeonychophora; order Euonychophora; family Peripatidae; genus Epiperipatus; species Epiperipatus broadwayi. The sequence continues at coordinate 7,636,177 of JAQFVV010012431.1, read as the reverse complement.
CCTAATTCATTTAGAATATTTGCATATCAGTATATTGTTGGAGATTATAAGAAATTTTGTAGTCCTTGATAATGAAGGGTAAGCCTTTGAAAACGTTCGGAGAAATAATAATTTGTTGATATTTATCTCTAGATATTGTTCTTATATCATATTTTGTTTTCTGAGTTATAATTTGTAATTAATGTGTGTATGGTTTATTCTAACAGATTTAAATTTTACATTAGTATCTTTAACATACATTTGTTTTGTTTTATATATATATATATTAAATTCCTTTAGCAAATCCCAGAATTGACGATGTAATAAGCTTTTTGAACTTATTTTATTAACAATTTTGAAGTCAACTCTCATAACATGATTAAATTTCAATACTTTTGAACACAAGACATGCTGATAATCCATAAAACTAGATATATCATTATCATTTCTTCTCATCTGATCACAAATTCGAAGCAACAATGTAGAAAGAAGTTGCAGAAACTGGCATATCAGATAACACTCCTAAATAAAGATAAGTGAGGTGAAGCTTTTAGAATATATTATCTATTTCAGTTAATAAACAATAAAACAATCTCTGAACATTGGTTTGTGTCTAATCAGCAATCTAGTCAATAAATAAAACTTTTATGCCTTTTTTCTCGGCAGGCAATACAGTACTTTCTTTTTGGAATATTATTAAACTACTAAGAGTATAACTTGAGTAACCAGATATCAGAAGTTGTATTTTTTATCTATGAAAAATTATATGGTACACCTAGACATTATGGCTATCTGCACAAATACTTAATTTGAACCTAGTTCCTAATAGCTATCTGATGCAGAACCATCATTTGAAATATCTTTACTGATTTAGAATGACATTATTAAATGTTAACTGTAATTGATAAATACTATACTTCTCTATGTATCTGGTACACAGCTCTAAAGTTTACATTGCAATTGTCATGTTTACATATATAACTGTGGCCACACATATATATCTAATTGGCTAAATTTTATTGCAATTTTTACTTTTTAATATTTGACTTTTTTTTATTGTTAAAATTTAGACAAGTAAACACAAAAGGAATATCATAAATGATTTTTTTCCAACTATTTTTTTATAAAATAGTAACAAAAAAATATGCTTAGAAGTGACTGAAAATCTAGTAATAATGTTCAATCGTAATTCATCAGAAAAAAAGATCATGCAGTAAAGATAATCTCTATTTATGAGCAAAGATGGCTTGTTAAAAGTGACTGAAAATCTAGTAATAATGTTCAATCATCAGAAGTCTAATTCATCAAAAAAAAGATCATGCAGTAAAGATAATCTCTATTTATGAGCAAAGATGGCTTGTTAATTCTTTTTTTTTTTAAAAAAAAACAACATTATAATTACTTGTAAGAAATTATTAGCAATAATTATGAGAGAAGCTTAGTTTGTCAGCTCCATGATGAGAAATCATGAATAATGCTTGAATCTTATGATTAACCATTATTCTTCACTATAAATTTTTCACTAAACATTAAACCATAAGAATAACATAAATGAAAAAAAAAAAAAAAATCTATTTAGAAAAATCATCATAAAATCTTTATTTTTTATCATAGAGAATTGAAACTTACATTATCTGAAAGGAACATAGATGCTGAATCGAATGATACAAAGTATGCACATGTAGTGTTTATGGTTTTCACATCATAAGTTGACGCCGAGAATCGCTAATTAGAAAATACAACCCGTTTCCTTTTTTTATTTTTTATATTCAAATCAGCTTTGAATTTATCACTATAATTTGTCAGTGTTCATGACAGCCTCACGGTCTACTTTCAGTGCACTTGCAGGCTACCATTAGACCACAGGTGCTGTCTTGATTATTGTGTCCTGTTTATATTATGAAATTTTATTTGTTATTCTTATACTTAGAAAATTTGGGGTTTTCTTCATAGTGAATTAGAAGTTAAGACATTGCAAAAGCGTGCAGTCAGAGTTTGAACCTGGTCATTGAATAATTATATTGGCCCACTTGAAAGACAAAAAGACTGCCTGTAGCAAATTTGGCAGTCAAATTACTAAAAAGATATCATCTGATCAAATGTGCATCACTGAGTTTGATGTAAGCAATGCTGCTAAATGCCTGTTATATATAATGCAAGTTAAGAATTTTTTTAAATTAAAGGGAATTAAGAATATTAAGCATAAAATTCATTATATTCTTGACCTTTCTTGTCGTTTTTTTGCATTCTGATACTTAAATTTAAACTACCTACATGGCGAGACAGGCAAATTGATTTGGGGGTATATCTGATGACAGGCTCAGACAAGTTTTTAACTGAGTCAGATTTAACGTTGTAATAGTCCTGGTTTTCCATCAGAAAAGGGTGGCTGAATCTAACTATGGTTGAGCCTAGGGTCTTCTGGTAGGATGCTGTGAATGAGGCGATGAAGTACCTAACCTATGATTGTATCTACTTCCAATGTGCTAACTCTAAGTTTACACATTAAATTTAGATACAATTTGGGCTAGTTCATCTAAATGTCACCCCTATTTCGAGTTCCGTTATGCCTCAGTATTCAAACTCGGGGGCCTTCGGCTTTTTTTCAGGGATGAATTTACACTAGATAGCAACTACCGCATCTCTATACAAGATCCAATTGATTTAAAGATCTATCCAAACATATTACTGTATCATTATATAAGAATGAGATGTTTATGTATATATATATATATTCGTTTATAAGTTGATGAATGAATGTATAAATGATTTTGATAAATTAGAGGCCAGTTTAATTTAAATCAAATTTACATTTATTGAATAACAATACAAATTCAAAACACTAACATGATAAAAAGATATAATTGTGTGTGTTAAGGATGTATTTCTACCACATCAACGATTAAATGTGTTCACTATTCCAACCCATAACCATGGTAGAGATACATAACAAGGCATTAATTATTTACCAAGCAGATAAAATTTAATAAAAAAAATCATTACTACATCGACCACTAAACTGACTAGCTAATTTACAATATTATACAAGTGTATGTGTAATAGCCTCGTCATTCAATTCCAGTTATTGATGTTCCATCTTTGGGGATCCCCTATTCCTTTGTATGGTTCTCTACAATTGATAGAAAAGAATAACCGTATAATAAGGTTAGTCCTTTATACTGAAAAAATAAATATAAATGATCATTAGTTAACAATAAAAAAAACAAATAACACAAACTCTGTCCTGTAGCAAGTGTATGTGCTTAATATGGAATAATATCAAAACTCTTACCTTATTCCATATCATAGTGATGATGATTAATGTCAAGTCACTATAGAGGGAAAGCTGACCTAAACTTTATTTAACATGAAAAAAAAAAAATTAACTTAATAATCCCCCCCCCCTTTTCACTTTGTTGCTTTCAATCATAATGGTCTTCCAAGTTATATTCATGTTTAAGCTTCCAAGTGTGGAGATAAATAAAACTAGAATTTTATAAACATATATAATAAAAAAGTAATATATAATAAATCAAACTTTCTTTAAATCATCTTAATTAATGTCCATGAGTTTGGAATAATATCTTTTATGGATACAGTCTATCTCTCTTCAGATCATACTTCTTCGGTAAGTCATTCATCAGTTGCTAGAATTCCTTGGCAACACATTTGAAATGATGTTTCCATTTTCTGCAGTTGCTTTCCTTCTCAATCCATTTAGACATTTAGTGAAGAATATCAGGTGTTTATTTAGGTATTATACAGGTAAGTAGATTAAGTCATCACGCTTCTATGGTTGGGACAGTAGCATTCCAGTCCTATGGCAATGCCATTTTAGCCAGAATACATTGCACAGCACTTTGTAACAGATTTAATTTTTCTTGATCTGCTATTTGGCATTTAATGGGTTATATAAGAAAAAATTACTTCATCATTTATATAAATGCTGACAATGTTCTTTTTTTTTTTTAATCAGTTCAGTTCTTTTGTTAAACCGCACGAATTTATCAAACTTTTTTCTATTTAAACATTGGTTGTAATTTCTTATAATTTTGTGCTATGAAAATTATATGGAATATTCGAACAAGTCATCCATCTTTTCTTGTATTCGAACATTCGATTTTAAGATGTTGGCTTTATTCAGTTATTGCATTATTTGAAAAATAAAAAAAAATGATGGAAATGAACTGGGCTTGCTTTTATATCATGCTTAATTCTAGTGTTTGGTGTACTAGCTTTCCACTTCCTTTTCCATTGCCATGGTTGTCTATTGTTGCACATATTATATTGGTTGTAGTTAAAAAATAAAATTACTTAACTGAATTCTACTTTTATTTTCCACACTTGGTTGCCTAGAGATTGGCTTGACATTAGGTCATCACTATGTTTACTAAGTTTAAGTATAAATTTCGAACATATAACACATTGATAATTGACTCATTGTTGGTATATATATATAGGAAGGATTTCTTTAACTGGATTTTTATTTTTCCTTAAATAAGAGAAATTTATTCATTGTGACCTTTGTTTAATTTGGTACTTAATAAAGTAAACATTTATCATATGTATATATATATGTTTACAAAAAAAAATGATAGTGCATATTCAATTATCTGTTAGTTAAGCTCATCTTTTAAATGGGTTTGTGTGGATAAATAAAGGCTAGTTTCGATAGGATTGTGAGCTACCCTTACAATGTATTTACATATGCTATTTGAAAAGGAATAGCTTATATGCTAATATAAAAACAAGTATATGAACAAATGATAGCCATAATACAGGAGTTTATAAGATAAATAAGCAAATTACTAAGCTGAAAAAATCAGTATAGTTGGACTGTGATAAAGCCACTTGTTATTGCTGTGGGAAAGCATGACACTATGTAAAAAATTGCAAATGGAAAAAGCAGAAATACTTTAAATGCAGATTTAAAGATTATTTGGTTCATGTATGCAAAAAAGCTGATATTGTGGAAAACCATGGAAAAATCCAGTTGCAGGAAAATGTGGAGGGCAAAATATCCAATATGTAATTTGTTAAAAACATGGAAGTTACTGGATTGAAGCAATTTATAACGAAATTTCAAATCTATGGGAAAAATATTAGCATGAAGATAAATACTGGCTCAGGGATATCTATAATGTCTGCAAAGATGTGAGTGGAAACGCTGATAAAACATCGTGAAAATAATTAACTTAGTTTTATGTATAGTAAAAAGAGAAAATAGCCATATAATCAGTAGATAATAGTTCCAAGAAATTGATGTCAGTATTGTGTAAAAAAAATTTCTAAATTCAAAATAAATATCCAGATTTGTCTAATGAGAAATTAGCTACAATATTAACTAGCCCGGTAGAGATTGAACTACTTGAAAATGCCTATCTAATTGTTTGAAGACTATGCAAAATTCCATTTGATCAGAAAAGTAAAGTGGAAAAGAAATTCAGGGATTGGTTAATAACGGCATATTGATGCCAGTAGAAAAATCAGATTGGCCATGCTTATAATGATAATAACAAAGCATAATGATCAAATTCTGATATGTGGTAATTATAAGATAATAGTAAATAAATACTTAAAGAAGGAGATGTATCCAGTGCCATTAACTAGTCTTCAAAATGCATCACACTATAAAACTGGACTTTGACTCCACCTTCCCCCAAATACCTGTTACAGATAAATCAGTGAAAAATTTTAACTCTAATGACCCTTGCTGGATTATTTGAATGTAATTGGCTACAGTGGCATTTAACATTTTTCAGGCAAAAATTAATGCCATATTACAGGGATTAAATGGTATTATTTAGACAATGTACTTATTACAACTTATTCTGAACAAATGTTATGTCATATATTATTTAAGATATACAGTACATTAGAGAAATTCAGAGTCAAATTAAATGTGCAGAAAAGTGTATGGAACAACGGAACTAACATTCTTAAATGACCATTATTTAGGAAAGTGTGAGCTGTGAAAAATGCTGACAGACCCAGAAATAAAGAATTCCAGGCATTTCTCGATCTTATGATTATTTTCATACTTTTCTGCAGAATAAGGCTAAAATAACAAAACCATTTTACAAATTACTAAAGAAAAATCAGAAGTAGAACTGGTTGCAACTTCATGAATTAGTATTTATACGAACCAAGATCCTGCTATCATCAGAAAAATTACTAGTTCAGTTTGACATAATCTGGAAGTATAGTTAATGATTGACGCGTCAAAATGGGGAGTTGTAGCAGTTGTATGTCATCCCTGTTACAGTGATGAATGATCTGTAGCTTGTGTATCTAAAACTCTCAAAAGCTGATAGAAATTATAGCCTGATTGACAAAAAAACTTTAGCTATTATATTTGGTCTGAAAAAGTTTCACCGATGTCTTTTTGGTCAGCCTTTTCAAATAGTGACTAACTATAAACTATTTTTAGGAATATTAGTGAGTGATAATCTATTTCCAAACCATTTGAACCCATGTATGTTGTGATGGAAAAACATAGTGACAGCATACAATTATCAACTGATATATAGGAAAAGGAAAGAAATTTCACATGCAGACACTTAATCTAGAAATCTAGGTAATGATGAATCACAGAGTAAAAAAAAAAGAACTACTAGAAATTCTGGACAGCAATACAGCTGCGAAGTAAGCAAGGTCCGATGAAGATTATCAGCTATTTATAAGTTGGATAAGGAAAGGCTGGCAATTAAGATACTATAGGGTCTTGTTCCAATTATTGTAATACCTCCTGAGGTTAGATAAAAAGTCTTAAATTTATTGTGTGAAAGACAACTAGGAATTGTGAACATTAAAGCATTATTGCATGGATATATCTGGTGATCGAATATAACAGTGGACATTGAAAAAAATATTTAAAAATGTACAGCATCTCAGTCTGAAATGATATGCAAACTAAGACATATGCAGCATGACCAAAGGTCACTAAACTCTGATAAAGAGTTCATATTGACTCTGCCTGACTCACTAATGACAAAATACTTCTTATGCTCATAGATGCTTACTCTAAATGGGCAGAGTATCACATCATAAAGATTATGAATGCTGAAGAAACAATAGAAAACCTGAATGAAACATTTTCATGTTATGGATTACTTGAAGTTATTGTTTCAGTTAATGGCATAGGATTTACTACACAAAAAATTGAAATCTATTTTATAAAGGAAGGCATCAAATATATCTGTACCCCGCCATACCATCCAGAGTCAAACAAGCTGACTTAAAATGCCATTCAACAAATAAAAAGGACTTGTTAAGAAAACTAATAATACAAATATATAGGAAGTCTTATACACTGCAATGTTACATCAACATTCCTTTACCATCAATGATTACAGGAAAATCTCTAGTGGAATTGTTGATGAGTAGAAAATTATTCCAAAACTGGATAAACAGTTTGAATATAGTGATAAAAAAGACAAATACTTGATAGGTAAAAAAATTTGGTAGAAGTCTTGCTTAATAAGAAATGGATAAAAGGGGTAATTATGTGGAAATTTATCCATACTAATAGTTACAGTGCGAATAAGTAACAGGGATAAGTATCAGAGATATTTGAATGATGTTCATCTATAGCAAATAGAAGTAGTGTCCAAAAATAAAAGCAACTGCTAAAGACAAAACAGATAACTCCTGTGAAAAACAAGAAATAGTCTAATTATTACCGGATAAAGTAATTACTCCAGATGAAAACTAAACTGAATCAGAATGTATAGAATCTGATAAATTGGTTAGAAAATTCAGAATGAAGAAGTACTCATGGAACAAACAGAAACACGGCTCAAAAATGGTGTAGATCAGGGGTGGCCAACTTTTGTGTTTATAAGATCTACTTTTTATTTTTAAAATGTATTACGATTGACTTGTTGTCATAGGCATAGTCTAAGTGGAGGGAGGTGTGAAATACATACTATTTTTATATATCTACCTAGTAAAAAATAATAATTATTTAACGGGCCAAAAAACTCATGTCCGGGGGAATTAAAGCAACATGAGTAATTATTAACAATATTTATTAATTTAAATTAGCTACATTAAGTCAAGATTAAAAATATTATTTTCAATAATGATACGACTTAGTGGACTTTACCTATCTAGAATTGAAAAAAAAATTACAACAAAAACAAAAATAACAAAAAAACTTGAAAATCTTGACTTAATTTGTTTCATTTTGTTACCTGACAGCTTTTGCCAGATTGACCTCGCGATTGACAAAATTGGCTTTGCAACTGGTGGATCATGATCGACTTGTTGGCCACTCCTGGTATAGATCACCTTTATCCAAAGACAAAGATCTAAGAAATTGCAACAATATATATAATACATGTAGTGTCCTTTTTGGAGTAAAGAAGGGATGAAATGTATGTATGAACTATTTATAGAATGAATATTTTTGAGGATTAAATTCAGAATAAGATAAAAATAAATATTGAATAAATTATTTTAGTTTTAAAATGATTTGTAAAAATAAGTTACAAGAATGAGAAAGATTGTTATCAAAAGGAAAATATCTTGATAACAAAAGAAAATTAATTAATATGAACTATATATATATACTAATTAAATTTACAAAGTCTAATCTAAACTAATTAAATTAATAATACCTCATTGGCTAAAATACTCCAGAAAGAACAAAAGAATGAAAAAGTATATAAACTGTAGCAAAAAACAGGAATCACTTTTTTCTTCATCTTCGACGCCAGTTTGGAAGCAGTTGACGTGGAGCAGTAAAAGAAAATCAGCAGGAGACATCTTATTCTCAGAATCTTGACTCCTGAAGGTTATCAAGCTGACTAGGGAATTGAACAGGTTATCCTGACTTTATTTATGATTTTTATAAGCCTAAAAGATTGCACAGATTAAAGAAAAAAATTTGAAGATAGTAGAATGTTATATATTATCATATGTGTACATTAGATAATAGACTATAAGTAATATAAATATTATTTGAATACAGAAATTAATTGCTGAACTTTATGGCAAAATAGAATGTCTGTATCTATATATATTGTACATTTTAAACTTACAATTATAAGGCATATTGAGTCATTGGTTTAGCATATTCTCCGTTTATATTATAAATTTTATTTGTTATTCTTACTTCTAGAAAATTTGTGTTTTTCTTAATAGGGAATTAGGAACTGAAATATATCATTAGCTTTACTAATATTTCAATTGTTTATCTTTTGATACCTTAACCTTTCACAAAACTATTATATACCTGAAGTCATGGGTACTATAGAACTTGAAAAAAATTTGGTTCTGTGGTTTCTCTTGATAATTGTATACCCTTATTATGATGAAATAAATGCATTAATTTTATATAATTTTTTTAAATAATATCGTAGCTGAACTTAAGAAAAAATGTAAATAATTTAGTATTGAATATTTGAGCTATAATTTATTCACTTGCCTAAAAACAATACATTAATGATGTGCCTGATTTGCCAAAAAGTTTTGTCAAATAAAACTTTCAACACTACAAGTACATTGGACAAAAAAAGTTCATGCTGATAAGAAAGATAAGGATTTTTTTAATGTCAGACATTTAAAGAAATATTTTTGAGATAGCCAACATTGGCAAAATTCTTTTCAGTGGCATACAAACAATTTTAATAATAGATTGCATGCTTCTTTCAAAATTTTGTTTCTGTTTACTAAATTGGCAAACTAGCATATTATTGATTAACTAATTCAACTGATTGTGAGGAAATATACCCTTGTACTTCTTTGAGCAATAATACAATGCAAAGAAGAATTTATGAAATGGCTCAAAATATTGATTCGTCATGTGAGTATTTAAAAACGTTCCAATTCTCTATACCAGGTTATAAATTAATTTTTCAGGAAATCTTTAAGCCTTAATTTTAACATATATATGATTTCTAAAAAAAAAAAAAAAAAATGCCAACAACTGATACTACAGAAGAATCAATTTTTCATACATTAAAAGAGTTTTTTTTTTTTTTTTGAAGATAAAGAAATCTCCCTTAGTAATATTTTGTCAGTTGCTATTGATGATGTTATAAACAATGATAAGGAACTATAAGGATTTTCTTACACATTTAAAAAAAAAAACAATTCAGAGTGTTTTCACACTGTATCATTTAGTTATTAAAAATCTGACTGAACATCTATATAAATCATTATATTATGTCATTAAAGCAACCAACAAAATCAAAAGCAGTTCATTGAATGATAGTTTAAATAAATGTGATGAAATTCGGTGTATTCCAGTCATATAGATATCCATTATTTTACCTCTTTCTTTTAAAATCATTTTAAATAAACCAGCTGACTGTAAAACAAAAGGTAATACAAACAACAATTTTGCTAATCCACTTTCTATTTTGATTGGACAATTGTCAAATATGCATGTGAATGAACAGTCTTTAATTCACGTACAATCTCGTTATTATTTGAAAAACAAGTTTTTCAGTAGCTTGATCATTGATAAAGATGAATATGATTTATTGAAATACTGGCAACTTAATTCAGTGAAGAAATTTTTTATTTCATTGGATGAAGACTTTTCAAAGAATTTAGAAACTTTAAACAGGATTCTTTGGGTACTGAATGGAATAGTTTCCCTACGCAAAACACTAATACACAATAACACTCCAAAAAAGTTTTTAGTTTCATTTATTAATATATAAGTTATATTTATATTTTTTGCAATGTGTTTAATTGATTCCAAGAAAGTCTTGTGCTATGGAATTATTAAATTGATATAATGAATTGTATTATTATAACATAATATAATCCTAATGGTAATTTATTAGTCCCCTAAAGTGAAAGATATGTACTGTATAAATGTTTTATTGCTTCTGAAATAGGAAATTCACTTTTATTGTTTTGAAAACACATTAATAAATACCCTCCCCCCTTTTTTTTTTGTTTCATATTCGAGTTCCTGTATATATGATTTTATTATTGCTAGACATCCTTGGCATTCAAATCTGCGATCATTTCCAAACTATACAAAGTTTTCTGAAATGTAATTTGCATTTCAAATTCTGCAAAATCATTTGCACCAATATAGTAGAAAGTATTTTTCTACAGCCTGTATATTTTTTGTAGTTACTTCTAACCAAGAATCTTTACTATTACATATCTTTTTTGTTTGTTGTAAAATTATCATTACTGCTAAAAATGCTTTTATCAAATCATTATTATAGAAGGTATTATCGTGTGTGTATATATATATACGCACAGATACAAATGATTTTCGAAATTTTAAAATATATCAAAAAGAAAAATAAATTGCTTATAGAATATTTTTTAATTATTTTAGGTATTGTTTTCCATTTGGTCGGCCTGAAGGAGCACTTAAATCTACTCTTTCACTTTTAGAGCGGGTAATTATTTTATGGCCATTTATGTTATCGTGTGTGTGTAAATGCTTTAATAATCGATAACTTTTTTAAAATTCTTTTTATAACCATTTTGATTGTGTATATATATATATAAGAAACTATAGTTGATGTTATTTATTGGTTTAACAGAAATTAACCTGGGTAAAGTTGACATTTAATATTTAAAATGTACTCTTCTTTTTTATTTAACATTGCATTTCACTCAATATCAAGCATATCATTTCTCTTTATCCTTAATTTTAGCAACATTTAAATTTTATTAAGTAAAATCAACATTTTGATTGTGAGTAATGTTTAAATTTTATTATATAAAGTATTAGATAAGTAATCAAAACATCTGCTGTTCATAATAAAATTTAAAGATTGCTAAAACTAAATGTAAAGAAGAGATGATTTTCTTGATTTAACTTGCTATGTAAATATTTTATTTATATTGATCTCAGATCCTTGGATATTCAAATATCTTTAGTTATAAAACCATAAAAGGTTGAATATCTGTTTCTGAATGCTAGACATTATTGAGAAATGATGCATAATATTTTTGGACAGTTATGTTATAAAATCAATTTGAGAAAGATTGTTATTAAGAATATTTATGCACATTTAAAATTTTGATTTTTGTAATTAGATCTCTTTATTCAAAGTAATTAGGGGTATTGCCCTGTCAATAACCAATTGCTTTAATATATACATATAATTTTTAGAAGTAATATATATATAATTAGACGATTTTCATAGACTAAATTTAGGATATTGATAATATTAATAGAATTTCTCTGACATTTTTTTATATTATTTTCAACTATGATGTAATAACTAGGCAAAGCACCATTTAAAAAAATGGCACTGCAAACTGATATCATGTCATCTAGTAATAATATTTGTTGGATTCACTTTTAAACCAAAAAGGATTGCTTTACTTTATTACCCTGGCTATATAAAGGTCATTAATCAGATATTAATATACTTTATATGAGTGAAAACTGAAATTATCTTAACTTATTAAATATTGTGATGTTATGTGTTGTATAAGAATAAATATTTATTGAAAATAAAAACCCAAAGTATGAAAAGTTTTGTAATTAGTTTTTATTAAATTATTAGATTTATAATTTTTTTTTTTTTTTAAATTGTAAATAATAATTTTAGACACTTGTTATACTATTTGTATCAAATTATTCAAACTATCTTTTTATTATGCATTTCAAAATCAAATAATATATATTTATAACTGCAATTTTTTTTTCCATTCATAAAACTACAACTATTAATTATATATGAATATTCAAAAAAGTTATTTTTTTTTTTTTTTTAAAAACCAAAAAGTTATTTTTTAATACAAACAACTAAAGTTTTTGTTTAATCATTATTCAAGTTGCACAATATTTTGCTGAATGCACTAACTGCCAAAAGTGAAAACTCTTTGTATTGCATCATAATTGTTTTGTTTCTTTTGCCAAATTGATAATTTATATATTATGCATAACTGAACAAATTTTATTGTGGCTTACTTTTATTATTTTTACGAATCTTTAGACAATTGTGTTATTTTCACATTAAAAACTAAAATCTTAATATCTTAATTTTTTTTATTCTCTGCTAGACAAATATTCAAACTATTTTTTTTGTTTGACAAATATTCAAATTAACTCTCAGAAAAATTGTTGAAATTTTTTAATATTTCTATTTTGAAAGAAGTAGAAAAAAAAAATATCATTACTGAGAGATTTTATTTATTGTTATAAATAATAATCGTATATATATTTGTAAATAAATTATGTAATAAATGTTTGTCTGTGCTTTGTAGGTCCTAATGAAGGACATTGTTACTCCTGTACCACCTGAAGAAGTTCGTCAGGTGATTAAAAAATGTCTTGAAAATGCGGCGCTGGTGAATTACACCCGTATATCAGCTTATGCCAAGATTGAAGGTAATATGTCTTCAATAATTTTTGTAATCATTTTGATTTTTTTTATTAAAATTTAAAAAGTAAATTATGTAGTTAAAGTATTATTTGTTATATGTTGTTGTTTTTTTTTTTTAAAAAAAAAAAAACTACACCCAAAACAAAAAAAAAAAAATTTGCTTACATTTTTTCTCCCCATTTTATTAATACTTATTAAGAATTCTAGTCATATATAAATAATGGTACAAATTAACTTAATAACAATATTCAACTAACCAGCCAATCATATTGCCCATGATCACTTACAATGCTTGACATCAGTTAAAATAGCAGCCAAACATTTCTCTGAGACAATTATTTTATAACTTTAATATCACTCATCAGTTGCTAATGAGTTATCTCTTAGTGTACTTCAATGGTCACATGCAGATCATGAACAATTGTATTAGAAAAATTGTTTAGCTGATTATTTTAGTATGATATCAAAGATTATAAGTCAATATTACTGTTTGATTTAATTGGTTAGTTAGTTAAACATTGTTATAAATTAATTTATGTATCCAGTTTAGCAATATACATATTTGGGTTATAAATAATGATATACAACAGAGTATATTTATAGCATATGTGTTGATTGATCATGAACACTCCATGTATTTTTCAAACACTTTAATCTAGATTTCAGTAGAGTATGTAAATTGCAATGTTGACTTGCATTTTAACTATGTGTAATGTTTGCGCATTTCGATATGCTATTGTGGTTTTATATTCTATAATAAAAAATTTAAAATGAAATGTTTTGATTGCTTCGTGATCTATTTATATCGATCATATATCTAGAGAATATATAATATATTTTAGTATATTTTAAAGAAATAGTATTTAAATTTTATCTTTATTTTAGATTTTTGACTTTCAATACTTTTTTTTTTTCCATATGTCATAGCATAGCCGGGAGGCGAACCCGCAAAAAACCATCTGCAAACAACTGCTTGCTTGCAAGGTGGCTGCACTGACCTCTCGGCTAATACTTGTATTATCTGTTTATATTTAAAAATGTTAATAATGTTATATTTTATAATATAAATTAAATATTATTAAAGAAAATTAAAAATCAAATTTTACAAAACTAAGTATAATATTTTAATATTTTTTTATGCTCAAGCAGACAATTATACATATAAATAAATTATTTGTGTCAAAAAAATATTTTATAAACAATGATTATTCTAAACAGCCAATTAAAAAGAATAAAATAAAATAGTAACCCAGTGAAATAATTAAATTAATAGATAATAAATTATATTGCAAAGAAGGCTGAAATAATATTCTTGAAAATTTAGAGTGATTAGATTATATTTTTACCATAAATCTAAATGTCATAGCTTTTATACAATATATTCATATTTATTTCAATTAACTATTAAGGAATGTTATTTCTAAAACTATTTTGCATCAATCAAATTCATTTTCTCTTTGTCATATATTCCTTCTCTATGCACATATAACATACATTGGAGTATATGTGATCCTCTCTAAATTCATAATTTATGTTCCAAGACCTAACTAGTGCTTATGAATAAAACTAAAAATTTAAAGAGTAGCAAAATCTGGAATGGATTTTTGGTCTAAAAATAAATTAATTTTATTGAATACTGTGAAAAAGATGTTATTAATTTTTGAATGAAAAAGTCATATTCAAAATATTTGATATTACTCTTAAGTAATTTTTTGACTTCATCTTTCATATATCTCATGCTTATTACTCAAAAGGAACTATATTTGAAGCCTATATATAGTATCAACAAAGTTTATCATATTGAATTATAAATTAGATTTGGATCATAAAAGTGTAGTTGTTTGTTGATTAATAGTTTGTCATATTTCTGATACATAAATTTAATGTATCTAGGTTAAGTTAGTTATTGATTTATGCATATTCCACATTTATAAGATCTGAACTTATTCAATTATACAGAATTTGACTCTGAATGTCAAGGTTACTTAAAAAGTAACCCACATGGTTATTTATCATTAAACTTTAATCTGGCAGCGTGTTCTATTATATTACATATATATATTAAAAATGAAGATTTTCATGGGCTACGGATATAAATGAAATATCCATGTATGATTCATAGTATTTACATACCAATGTTTAGGCTGAATCATATTTGCCATCAACTCTGTAATGAGGGTTATTGTAAAATAGTGATTCCGAGGTGATAGAAAACAAGAACAGAAAATTTTAAAAGGATAAAGGTGGAGATAGAATGATAATAGATAATAAATAAAAAAAGTCATAAGCTATTCAGATTGATGAGTTTAAAAATTGTTTCCATGTATCATCATGTTTATTAATACAATCTGACCTGTTAAGGATCTTAATGGCTTGGTCCCCTTACATTGGTAGATAGTGTCAAATTTGAATTGGATCCTGGTATTTGAGAAATCTATATTATGACCCATATTCGTAGCATGGAATGACAGTGTCAATGATGAGTGCTATGGATATGTATCATAATATAGATTTCTGAAATACAAGGTGCTAAATACGCGTATATAAATTTCAAATCAAGCATGTATTTTTATTTAAAGTATAAAAGACTGGAAAATGTTAAAGTTAAACTATAGTATGTTCAAATCAAGCATGTATTTTTATTTAAAGTATAAAAGACTGGAAAATGTTAAAGTTAAACTATAGTATGTGCGTGTATAAATGCAATGGACATATTAAAAATCTATAAACTAATTAGGTGAAATTATTTTTGATAGATCAGCAACTCTGATAAAATATCAAAAATAGCCCAATGGCAAATTTAATTAAAATGCCATTGCAAATACTGTTTGGATTCCAGATAAGAACTATCAGAGAAAAAAGACTAATTAATTATATAAAAGAACTTGTATTATATATTAAACTTGAATGCAGGTCTGCAAATTTAATTAAAATGTCATTACAAATACTGATTGGATTCCTGATAAGAACTATCAGAGAAAAAAGACTTTAATTAATTATATATAAGAACTTTTATTATTTATTAAACTTGAACACAGGTCAGAATGAAATAACAATGCTACTACTGCGTGGTACAGTTGAGACACCAACCAATCAGATTATTAATATGGTAACTGGGAGCTGTGTTCTTAACCACAAGTGGGAAAAGAATCATTAGCTTGTTAAAGCCCTTGAAGAACAGAATTTTTTTTTTTCTCTGGCAAAATTTTGTCAGCCTTGTCAAAATATCCCGGGATCGCAGTACCAAGTTGCAGAACCCTTATGAATCAACTGCCTTTGACCTATTTGTAAATATATATATATATCTTTGTAGGTATTTAGAGAATGGATAATATTTCAATCACTGACTGTATATCATTATATTAATAATTAGTAAATTAAAGAGTTATTATAAATTAAATTGATAAGGTGCCTGTGATTATTTAGCATCATTTTTACTCATTTTAATCCAGCTGTAACTAAGTCACCACTGGACATAGTCTGGCGCTGTCATTGTGAACAAACCCCGACAGTCAAAATCCCATCAGATTACGCAACGGGTATAAGAAAAATTATTAGTTAATTAACTCGTGTAAGTGAACTATTCATTTTCTCATAAACAAGAAAAAGTTAAAGTGATCAATCATATATACTATAATGCAGCCAGAAATATTGGAATTTGACATCGCAGAACCAAACGAGTGGCCCCTTTTCATCCAACAAATTGAGAAACTCCTAATTATTAATAGAATAAAAGACTACAAAACCAAAACTGCAACATTATTGTGCTACATAGGAAAAAGCGTTATACAGATTGTTAATAGACTGGTTGAACCGAAAACCCCGAAAGAACTAACTTTTCAGCAGCTTAAAAAGAAATTAGCAGAATACTTCAACCCTCGTGAATCTAGACACTATCACCAGACTCCTTTTTAGGAACCGTCAGCAAGGAAAAAATGAGCTTATACAAGAATATGATATGGCCCTGCGGGAATTGGCCAAGAACTGCATCTATGAATCATACCTGGATGAAGCTCTGGCCATAATATTTGGGATCCGGAAATTCCACCAATACATATACAGACGCCACTTCCGCATAGTGATCGATCACAAACCATTACTGGGATTAATAGGCACGAAACAGATGCCTGAACATTTGAGTCCACAAATGCTAAGATGGCTCAATGTACATGTAGGCTACAAATATAGTATTGGATACAAAAAGGCACTCGAATAGGTCACGCTGACGCTCTATCATGAATGCCCAATCAAATAGAAGAAGGCATCAACCTAGCAGAAATAAACTATGTTGATACACTGGAAAACAAAACATTGAATAATGTAAAAGTAGCCAAGTGGACCAGAGAAGACACTGGATACAGTTGGATGATCGAAAAAATCAGCAAGGGCTGGCCTAACCAAAGATGACCTTTCTTACACATAGAACTGTGGAAAGCAAAAGAACATCTCTCGATATGCAAAGGATGCATATTCAGAGGAGACCAAGTCACTATGTTGATACACTGGAAAACAAAACATTGAATAGCGTAAAAGTAGCCAAGTGGACCAGAGAAGACACCGGATACAGTTGATTGATCAAAAAAATCAGCAAGGGCTGGCCTAACCAAAGACGACCTTTCTTACACATAGAACAGTGGGAAGCAAAAGAACATCTCTCGATATGCAAAGGATGCATATTCAGAGGAGACCAAGTCTTGATTCCAAACAAAGGCAGGAGCCAAATCTTCAAAATAATATATGAAAGCCATCCACGCATTGTCAAAACAAAAGCATTAGCCTGCAGTTATGTCTGGTGGCCTAAAATTAACAGCGATAAAGAAAACTACTTTAAAAATTGCAAAAACTGCCAGTTATGCGCAAACGCGCCGCCGGCCATATTTGAACTCTGGAAACAAACCATGGCAGAGGGTACACATAGACCACTATGGCCCTATCCAAGGACAATTATTTTTACTAGCTATGGATGCCTATTTGGGTTGCGCTGAGTACAAAGCAGTCAAAAACATGAGTGCTGAAGAAACCATCAATAAACTAATGGAGTTATTTGCATACCATGGTTTTCCAGAAAACCTGGTATCGGACAATGGCACAGGCTTTACGTCAGAAAAATTCATGGAGTACATGCGGGAATGGGGAATAAACCACATACTGACACCACCTTACCACCCCCAATTAAATGGACTGGCCAAGAAAGCTGTGCTACACTTAAAGTCGGCAATAAACAAAAATGGGAAAATAGCAACTGCAACATGCAGTACTAAACGCTCTGTTGCACCAACACTCAACACCCACAGCCAAACCTGGCACATCACCTGCAGAGAAATACCTAGGATGAAGGCTACAGACAAAGTGGTAGCAACTGAAAATGTTAAGTCACCCACAGAAATAAATTTTCACCTAATGACTGCGTTTGGGTCAAAAATAATTAAAAAAAAAAGTGGACCAGCGTAGAAGTAGTACATCACCTGAGCAATCAAGTTGTCGCTGTCTGGATGGCAAATGGAAAAGTACTTTGTAATGAAAGAATAGCAGCGAGTGTACTTTCAACGTTAAATTGAAAGCAGAAATGGAAAAACTACATACCAGGGATAACTCAGTAAAACCTCCTAAATTGTGATAATTTCGCAGTATTAGAATCCAACACCCCACTATGCTCTAGGCATGAGAGAAAAATCCCTGTCCACTGGCGACTACACTCTTAATTCAGAGAGCAGAAACAAAAATCCTCTGAACTGGGGGGAGGTGTGCCAAATACGCATATATAAATTTCAAATCAAACGTGCATTTTTATTTAAAGAAAAAAGTCTGGAAAATGTTAAAGTTAAGCTAAAGTATGTGCATGTATAAATGCAATGGATATATTAAAAATCTTTTAACTAATTAGACGAAATTATTTTTAATAGATCGGCAAATTTAATTAAAATTCCATTGCAAATACTGATTGGATTCCTGATAAAAACTTTATTTAATTATATATAAGAACTTGTATTATATATTAAACTTGAATGCAGGTCGGAATGAACTAACAATGCTACTACCATGTGGTATAGTTGAGACACCAACCATCACTGGGAGCTGTGTTCTTAACCAGAAGTGGGAAAAGTATCATTAGCTTGTTAAAGCCCTTGAAGTACAGAAGTGTTTCTTCCTCTGACAAAATTCTAGTAGCCTTGCTAATCTGGCCACTCAGAGAACTTTATCTCTGGACTTTTATGAATATGGATTGTAGATATAGGAACAATGTCAATGAAATGAAATTGAACTAGTTACTATGGGCATCGGAGACATGAAGCCTAGGCAGATATTATTGAGCGAGTCTACACTAGCGTATAAGGTTGCTTTTGAATGTGCTATAGCCTGTGAAGCCATTTTACAACACATGGAAACCTTCAAAAATATGATAAATTTAGATACTTCAGAAATATGTGCAAATGCAGCAAAGCCATGACTGACAAAAAAATTTAATACAGACTTCTCCTACTTGTTTTTGTTGTAGGAAAACAGACCTTTTTAAATCACTGTGTAAATTTAAATTTAAAAAAAATGTTTTAGTTGTGGCCTGACAGATCCTATAACAAAATTGTGTAAAAACAATCGACAAATGACAAATTAGGATTTACCAGAAAAAATTAGATCTAGGGGAGGAGACTTTATGAAGTTTACAACTATGTAGAAGCTGAAGAAGGTGATTATATACCTAATATCCTAATATGTTAAATATGAAAATTTGTAGCCGAATGGTAGAAATGGAGATAGGCAACAGGTCGGGAATATCATTGATATCACAGAAAGAATGGACAATGGTTTAACATTGAGTTAAAAGAAAACTATTTTGATAACAACATACATAAATGGAAACCCAATAATTTTTTAAGGGAGTTGTGACAGTGACTGTAATGATAAATAGCCATAATAAAAATTTACCATTATATGTAGTTTTAAAGAACATTATATAAGAGAACATTTTAATGAACACCAATAATAGGATGCAATTGGTTCAAGTTTCTTGGGATTAAAATAAACATCATAAAAAGAGTTAAGTTGGAAACTGAAATTAGAAATAAATTTCTGCAACTTTTTAAATCTAACTCAGTAGAGCTTAAAATAAAACCAGTTAATATCAAGCTAATGAATAATGCATAACAAGTCATGTATAGACCAAGGGAGGTTGTATTTGCTCTTAAGCCGAAAGTGCCTGTGTTATGCCGATACTAGCAGTACTAAAACCAGACGGAAATGTGGGTACGTGGTGACAATTGAATTACAGATAATAAGAATATCAACAAAGGTGCTTATCCCAACCCATCATGAGAGATGTATTAATATCGTTGCAAAAGGCTAAACACTTTGCAAAGCTAGATTAGAAAGTGGGGTTTTCACGAAAATCTAGTTACATACAAAATGGGTGAGGTACTAACAATAAACATGCATATGGAATTATTTAAGCTTAATAGACTTTCATACGGGATTACTATAGCACTGAATATTTTCTAAACAAAGATAAAGAATTTACTAAGAGGTGTAAGTGAAGCAGAATTAAGGAGAAAATTGTATGTAATCTGCAAAAAGTTATATAAATTTGTTGCAATATTAAATGCTGAGAAATATATACAGTTGATGAGGGAAATAAAAATGTCTGCGGCATATGAAGTATCCAAACTCAGAGAAAGTCACAGTAGTGAAAAATGTTCTGAAGCCAACAAATGTTAAGTAATTACAAGCATTTCTAGTTTTATTGAATTTCTTTGAGGTTTTGTTTAAGAGATAAATCTCATGTAGCCACACCTCTTTATGACTTTCTAAAGAAAAACCAAAGTTGGAAATTGGGAGAACTGTAAGTCATTGTTTTTCGAAAAGTAAATAAATTTATTAGTCCATTATAGTAAACAACAAGAAATAATTATCACAACAGAAATTTTTAAATTTGTTGTTGGAGCTGTAGTATCACATAGTGTTTACAGAGGTGAAAGTTCTGTCCTCTTACACTTCAAGAACATTGTCTACAGCTGAGAAAAACTACAGCCAGTTAGACAAGGAAGCTTTAGTCATGGTTTTCTATATAAAGAAGCTTCAACAATACTTGTATGGGTGGTCATTTAAAATTTATACCGACCACGGGCCACTATTGAGTTATTTCACAAAAGTATGAAAAGTCTAGACTATGAGACCATGCCAGTCAATGGTTTTAAAGTGGATAAACATATTAGCATTGTTTGAGTGTGACTTGTTTAATAAACCAGGAAAACTGATAAAGCATGCTGATGCTCTCTCCAAAACTCCAGACAAAAGTGCATTAAAGTCACATATATGTGAAATTAATTACATAGACATGTTAAAGTTCGAAATTGTTAACAACAATATTATAACAGAGTGGACTAAAAAGAATAAAAGTATAGTGTTATAAAGAATAATGGGTGGCTAATTAAACAATCAAATAATTTAATTCTGCAATTTAGAATGCTCAGGCCTGCCATGAATGCATTTTTATTACGGATTGTGAAATGATACTGCCTGAGGAGAGGAAAAATGTGTTATAGCTTTTACACAAAAGACAATCCGGAATAGTTAGAATGCAAGAGCTCACTCGTTCATATGTTTCGTAGCCAGAATTGAATAGTGACATTGAGCAGACCATTAGAAATTGTCTGGCTTGCCCATAAACAACAAATTTACTGGGAAAAAATTATAACTTTGGCTGAAACTACGACAGGATAGCAATCCATTTAAACCATAATGAGCCATTTCTGGGATATATTTTTTAGTAGCCATAGATGCATATTCAAAATGGGTAGAATAATCTCTAGTAAAACATATGAGTACAGAAACTATGATAAAAATTTTAAATGAACTTTTCTTAATGCACAGTATCTGGAAACCATTGTAACAGATAAGGGATGGGTTTCATCTCAGAGAAACTTAAAGTCTTTTTTACTCTGAAGTGGATATTGCATATATTAACACCAGCTTATCACCTTCAGTCAAATGGAATAGTGGAAAGACAATACAGCAAGTTAAATCTATGTTAAATAAACAGGAGTATGTTGATATTCATAAAGTGCTTACAACATGATATTTTACCAGCACTTCATACCCATTTCTTTAACAAAGAAAACATCTATGGAATTATTAATGAAATGATGTATAAGAACCCACTTACCTATTTTAATCCCAGGTAAAAAAAAAAAGTAAAGATAGAGATTTGGAAAATTCATATTTAAAGTAAATCAAACTGTATGGATTAGAAATGTAATTAAGAAAAAATGGCTACCAGGAATAATAAATAGAATTATATTTGCACAAATACATGAAATAAAAAATTGGAAGACGAGAAGGTAAAAGAGTGGCAAACTGAAATTATTAGAAGATATAGTTACTATTTTATGTATGCATAAAAAAAATAAGACTGTTGTTTTTACAAACATGGAGTTAGCAATGTCACAGATAGCTTTTCAGTTCAAGAAGAAGCAATATAGTTAATGGTGCACAGGAAGGGAAGAATACAGAGCAGGAAAAGAAGCAACCTCAATAAGATCTGTTAGAAGTGAATACCAAAAAGATCAAAAGATTATTTTTTGTAAATAAAATTTTGCTTATTTCTAGAGTGAAGGAGAGGTATAGTATACTGGCTTGTTTGTAAATATTTTATTCAATAAAATTGTCTGTATGTATATAGGCTAGTTAGGCTAAGCAATGTTGACTCACTTTAGAAATAATAATACGCAGAAAAAGAAAATTAGTTTACAGAACAACCAACATGCTAATTTGCATTACAATAAAGTCATACATTATATAAATTAGCAAAGTTGTTAAAATGCCTCCAGAACTTCTAATGAAGAAAGAGAAATCTTCTCATGGAGAGAACGGAACTTAGAGATTCTGAGTATAGAGAGAAAACTAGTAGTACAGAGTAAACCAATATTAGCAATGGAAACAAGTTTCCGTCAAAATCTATTTAGACTATCTCAAGATTGTGTGTTAACAGTAATTAAGATAGTAGTTGAAATACTGGATTAAAAAAAAAATTGAACTGTTAAGTGATCAAGACTGATATTGCATTCAACTAGCAAATTGCCAGATGATTTACTATTTCTATCTACAATATTATTATTCAAAGTAAAATAAACTCTTGAAATTATTGTTAAACTTTCGTTTGTTTATTTAAACTGCATTAGAAGAGAAATATTAATTGAATTGAGCATGTATTTAGAGAAAAAAGTAATTACAAAAGATAACTTGGAAGAACTGTAGAGGGTAAAAGAAGAAGAGATAGGAGAAAAATATTTATAAATGATTTTAAGGAATATAATACTTAAGAATTAGATCAAGAAAATGGAAATGTTCAAAGAAGATGATCTCATTTAGTATATAAGACCTACCTTTTGGAAAATAATTAATAATGGTTATCATAGTTGAGATGAGCATATATTCCAAGAGAATTGTAGATAATTTTAAAAATTTTAATTAAGTTCTTAATGGGTCAAACGATGAAAAAATTTGTGAAGTAAATGGAGCTGTTTTGTTTTGTTTTGTTTTTTTAATTACCCTGAATAAAAACTTTGTTTTTTTAATTACCCTGAATAAAAACCAAAAAACCAGAATTAGTCTCATGATATTTTTAAAAAATATTTACTTCCCAAATGCAAATTTTTTTTTATTCACAGAATTTGGACTACTAGTTATGACAACCATCAACTGGCCTGGAATTTGTTTGGAACTAATTTGGATTGATCACTTTCTATTAGTACCTAAAAGCTAGAATAGACATTATCAATGAATAATGTCTCTTTACATTATTTAAAATTTTTTCATAAAAGCTGGTAATAGGTAAGCTAGACGTTATTGATTGGTCTTATGTCCTTCTAGGTTTTAGGCATCTTTTTCTAGAATACGCATCTTTCATAATTCTGTATATTAGTAAAGCTTTAAGTCTCACCATATCATGTCTCAATTGGTAACAAACAAAAATGAAGCAACTTTCATCTAATTGGATATATCTATGATGATTTCTTTTTGCACACAACTAAAAGGGAAATGGACTAATTGGCCTGTAAGTATATCTAAGTTTGGGTCACTATTTCAACAATATAGCTGAATCAGCTTTAAAAAAAGATAAATTAGATTGTGATCTGCTGATGGATCTAGTATTATTGTGAATACTTTATCTAGCTTTTATTTTAAATTATGGTCAGTAGCATTTATTAACAAGGAAAAGCTTTGTTCAAGGCTTCAGAATTCTAAAGATCTGAGTTAATTTGGACAATATTGTGGTACTCATATTGATTGGTTTATCAGTATTTTCTGTGAACATTTAGCCTAAATGTTAAGTTTAATAACATGGTAGTATTTAAAGGATTTGTCTACAAGGCATTCCTGAAATGTAATCAAATCTATCACATCTAAAACATTGTAGTAACATCTATGAACAAAAATAGTCCTTCAGAAAATATCCTTATAAATATATTATATATTTTATTTGTTTTTATTTAGTATTATATGAAACTTAATCTTAGACTTAAATCCGATGGGAACAAATAATGTATCTTTAAAATCCACCTTATTTAGATCTTAGTTCATCAACCAAGATATTGAAAAAGGATGGACAGGAATCATTTTAATATTGATCATTCCATTCATTTTTGCTTTGGACAAGGATTTTCTATTGACTCAACTGTTAGCAGAATTAAATATTAAGTCTTGGTTTTGTTTTACCCTTTTCTTTTAATGCCAAATATGTCATCTCTTCCAGCTAAACCAGAGATCACATGCAAGAAATTAATGTGTTGTTATTTTTGTTTTGATATTTATTGATGTGTTTGTTTGTTTTTTTAAATCTATAACTTTTACAATACCTCAATAACAAATTCATTTGTTTATATTAAAAATAAATAAAAGTTCTTGTTACATTATAAAGTTAAGTGAAGTCAGTAAATCATTTGCAGTGACTCAGCTGAATTATGACAAATATAATACACTCATAACAGAGATATTCTTATAACTCTCAGTCACAATAAGTTGCTTATTAATATCAAAGTTGATCAAAGTTTTATCTTTATGTTTTTTTAAAAAAATTAGTTCATTGTCATCATTTTAACTATTAAGCTGGTTTAATCTTACTATAATATTAATATAATGTTTCTATTAGGTTAATATAAAAATTGGTATTTTTCTGAGGAAATAGAATCTTCTGGTTACAAAATAGTTAACTACTTCTCTGTGTCAATTCTCATTAGAAATTAGTCTACGATTGTAATACTAGATGATTAATTTAACAAGCCCATCATGTGATACTATATAATGTTAAGAGGATGACATGTTGATTGTTTTTAAATTGTTATTTACAATTTTTCTGAAATCATAAATTCTATAATACCTATTGATTTCATTGATTAATTTACAATTTATTCGCTGAAATTTGTCATAATTGATCAACTTTTATTACAATCTATTCTATATTTAAATTTTTAATAAATATTTTGTATTAAAGTATTATTATACTCTGTTTAAAACATTCTTTAGAGCAATTTGATGTGCTTTTAAAATTTTTAAAATTAAAATTCAAAATAATTATTTCTATTCATTAGAAAAACTTGTTGACATTTTTTATGTGAAAGAATATTTTGCAAAATCAATTTAATGGTTTTAAAACAGAAATAATAATTATGATACTTATATGAATTAATTATATATAATATTGTTGAAATAGAATAAAGCCTGCAATAAAGTCATTCAGTTTCTATTACATGATTTCACATTTTCTATATAAACAGTAAAAATCCTATATCCTGTCATAGGTGTCTAAATTTGCAGTTGGAAACTAATTATGTTAATACACATATATTGTATAGATGTTTTCAATGTGTATTTGCAATAGATACTCACACCTGTTTTATAATTTTATTTAAAAAATTAAACTTACTCAATCTCACTTTATATTTTGTGGATCTGCTCTGTCGTTTTGCCATCAATAAAGATAAATAATAAAAAACTAGTTAATTATAATTAGAAATGTTATAATTAATAATGTTAGTGTTGTGTATATATATATAGCAAAATCTTTTTCCCTTTTTTTTTTTTTTATAAAGACTTCTTGATTAATTAAGAAAATAATACCCTCTTCCCTTTTTATTTTTGAAAGGCCAAGTACAGTTATATTTTTTCAGAACAAATACAATTATTGTAAATTAAATAACTATCCTTTTTTTTTTTTAAACGAGTTTATGCAGTCTCAATTATTAGCAATTTCATTGTAAACTAAAAATTTAAATTTCTTTTTTTATTAATTTTTAACTTTTTTATTTTAATATTTTTTTGAAATGCAGATGAGACAGCTGTTATTGAAGGCACATATTAGGGGCTGACTATAAATTATAGTAATATTTTCACAAGAAGAGATGCTAAAATTTGCTTTATTATATATATATGTATTTTTTATAACCCCATTCGTGATAATATTAAGTCCAAAAACATAATAGATTTATATTATTAGCATTACATATTTGATATGCCACAATTTATTTATGGACCTGCTAAAATTATTTAGAATTATGTATATATATATATTATTTGTTCTTTTGAAAGTAGTGTACTTTTTTACTCATTATATAATAATTTTTTTTTCTATTGTTTCTTTTTCCATATTTTCAAAATTAATCTCATTTATTTTTCAAGATGTTTTTCTCTCTTCTGAAAGGTTTGCATGCACACACTCATAATCAGTAGATTTACATTATCACATTTTTATGCTCATTGCATAGATTATCTAGTATATATTTTATCAAAACCTACCTATGCATTTTTAGAAAATAATTACCAGAAAGTTAATGGTATTAATTATAATTAAGACCTTTCTTTTACTGGTATATAAATAAAATTTTTGATTTTTTTTTTTTTTTTTTTAATGTAAAATCTTAGAATTGCAAGATGCATGATTATTTTTGTATTAATGAGAATTGATTTATCATGTAGTCACTACATCTTCGTGAAAATGTACATGATATTTCAGACACAGTTATAAAACAGAGTTATCTGCACATCATTTAATAAAATATTAGTCAAAAAATTACTTAAATTTATATATCTGTTTAGTAATGACGTCCTTATTTACTAGCACATTCAAAATATATATTTATATTCTTTATTGTAGCTTTTTAACACTACTTTTTGTTAATGATTCCTGCAAAATATCATCAATCTTCCAAGTCAGCGAAATTTCAAAAAGTAATTTTTTATTGGAGAAAGAGATAATTTTTTTGAGACTTTTGATGTTATTAACTGCTATTTGGTCATAACTAACAATTATTAATGTATGTTTTATCTTGTTTAAAGTACATCTTTTCTATCAGTCTAAAATGACTAACATCTATTGTTTGGGTTTTATTCATTAATAGTTTTAATCTGAAATAATGATTTGAAATATTTCTTTAATTTCAATTTTCCAGTTCTTTTGGATTTAAACATAGTTTATTGGGTTTTTTTTTCTTTATTTCACTTGCTGCATGCTGATCACTTACATTTTATTTAAGGTAATGCACACTTAATATCTAATTTTGTAAATGTCAAATATTTGTCTCTTTCATTGCTGCCAACAGAGAATGAACGACTCAAGAAAGGTGAATTTTTTTATTTTATTTATTTATTTAGGTATATGTGAATATTTATATGTTCTCTGTGTGTATGCATGCACATTGATACCAAATTTTTATTTATACTCATTTTTCTTATAGTTTTTGATAAGATTTTATATATTGATGCATGAAAATATATTTGAAATTATTTTTTAAAACTGAAGATAATTTTAATATGTATATGTTTGTATTATTTGAATTTGTTTGGCCTACATTTCAATGTTCTTGTCACAAGAACAGAATGTTGTGCTGAAGACTTGGATATAAGAGTAGGCAAAACAAACAAACCCAAATAAAATGAATAATTGTATAACTATAAATAATACTTCAATTATTTGTATAAGTATTCTTATCAGGATATATCTTCATCTTATCTATTTTTCTTTCTATCACATTTTGCATATATATATATCTTCATGTGTGTGTGTAGACATACAACACTTTTACATTTACATTTTATAATTTTCATATTTGCATTATTTTGCACAACATTATTTACATATTTTTTTTATTTATTTTACTTAGCTGAAGCTGAAAAAGCCAAAAAAGGTGATTTGCCTTATTATAATGCTTAAATTATTAATATTAAATAATAATAAATTATTAATGGGTTTAATAATTATAACATCAAATATATTTTAACATTTATTTACATATATATTTTCTGTATCTAAAAACATGCAGTAATGTTGCAATTCATATATGTATGTATCACCATTTAATTACAAGCTGTGTTTGTAAGAAATCAAATGCTTTGAAGAAATGCATAACTACAATGTTTTTTTTATTATTATTACATAATTTTTTATTTTTAGACTGGATAGATGATTAAATTAAATTATGTTGCAAATACTGGTTAAAATGCTATAAACTTAGTTGTTTTATTGTATATATTTAAAAACAATACCATGGAATAACAATAAAACTTGCAAATTTTTATTAAATTTAATTGATCTTAACCATTATTTTTCAAAAGTAATTTAGAGTGTAAACATTTTGGATAGTGAGATTTATGATCTTGTATACAATACAAAAGCATTTTATACCAATGATTTACAATTAGTCATCAGAATTCTATAAGCTATATAAATGGTGATAAAACATTGTTCAATGTAGGTGTAAAATATAGAGAAACATTTTGTGCAATCTCTTACATATAAACACTATCCATTAAAAATATCATAATTATTAAAAACTGACTAACCAAAAAAATAAAAATCTAATAATTATTTATAAAAAAGTGTTAAGAATTTAAAATATAATTTGCATAATTTACTAGGAGTTGCTAGATTGAAATGTCTATCATTAGGACTAAATGTTATTTTTGTTTCAATCCTAAACTTTTACAAGTATTTAAAAAAGAAGCAACTTTAGCATCAATTTTCACTGATCAAAAAAGTCAATAGCAACCAATGTATTGTTAGTTCCAAAAAATACTACAATAAATTTTGAAAGATTTAAGCTTAATGTTTCTTATCAAAAAAAATTTGATTTCATGTTTGAACTCCTAAATGCATATATGATAGACATTGTTGTAGTGAAAAAAATAGAAGAAATTGTTTATACAGTAGTAATTTGAGAGAGAGTTAATTTTTTAGATAATCAAAATTATAAACAATATTTAATAAAAATCTTTAAATATATATTTTTTTGTAAATCTTAATTACCGTAAATCTTTATTCATTACATATGGAATAGATGTTTATTACTGCCTACTTTAGCATTTTACTGTTTATTAATAAGAAAATTAGAGAAAAATTGTAAAATTGCATTAAATTTAGTTTACGACAATAAAATCTTAGTAATACAATATCATAGGCTTAATGAAGTCAAATGGAGATATTTTTCAAATTTTGGAATCAATTTAAGTTGTAACAAAGATAGCAGATGAGCTTTTGTAAGAAAAAGAGTATTGTTAAAAAAAAAAAAAGTAAAATCCAAAAATGTAAAATTAATTACATTCAACACAATTTTCGTATTAAATTGTTTCAAACTAAAAAAGAAAATTTCCAATAAATGGTTATTTAAGTGCAATATAAAGTTTGAATGATTGAATAACTAAATACCATTTATTATTATTCCTGGTGTCTATAAGTAATTAATGATAAAAAAAATAAAATAAAAGCATTATAGTATATAAAATATCACAGGTCATAACAAAATAATAGCAATCTTATAATATAAATGAAAAATCAACATTCCCTATTGTATAGAGAGTTATTAGTACTATGATAGATATAAATCCACCTGTAAAATTTTCTGCATCCCATGAACAGAAGTAGCACTGCTTCAAAAATAATTAATAAGGCTAATATATAAACTCTGTAGTATAAAACAATCAACAGAATTTTTATTTTGTTAACAATTTTATGAATAATAATAAGGTAGTTCTACCACCATAAATTAAATTATAAAAGATAATAAAAAAAATATGAAAAAATGTTAGTGTTAAAGTTTAATCCATCATAATAATTTATTAAATGTAACTATTAGTCGTATTTAATGTAATCAGGGATGTAGTTTAAATGCTTTATGTACAGTGATAATACCAACGAATTTGATCTTTTATTTCATGCAAAAATAAGATAAGTTATAAAAAAAAATTATTTACAGATGTTATCTTCTTTAGTTGATTCAATTTTAGAATTTTTAATTCCACTAAATAATGAGTAAATATTTTCAGAAAAGTTTTATTATAACTTTCTGATATATATATATATATGAAAGACTAAATTAATTTATTCTCAAACTTCAATGAAACTATTAACTATATCGAAAAAAAAAAAAACTTTCAATGACTTACAGATTATTAAACTGGTGAAGTCATTTGATTGTAATTTTGAAAATAATATTTTCTTCATTAGTTTTATTCCAAAACTGACACGATTTAAAAATACATAATAAAAGATGCTGATTTACAAACATGATATATTTAAGAAATAAATTGTTGCCAGATTTTAAGATTTATATAAACTTGTAAAATCTGAATGACTGGATTAATCTCATTCAAATAGATATTTTAGAAATGTTGAAATATATTTGAAATGATAAATATAATTTTTCCCCTCTTGTTGCAAGAGATTAAATTGTTCATAATAGCATTCTCATCATCTATCCTATTTGGTATAAAAATGATTCATTGCTATTACATTTATTAATAAAATAATGAATTTACAAAATAGAATAAGATTTTATTTGGCTTATTTACAGCAAAACAATTAAATTATAAACTTTGAAGTTTAAAATTTTTATTATATTATTTATTACAATTTTGTAGATATTGAATAATTGATGGGGGGTTTTTTAATCATAATGAAAGTAGTGTAATTATAAATAAATTTTTGATTCAACTTTTTATTTAAAAAATGATCTAGGCAACTATGATATAATTGTAGGTAGTTTTGTCTTTAATAGTGAATAATATTTTTGAACTTATAGAATTTTAAATAATAGTTATTTACATTTTATTAATGATTTTTCTTTTCTAAAAAAAAAAAAAAATCATCTTAAGAATAGGTATAAAAAAAAAATTAATGAAACAAGGCATTGGTTATGAGTTACAAGAGCATCTGTTTTGTTTTGTTTTTGTTTTTTTGTTAATAATGTCATTAACAATGTGATTAGTAAGTATTTATTCAATTCAATCTCAAGGCACAATTCAAACGATCCTGTAGTTTAAGATTAAACAACTCACATTGAACAAATCAACTACACTTAGAATCTGAAATGCAGAGATTTACACAGAGAAAAATAAAAATGCATTTAATCTTTTTTTAAAAGCTGGAATTAACAGTTTCAATGTGAATCTGATCCAATCCATCATAGGGTAAAATATATGATGAAAATTTGATATTCAACATAATATATATTGTAATGATGCGGTATCTGGGGATTAATAAGAGAGAATCTGAGATTATAATGACCCACAATTTAGCAGCCATTTGTAACAATACATCACATTAGGTCTGCATTATGAGGAGATGGTAAACGATTATCATCCCCAAATAAACAAAATGTAAATTAAATATAAACTGAATGAGCATGAGAGATCAGCACCAAACTAACTATAAGTTCACCAGTAGTACACAAAAGTAATAATCATTCATCATAATGAATGATCAACAATAAAAATAAATCAACAGTCAATCTTGTGACTGTATTTGAAAGTGTTCCACTATAGACCAGATTAATTATTTAGCCACTATCAAATCTAGGACAGGAATACAAGCAATAATTTATTTGGATGCACATGCTTAGGTACTACCCTATCAAAATACAATAGGTATAATAATGCTGAGATACTAAAAACAATCTGACCATCATCAATGCTCTGGCCACTTAGTACTATTAATGCACTGGCCATTTATAAACTAAAGTTCTAAAGAAATAATAAATAATGTAAAATGTAGTGCATAGACATTAAAAGATATTCCTTTTGCACCAACCAGAATCAGCACGATTCTAGTTCAGAAAGCTCTAAACTATTACTGTGAGCAAGAGGTAAATAAATAAATCAGTTATTATAAATCACTTCAAATAATTCCTAGGTTTATCCTATTATAAGTAAATAGTTTTATTGGAATCATTTTTTAAAAAATCCTAGAACATTAAGCTGTCATGAAATAAAGTCACTCACACTGCAATTTATGAGGCTGAAATTCGATAGAATGAAGAAATTAAGACTAAAAAATATTTTCTAAGACAATTATTTAATAACTAATTGATTGACAATAAACAAAAAAATGATATGATAGTATGAAATTTTAAACATTCATTTTATCAAAATATATATTTTCATAAAAATTATAATCAATTGGTTGATTTCTATTCATAAATTAACTTTTAATTAAGTTATTTCTTTAAAGTAACTAAGAGTTGGAAAAATAACATTTTCAAAATCAAAGATAACAATCTTTGATTTAGTTTATTTAACCTTTTGTTAAATTTTTAGGAGGAAAAGAAAAGAGAAAAACATGATTCAAAAATAAAATTTAAATTTACAAAAAATAAAATTTTTTAAAAACTATTTCATAATTTTGAAGAGAAAATTGAATGAATTTAAAAAAAATTTTTTTTAACTTAATGAAAATATTTAAAATTATCAATTCTTATAACAAAAAAGTATATATATTTTTATTATATGTGAAAATTTAGTGAACACACAAAAAATATCTTTAACCATGATTTTATTTTCTGTGGAGTTCTTACCAGTTACAATTTTCAGTTTTTTCCAATTGAGTTTCTCCTATTTGTCTTTTTTTTTGGTTTGTAGTAATTTCAGATTAATAAATAGCAAATTTCATTTATTTATTTCCACTAAAATTTCCAAGTGAAATTAACACAGACAAAGACTTGTGCTCTTGGTTGAAGACAAGGTTGCGGATTACTTTAGGGGGTAACTTTCTTTTCTACATTTTTCTTCCATTGAAGGCAGGTTACATAGAGGAAGACGATGTCTAGATTTTAGCTGAATTTAGCACATAGTTTTCATTGTAGAAACCATTTTTATGACTAAATTCATAGTATTCTTTTCAAGCTTGATTAAAATTTCTGATATTTTATACAACAGCTTGATTAAGATTTCTGGTTCTTTCTTTTTATTAGATGGATTGAGACTTGAATGCTCTCTTCAATAGTTAGGTTAGGAATAAGTTCTTTTTACCAGACACTTGGGTTGTCTGACCTATTCACATCCCCATTGTTTTTTTCTAGAACAGTCTTGACTACATGACAATCACTCTCTGTTTCTAGCCTGATAATTTTTATAACAACCAATTAGATAAATTTTTATAAATACAATTGTTCACTATTTCCTTTCTTAATTATAGACATTGAAAAACAAGTCAAGATCTTAAATTAACACAAAATTCTCACCATTTCTTTCTAATTAAAAAAATTTTCTTGCAAAAAGAAAAAGATAATCAGTTAATTATACTGATTTGAATTTCTGTAATGAAGAGATATAAATTTACCAA
Source organism: Epiperipatus broadwayi (assembly GCA_028023455.1). NCBI lineage: Eukaryota > Metazoa > Onychophora > Udeonychophora > Euonychophora > Peripatidae > Epiperipatus > Epiperipatus broadwayi. Next base: position 7,602,280 of record JAQFVV010012431.1, on the reverse strand, counting down.
AAGTATTAACATCTTATAATTTTTTTCTTTTTAAAAATAATATGAAAATAAAACTATCTTTTAAGGTTAAATTTAATATCTATTATATAATTTACAAAAAAAGAAAATTATTTTTCTCTTAGTACATTTTCATAGTTTAAATTAAAACTACTAATTAATTATAATTACTGAAGGGAAAGAGAGTTTTAAAAAGGTTATTTGCAGTTTTTTATAGTTTTCTCTCCCTTCTACAATTATAACTTATTAAAATATTCCCATATTAAAATCATATTATTATTTAACAAATTTAATGTTTTAGAATTCTCATGCTATCATATTGGGACTTAAAACGTTTAGTTAATTGAAGACCCATTATTATTATTATTATTATTATTATTATTAAAAATATATGCATGGGAAAATTAAATATTATTTTCACCATTAATTAAATAACCCTAAACAAAATCTGAGGAACATGCTACCAGTAAACATCACATGATCACCATTTCTTATGCTTGCTCATAAGATCTAGATGCAGTGCTCTCAATCCAAAGTTCCTCACTGACGAAAGCTATAAGCTAGAAATTAGTCTGGGGATATTGGATGAATAGGCACTAGATTTATGCACAAGCCTTCTGGCATCCATTGATTACTGTGGCTTGCATTGAGTGGCACTATTGTATGGAGAACATTCTACCAGCTTATCTAATTATTTTTAATACATCTATGTATCCAACTGGTTACATTAACTGTCTTATATGGGAAATGAAATTGAGTTGAACCCCTTACTTAATATTTTTGCTTGATTTAACCAACTTTATTTCACAATAAAAAGGAAATTTAAGATTAGTTATACTTAGTAAGCTAAGATATTTGATTAGTTTTTTTTTTTACTGTAGCTGGACTGAGATGGATGGTGACCTGTTAGGATTTTTTTCCTTTTGGACTTATTAATCTCTTCTCTCTTGGAATATCTTTATTTTTTTTCCCAATAATCCTATTTTTTATACTTATTTAATCTCATTTTGGGAATTCCTTATATTGGGCATTGGGAGAGCCAAAATCTTCTCTTTCTACTCTTTCATGGGGTTGTTACCTAAACATTTCTATTAGATCAATACATCTTTTGTCATCATATGTATTAATCTGATTTTTTTATTTGATTGATTACACTTAACTAATTTTATTATTGGACTCTTTAAGATAGAACCAACAGTCAATACTTTTAATTGAAATATCTGGCCCTGAAAAAACAGGATAAGTCTCTTTGGTATCTATTCTGTATGTTTTTGATGAGACTTGATCTTTTATTTTTTTTATTACTTGCTATATATAGTTCTTGAACTGTCATTTCTGTTTCTCCTTTGCATTCTTCAATCTTCTGACTTATCATGTCCATTGACTTGTTCATTTTTAGTATTTTAGTCATATTGTTTCAGTTACATCATTTTCAACATCTACATTTTCATTTATTTCACTGAAGAATACAATAAATTCTTTTCTATCATGACATTTTATATCACTTTACACTTTGCTCATCACATTTTTCTTCATTTATGTTTTTTTATCTAACTGACCATCAGTACCACATTAACATTATTATTAGTGGCTTATCATTTTCATCAATATCTTTCATATTTTTCTCATATATTTGGATTATATTGTCACTATCTTCCTGAACACTTTGACTCATTCTTTTATTTTTAATTTCCTCTATGATTTGGTTGATTCAGTTGGCTATTTGATTAGCTATATTTTTAATGCCTTCATCAATTCCATCTTTTATTTTCTGTAACAGCATTTGATTTTCTTTTGTTTTTGTTTTTCTACCTTGTTCTTTTCTCTTTTTATTATTTTCGTCTTTTTATTGAGTCATTTGCTTAAACATTTCTTCTCTTTTTTGACTTTTTTCACAACTTTTTTTATTTTTTTCCCATCTTTTTTTACTATCCATAAATAATTATACTAACTGGACTGACATGGTCATATCCTCTATTTTTGTGTCCCTTCAATTGATTGCTGATCTTTTTCATGATCACATTCTTCCATTTTTTTTCAATTTTCCTCTTGTCAGCATATATGTTTCTATTATAGAACTTTAACTCTTCAAGAAAATCTGTTAAATTATTTTTACACAGGAAATACAAATATGAACTTTTGAAAATATAAAATAAGCTTAACATCACCTATTCCATGCAACCCTATTTCATCCTACCTAACACTATTGCTTTTATTATTACCCCTAATCTGCTTTTCTTTAAATCTTACTGTCTCAATAACTGGCTTTATTTGATTAATTTAATATATTTTCCCTACTTTATTCTCCAATTCTATCCTATTCATGTGTGACTGATTACCTTTTGCCTAAATTTTTATTATAAGTACATATGCATGTACAAAAACAAGTTCATGTCACAAACCATTTATCAAAACCTTTTAGATATGAGAATCTGATAGCAAAAGAATGCTGCAATCCTGGAATAGATACTGAATCCAGTCACTGGAATATGAGTATACAATGCAGCATGAACACCCAAAAGTTTATCTCAATTTAAATACTATAAGCTACTACAATCCAAAATAATGCAAAAAAGTCATTGCAAAGCCTTGCTCCTTTAAGTCTTAGGGACTGGAAAATACAGATCTATGTCTTGCTATATTTCCTGGAGATTTAGCAGCTGGGGATCATGGCAGGACTATGTTAACTGGACCATGATAAACAATAAAAAATATGAAAGAGGGTTGGAATAACGCCTGAGAAAGAACATTTCATCTAATTGCATGCTCAAAGTCATCAACAAAATCCTTCATCTATCATCAAAATTGAAAGTACATTTAAACAAATTTCAACAGTCAAAAACTCAATCCAATCTCAAAAATCATGCTTTAATTTTCTATTCACATATGAACTCCTTACGTAAATATTAATACTCCTATTTTATAATATATAATTGAATTATAACAATTCTCTACACTCTTGCCACATTTCATAGTAATATGTTTTAAATTAATTCTGCATCAAAATACAGAATTTTGTTTTTCATGTGCATTTCTGAGATTCAAGTTTTGTGATTACTGACTGCCGGAACCTGATCATCAATGGCTCACAGTTGGATCACCAATTGTAACAGTGCAGAGAAATAGGGGTGAACCTGGGTTAATTGAAATATAACTAATCCAATTAAATATAAAATATAACAGGAATGGTAATAAATATAATGAGCAGAGAAATCCAAACTAACTAAGCTCACCAGCATTACACAAAAGTAATAATCATTCATCATCATGAATGATTAACAATAAAAATAAATCAACAATCAATCTTGTGACTATTTGAAATGGGTCTACTATAGACTAGGCTAATTATTTAGCCACTACCAAACTTAGGGCAGGAATACAAACTAATTATCTGAATGCACATACTTAGGTGCTACGCCATCAAAATACTGTGTCAAATAATGTTGAGATACTAAAAATATCTTCACTATCATCTTGATACTATTAATGTACTAAGCAACTATAAACTAAATTTCTAAAGAAAAAGAAAATGAAATATAGTGCATGGATTTAAAGGATATCCTTTTGTGCCAACCAGGATCATTGTCATCTGGATGTCCATAACACTAAACATAAACCCCTACTGCATATAACTTATGCACAAATCTAACTCAGAAATCAAGAACTCTATAAACTGTTACTGTGAGCAAGATATAAATAAATAAAGCAGTTTATAAATCACTTCAAATAATATTTAGGTTTACCCTATTATAAGTAAATAGTTTTATTGGGATTATTTTTTTTAAAAATCCTAGAACATTAATCTGTCATGAAATAAAATCACACACACTGCAATTTATTAGACTGGAATTCGGTAGAATAAAGAAATTAAGCATAAAAATATTTTATAAAACAATTGTTTAATAACTAATTGATTAACAATAAACAAAAAAATGACATGATAGGAAATTTTAAGCATTCATTTCATCAAAAAATATATTTTCATAAAAATTATAATCAATTAGTTAATTTCTATTTACAGACTAACTTTTAATGAAGTTATTTTTTTAAAGTAAGATTAACCTTTAGTTAAGTTTTTAGGAGGAAAAATGAATGAAAAGAGAAAAACATGTTTCAAAAAAAATTAAATTTTTTAAGAATTATTTCATAATTTTTAAGGGAAAATTGACTGGATTTTTTTTTTTTTTTTCATGTCATAGCATCTTCCGGGACGCGAACCCACACCCGTCTGCAACCAACTACTTGCTTGCATGGCGGCTGCGATACCTCTCGGCTAACAACGCAAGACAAATAAAAAAAAAGTTTCACAATTAAAAAATATTAATGAAAGTATTTGAAATTATTAATTTTTGTAACAAGAAAAAGAAAAGAAATTTTTTTACTAATACATGAAAATTTAGTCGGCATATATACAAAAAAGTACCTTTAACTGTGGTTTTATTTTCTGTAGAGTCCTTTGTAATTACAATTTTCAGGGTTTTTTTCCAATTGAGTTTTTTTCTAGAAATCTTCTATACATGTACATGGTTAACTTGCCATTTTTTTGGTTTGTAGTCATTCCAGGTTAAAAATAGCAAATTTTATCCAGACTTGGTTGAAGACAAGGTTGCAAATTACTTTGGGGGGGATAACTCTTTTCTACCGTTTTCTTCCATTGAAGGCAGGTTACATGGAGGAAGATGACTAGTTTTTAGCTGACTTTAGAACATGGTTTTCATTATAGAAACCATTTTTATGACTAAACTCATAGTATGCTAAAAGCTTGATTAAAATTTCTCCTACTCTATGCAACAGCTTGGTTACGATTTCTGCTTCTTTATCAACTGGATTGAGACTTGACTGTTCTCTTTTCAACAGCTAAGTTAGAAATAATTTCTTTTTACCAGACATTTGGGTCTTCTAACCTATTCACACCCCATTATTTTTTTCTAGAACAATCTTGACTACAAGCCAATCGCCCTTTGTCTCTATCCTGATAATTTTTGTAACAACCAATTAGGTAAATTTTTACAAATGCAATTGTTCAGCTATTTTCTTTTTTAATTATAGACATTGAAAAACAAGTCAAGAACTTAATTTAACATAAAATTCTTGCTATTTCTTCCTAATTAAAACATTTTTTGAAAAAAGAAAAAGGCAATCAGTTAATTATACTGATTTGATTTTCTATAATGAGGAGAAAGAAAAAAAATAAAAATAACTCTAATTAGAAATAAAATTTACCATAATATTAAAATTCTATTTTGTTATTTCTTTTTTAAAATACTCTTAAATATAAAACTATCTCTCTAAAATGGTTAAAATTAATATTTATTAAATAATTTCCAAGAAAAAGTATGAAGATTATTTTTCTCTTAATACATTTTCATAGTTTAAATTAAAACTACTAATTAATTATAATTATTAAAGAGAGAGAGAGAGTTAATAAAACCTTAATTCCATTTTTTTATAGTTTTCTCAAATATTCTCATATTAAAATCATTATTTATCAAATTTAATGTTTTAGAATTTTCATACTATTGTATTGGGACTTAAAACATTTAGTTAATTGAAAACCCATTATTATTATTTAAAAAAATATGCAAGGAAAAATTTAATATTATTTTCTCCATTTATTAAATAACTCTAAGCTAAACCTGAAGAACATGCTGTCAACTTATCTAATTATTTTTAATGCAGCTATATAGCCAAGTGGTTACAATATATATATAATTATAATTGAAATAATATTTTTAACGGTTTATAAATAATTACAAACAATCTTAAAATCCGCAGAAGTACTTTCGGTTACTTTCTAACCTGCCTCATCTGCCATTAAATTCAAAAACCAAAAGCGGAAGCAAACGTCATCAATTCAAATTCCACAAATCTCGTATTTTAATGTTAGAAGCTTGTCGATTTATTAAATGTGTTTTATTCCTGTTTATAAAAATTGCCTCTTTAATTTATATTTACACGTTTTTTCGTGATCAAAGAAAACTGAAGAAGATATTAAATCACCATTATTTTTATTTTTTACACGCTTATATAATAATTCATGTTCCTTCAATCTTTTCTCAATGCAGTATTGAGAAAAGATTGAAGGAACATGAATTATTATATAAGCATGTAAAAAATAAAAATAATGGTGATTTAATATCTTCTTCAGTTTTCTTTGATCACGAAAAAACATGTAAATATAAATTTAATTTAATTTTGAAAATGTGAAAATTCTTCATGAAGAGAGAAACCATAGTAAAAGAAAAATTAAAGAGGCAATTTTTATAAACAGGAATAAAACGCATTTAATAAATCGACAAGCTTCTAACATTAAAATACGAGATTTGTGGAATTTGAATTGATGACGTTTGCTTCCACTTTTGGTTTTTGAATTTAATGGCAGTTGAGGCAGGTTAGAAAGTAACCGAAAGTACTTCTGTGGATTTTAAGATTGTTTGTAATTATTTATAAACCGTTAAAAATATTATTTCAATTATAATTACAATATTGTTTTTAATTAACGAATATTTTATTTATTTTACATATATATATATATGCATAAGATATTCTTTGAATTTATAATAAATTTTGTACAAATGAATATAAAATATTGCTCAAGTTATGATGCTTATGGAAAAAATTGAATGCAGCCACTATTGGATGATTAAACTTTATTGGTGGACATATTTAATATAGACATTTAAAATATTCAATATGATTGTTATTTTATAACTATAGATATTCACTCGCATGAAAAATCAATGTATATGTGTGATTCAGTTAAATGAGCAATCTAATCTTAGTTAGTATTCAAAAACATATTCATTTGTTAAGAATATTAAGTTTCTACAATTTTTGAATCTAAGGTTCATATAAACTTTAGAACATATGCTTAAACTTTAGTTAAAATTAGTAACTTACATTTTCTTTAATTAACTCATATCTTACAACCTTGTTTATTTAATGCTAGTCTACTAAAGAACATTTGTGACTAATGTTATGTAACTACAAATAATATAAAGCTTTTATCGTTTTTAAACAGTTTACTTACCATAATTGCTGTTATAATGTATTGTAACGGGATGGGCTTCCGGGTGAAGGAGATTGTAGTATTATAATATTAAAAGTAAGTTTTTGTATAATATTCAAGTGAGAAGATATTAGGTAATGGTAATATCCTAAGTATATATAAGCATTTTTATATTATTACAAAGAGAGAGATCTGCCAGCTAACTCAGAAGAGCAACTACAAATATAATTATAAATCCACCAACCAGCATTATAATTAGTAAAAGTAAGTAATATTCAAAATAGTAACCATTCATTCTGAATGATCAATCAATAAAACTACATGAGAATAAAATCAACCAGTCAATCTGATGACTGGATTGGAAATAGATCTTCTGTAGACCAGGCTGACTACTGGTCCATTGCCAGCTTGGGGCAATAATTTATACAATTTCATCTTAAGTACTAATCCATCAGAATACATAATCATGAAAACAATAATGTTGGGACATTAAAACATGCTGGTCATCATCAATGCTCTGACCAATTAGTACAATTAATGTACTGGCCAACTATAAACTTAAATTTTTAGTAAGACTAAACTAAAACAAAATGTAGTGCAGGAGTTTTGAAAAATATATTTTTCACATCAAAACCAGGACAATGTCATACTGGAATGCTCCTAAAGCAATAAATACATCCCCATTTATGTATTCATCCCATGCTCGAACATAAGCTCTATTACTGTTTGTGACCAAGAGATGATGGGAACAATTTTTAACAATTGAATAGAAGTTTATTAACAACAATAACAAAAATTGAAATTAAGGTCTATGTAACTATACATATAAATTAAGTCTTATGATTTTGATTAATATACAGTAAAAAAAAATTATCACATTTGTGATTTACAAAATTATTATACAAAATTAAAGTTATTACATTAATTTACAATACTTCTTAATAGGTTTCCATAAATGCATATATGTGATTAATACAAAATTCAAGTTATTACATAGTTGTTTACATATATATGTGCACAGACATGCGATTTATAATATACAATTAATATATTTCAATTGATATTCAATACTGAGAAAAAATGATTAAATTTTACATATATGTTCTATTAATTATCGAAGTTTTTAAATTTAAATTATAGAATCGTCTATTTTTTACTTTTTTTTTTTTTTAAATTCAGACACTTTTAAAATATCTCTTTTTTTTTTAATAAATGAAAAATAACATTGTTTTATATAATTAAAAATATAAATTTCAAAATATCTTATTGTTTTCTCAATAAATGATTTAAAATAATCATTATAGATTATATATCTTACTTTAAGAATGTCATTTTTAATATATAACGTTACTATAGGTTGCCTTTAACTAATCATAACACCTTTAATTTAAATATTAGAAACTGTAAAACAACTCACTTTTGTATATGTGTTTATCTGTGCTTTTCTACATATAAATAAACAGTAGCATACATATACCAATTCTTCAAGTTTTCCCTTTGTAAGCTTGTTTTTTGTGATTGTTTGTCATTATTATCAGAAAAGTATAGTCCAAAGCAATTGTCAGCATCAGAAAGATGTACAATTCAGGTGACTTGTTGGCATGCCATGAGCTCCCTTCAGTCTGAAATTGTTCCAGATAAGCAGCTGTCTTCTTAGAATATATTTAAGCAGGTTAGACTCATCAGTTGACTAGAACCTCATGTAATTCAACTCTAGCATTGAACTATAAAGCAGTAGCTTCTTTCTTGACTCCAGCTTCATCTTCATGGTAACTCTGTCTAATTCTGCTAGCCATCTCTGCAGCTAGTTTTACTGTGGCCACTCTGCTACAGTTACCAACCAGCTGCAGCTAACTCTTACAAAAATATTAGCAAACTTTGTAGCTAGCCATTAGCCAACTGCTTCAGAAAAATATTTTAAGACAAGAACTCCCTTCAAAAAAATTAATATCCAAATATTGTAGCTGGCCAAATTGGCCATCTGCTTAAAATATTAAAACCAGACTCTTCTGGCCAGCTCTTACAAAAGCTACAAGTGAAACTGAACTGATATTTTTTTTATCAGCCCTTTTATAGAATTGGTTGGTCATGTGATAAAAACATAGTGACTGTTTTCAATCTGTCTAATCCTTTTGAAAAGAAGTTTGAAGTTTTATCAAGATGTAATATACATGTTTTTACTTAGATAGAGATTTACCATTTAATTAAAAGATTTTAAAAACAGACATTTTTATAATTATCAGAAAACATGCTTATTTTTAAATTTCAAAATCAGAGTTACAAATAATAATATTTATTAGACCTTTTTAAAATATTTTAATTTATAATAAAATTCTGTTTTTAATACAGAATTGTTTAACCCTTTTATTATTTTTATTCCAGGAAATGTAGAAAAATATCTACTAAGATTTTTATCAGTGTTTATTTCTACTTTTCCTTTCAACTTTATATATAGTTGTGCACACATACTATAATATTGTGTGCCATATAAGAGACCTATTATAGTATAATATTACTACATTTTACATTTTTCATTATCTAGAGTTTATATTTATTATTGCCTTAAATCACTTTTTTTTTTAAACTTGTTTATTATTGAACTAATTTAATATGACTAAGTTGTTGTATATATTAATATATAAGTCAATGGTTCAGTTATTTAATAAAATCAAAATCTTTATCATAGCACAAACTTCAAAGGGGTGTTTCAGAAATTTGCCTGAAATAGCAAAAACAAAAATTAGAAAATATACAAGTCAAAACATACGAAATATATATATATATAATTCAAAATATACAAATAAATATATAAAATATAATACATTTCAAAACTTAATTTTTTAAAAATAGAGAAAAATTCTTAACATTACAAAATAAACCTACAGTATTGCATAATGTTATGGATTTTTATCTATTTAAAATTTTGAAAATGTAAGTTGTGAAAATATTATTTATATATGTTTTTGATTTTTATTTTAATATTTTCATTTTTTGGTTTGAAGTTGATTTCTGAAATATCTTTATAGCTGCACATTGACAAAGATTATATTAAACAATTGAGACATTGTATGTGGATGTAAATATACAGAAATATATGTACATTAAATTAGTTTAATAATAAATTTAAAAAAGAAAAAAGGATTAATGTAATTTTTGTATTAATATTTTCAAAGTTGAATTAAATTTGAAAAGAAGAAAAGAAAGAGACAATTTTTGGAATTAAATTTGTCACTTTTTAAAATATTTTAGAATCTGGAGTCAAATAGAATTGAAATCATCACTATGTCATTTTATCATTACTATGATCAAATGATTTTCACCTAGATTTTTAATAGAAATGATTGTCATTGCCCAAGAGAAGAAACACATATTAAAGCTATACTAATTGGGACAAAATGAAAAGAATAAGATAAGTATTTAAATGGAGTCTAATTTTGTTCAATTGCTTGTTTTACAATGAACGACAGAAATTATTAATATACTCTAAATTTGATCTTTCACACTTTTCATATTTCTTGACATATTCTAACTAGTTATAAAATATTTTTAAACAATCATTTAGACTCAATAATAAATTAAATATTTTTATGATCATTAAAGTATCTGAATTAAAAACTGAAATTGTTGTTGTCATCATTTAATTGATTTCAGTTATGTTTAATGCATGTTTTAAATTTTCTATGTGTAACTATTTGATGGCATTCATGCATTATTATTGACTTTTTAGAAGAATCACCTTAGTCAGTGATATTTATAGATGCCCAGATATATTTACTCCAACTACACCCTCATTTATTTATCTTTTTGATATAAATTAACTATCAAAATTTTAAACTGAACAAAGAGTTTATTACTCTGAATATAATATTAGTAAATTGTTAGTACTTCAGTGGTTTGCTGGTAGTAGTCTTATCAAAGAATCTTCTTGATTTCTCCTGTTAGAGTGCACTTGTACATTTCTCAGTTTTAATCCTTGCATGCACAGTTCCTTAAAGCATTGAATTATTAAACTGCATTTTACTTTACTGCACTCTATTTTACTTTGTTAGCTTTTCTCCATTAAGTTTTCACTATAATATTCTCTTTGGCATATTGCACTGCTGTTTATAAGTATCATATTACTCACATTACACCCTGTGCACTGTTGTACTTTCACACAATTGTAAATTGCCAGCTTTGTTTTACATGATCTAATTTGCATAAATAGTTTTATTATGGTCTCCTTACAAATTAGCACATTTAGTTTATTTTTGTATGTGCATAATTTTACTTATTTTGCATATTAATTTTTTTCTAGAATGAATCTTTAATATCTTTCAATACTGACTAATTTTATTTGCATGTAATTGTGCAACTTTTTTTTTCTTTATACAGTAATGTTAAACATATAACAGTCATAATTTAATTTCAATATTTTTTATTCTCATTATTTTCATGTGACTTATGTAAGCTAATTTTAGAATGAATATTTTTAAAGCTGTAGTTTTCACCATTTGAGAATTCTGGTTTTTTACCTGCAAGAATCTTTTAATTTTTAAAATTGTATAGTTGATTTGATTTTCCCTCTCTCTCTCTCTCTCTCTCTCTCAACCTTAATTGACTTATTGTTTGAAAAGACTCTCAGTGCTTCTAATATCTCTCATGTCATTGTTAGCAAAGTTTTTATATGTTTTTTTTTTAACTCATCATACAGTCTCCTCTGTCCATCCATTAGAACCATTGTGCTATTTATTAACTTCTTTTTTTTTATGATGTATTTTGTTCATTTCTGTTTTAAACATTTTGGTTTTTTCAAGGAATCTTTCACTATTATTATTTCATTGAAGTTAGTATTTGTGATTGTATGGGGTTTTTTTTTTATTCACAAACAATATGTATTTTTATAGTGCCATTTATCTGGTTTTAATTTTTTTTTTTTTGTTTTCTCTATTTTTGTGTAATGTCTGTATGTGCTCTTATTGTGCATAGGACTTATGCAAGTAAAGGTTTATTATTATTATTAAAAAAACAACAACACATAAGTAATTTATCTTCACTATGTGCAGAATGAAATGCCATTTAGTTTTGTGAATATTTTGCTGAATTTTCTTAAGATTTATGTTCAAACTATTTCTCATTTTTTTCTACATTTTTGCCCTTTCAGCCATACATCTCTGATAACTGTGAACATCAGTAGCAATTTTCAGTCATTTTCTTTTCTGAATTGGTAATACCTTTTGTTTTGTTTTTATAATTCAGTTTTCTGAAAGTAGAAGTGGGATTTTAATTCCATAACTAATCTCACATGAGAAAATATTTTTTCCTGATTGTAGAAAAATTTCATCATTTAAATATTAAGTATTAAAATAAAATAAGGTTTTGTTTATTTATGCTTTAAAATGAACATTATTATTATTATTATTGTTTTAGTCATTAAATTTAAAATGTCAAAAATAAATATGGAACAACTTTGCATCATTATCTCCATAAATAATTACTCTTAATACTTTTTTTTTAAAAACTTGACTCCAACTTGAAATGTATTTTATACCTAAATTTATATTGTTTAAGTTTATTGCAAAATTTATTATTAATTTTTTACTCTTTTGGCTTAAATGTTTTTATTATTTTTTAGCTGCAAAATTGATCAAAATAAACTATAGTAATAAAATTATTAGTTAGTTAGAAATTTTTGTGCATCTATTTTTTATTATATTTTTATCTTTATTTTTAATACTAACATTATGCTACAATATCTGAGAATTAGTGTCATTTTCTTATGCTAATTCCTAATAGTCTTCTAAACTGAGCAAATTTCAGCTCCACAATTAATCATCCAAGTGAAGGGGACTCTTAAATTCATAATATTTCCATTAATGATGTGAGATGATAAATTGACATTATAAACTTAATGTCATAAAAGAATGAAGATTCCATGTAATGTACAAGAAATAAGATTCTCAGGATATAGCAGTCTGAAATGTGACAATCTTTTGTTTTAGATAATTAGAACATACCTAACTATAACATAGACAGAAAAATATCTCATTTTATTTACTAAAATATCAGTTCATAAATGTGTATTTTTTTTTAAACACAATATGACAAGACCCCATAAAAAGTGATTAAATATGTTAGTTAACCTTGATGTATAAAATATATATTTATTTATTTTTTATTTGGAAACAAAAATTGTTTTTAAGGATTTTATAAAAAAAAAAAAAAATTAGTTTTTGTACAAATTAAACAAATCTAAATTACTAGTCTTATAAGTATTATTTATGTTTTAAGTATCAGAGTTATATATTTTATTCACTTGAATTCTTTTATATGTATATAAAATGGAATAGTCAGAAAATAGTAAAACAAATTTTTAAAAAAGTAATAAAGCAATTTAAAATCTATGAAATAGTTTGGAATAATAATCATATAATTAACTTTATTTCAACATACACTGCATTGTTAAAGTTGAAGTAAAAACTAATAACATTATTTAGAAAAATACTAGTTGAATAAAAATTATAGATAAAAGCCATTGTTATTAATATATATAAATGATTTATATGTATATATATAAACAAATTTTTGTCAGTTTTTTTTAACAGCTTGTATTTATCTGGTGTAATATTGTTCTACATTATTGCAATGTTTTAGAAAATAATTTTAATAATTACTCATAAAATCTTTCATTTTATTTGTATTTAAAAATTCATCATGACAAATTAGTATTTTTTTTTTTTTAATATGTAATATTTATAACTAAAGAAGCAGAAGAGAAAAAAAGTAAGCCAAATTTAACCCATTGCGAAAAATAATAATAACAATAAACAAGCAGTAGTTTGTTTAAGTTAATATATAGAATTAGAGCTTATAAATATTATTATATTAAGCATTTTTTATTAAGTTTTGCTATATTGCACAGATAAACTTTCATACATTAATATTTAAGATTAATATTTTTTACACAAATTTCTACTCTTTTTTTTTTTTTCTGATATACTTTTCTGTCTTTCTTCTCCTCTTTAATGCATTTCTTCAGAAGGTGAAGTCATCCGCCCTAGAAAAGGTGATACATAATTATTAGCATATTATTAATCCTTAATATTCAAAAATGAACATTTTAGTCTTTTTTGCAAAAAAAATTTTAATTCATAATTTTTGTATATTAATATGTCTCATTAAGCAAATACAGATTACATTACTTACATTATTAAATAATTTGTTACTTATTAAATTATATGATGAATCATTTTTTACAATTCTACATTTTATATTGCATCCATTTATATCACATTAAAGTTTTAATTGTTTTTAATAGTAGATTATGAATTAATTGAATTCTGAACCAAATTTTTACAATCTTTTTTTAAATATATTTTCTTTTATGCATTAATCTTTTTTTGATACTTATAACCTAATCGGGCTTGGCCACTTGATGGTGTTCTGGCTCGCCAAAACACCTAACAAATGCCGTTTACAAGGCCTTCATTACGGCTATAGAAAACATCTAACGTTTGTCTTAGCCATTAGAAGGCCGTTGATGATGACGTAACGCAGAAATAATACGGCCTATTTTTGCTTCGCGACAGTTATTGTGAATCCACACACTTATCTTTCGTGTACAGTTTGATATATATGTGTGTATATTTTTATTAGTCAAATTTTTACAATATACGTTACACAATCTTTGTATTTGTAATGAATTTAAGAAACCTGACTTTATAGTAATTTTCCAAATGGCCACACTTTTATTTAGAGAAGGTGTAATGTGTAAAAGCTTTCCGAGAGTACGTCAAAGGAATTTGGCCGAGTTCGCGTGCGAAATCTCGTTTTCACGTGAAATACCACGTAGTTCATAAAATGTCTGGCGATCGTAACTTTTTCCGCAGTTGCCGAAAACAGAAGCCGAGTATTTCTGCTGTCCAATAAAAATATACACGATTTTTTGTAAATTTCATGTTTGATAAGTAAAGAAGACATTTATATGTGTTTGTTGTTGTTTAAAAAAGTTTGAGTTTCTTTCTTTTGTCTGACTACAGTTACGATATTGATATTTTTTATTTTAGCATTACAAACAACAGAACTAACTAAAACTAACCTAAAACAAACCCTAAACCTAACCCTAACCCTACACAGTTGTTTTGTTATGTAGAAAGCAATAATTAAGGGAAAGACATTGCAAAAAAAAGTTCTAAAAACAGCGATTTAAAAATAAAAAAAAAGCTTGTCGTTTACTAAATCCAAAATTAAAATTAAACAACTTTTTAAATAAAAAAAAGTTATATAAATTAAAGTTAAACAACTTTTTAAATAAATAAAAAAGTTATAGCAATCAATAAATTAATAACCAAAAAAAAAAAACAGCGATTCGATTTAAAAATAATGCGGCCCCGAACATTGTATTGTATTGTTTTTGACTGCCAACAACGCCATCAAGTGGCCAAGCCCGATTACGTTATAATTACCCTTTTTTTTTTAAATATATTTTCTTTTATGCATTAATGTTTTTTTTATTCAGTTGATGTTGATTCTTTATCACATCTTCGTTTCTTTTTGAATATATATATAAATTAGACCAAAAGTTATAGATCATGTAATACTTCGATCATATCTGACCTTGCCTTTAGAAGTGGACTATTCCAGATTCCTTACCTGATTGGCTAGCACCCAGTTGTGATCCAAAGGGAGTAAATCCTTCACTGGGGTTCGTGCACCAAATCTGCATGTTTCCAGTAAGGTAGGGGATCTGCCATTAAATAGTCAGCCTTTTGGAGGCAAGGCAGGGAGAGAGAGCAATTATTTCTGTCAACTTGAATGATTGAACATGCTCTTATAATAAACCCTTTGCCATCAGCAAGGGCAGTCTCTCTACTCATTATCGCAACATTCATGCAGTGAGGCAAATCCAAACTGCTATGTCCGCACTCGAGGCAAGCTAAATACATAGCTGGAAGAGTCTTACCAGAGCTCATGAGGCAGGCTAATCATTTAGCTGGAAGTGAGTTCCGTACTCAGCATGACTACTTCAGCATTAACTTGTATAAACCATATATGTATATTATTGTTTAACTAACAAGTGTGTATATTTTTTAGTACTAATAAATTGTACATATTAATTGTTGAGTAGTTGTTCTTTTTGTGTCTGTTGGTTTGGGACCAAACCTGTAAACCTAACCAAACACAACAACTTTCTTATTCAGATTCAAATTTAACATATCAAAATTTATTGACAATGTAATTATAATTTATATATATATAAATCTGTGTACTTTAGAAATAGTATCGAATTAAATTTAAAAAAAAAAAACTAAATATTTAGTGTGATTGAATCAAAAGTTTTCCTTTTTAAAATTACACAAATGTTTTTGCTTATAAACCCATTATTAATATCATAAGTTTTAAGTATATTATTTTATTATAAAATAGTTTTATAAGTATAAATTACCTTTTTAAAATTTTGTTGTATATTTACAATTAAATAATAATATTCTATTAAAATTTTTGGTTATTATTAAATATCAGAATCAGAACTTTATCAATTATAAATTTGAACTTTTTTATATTTTCAATAAATTTATTTTATAACAATTTATTCATATCACCAAAGCAAAGTAGACAGTAAATGCATATATGATAAAATGATTAGCACATCTTTTCTCTTGCCCATAATCTGAGTTTTAAATCAAGGCTGTTTAAAACTTGAAAATTTTTTTCAGGGCAAAGCATACTTATGGATTTTTTTTTTTCCAAGTAGTTGTCCCAATGCTAAACAATATTAGTCAGTAAAATGGTATCTAATAAATGTGATAAATAATGCTTTTTTCTTTACACTTCCTCTAAGGGAAAGATAGCTATTGAAGAGGCTTTGTCCTGCAGTGGACTATTTGAAAACTTTTAGTTTTTATTATCATATGTTTTACTCATTTTTTTTATACAATAAGTAATATTTATATATATATATATTTCACATCTGCTTTTAATTCTAGCATAATGGTAATCAAAGTTTCATTATTGAAACTGATTAAATTTTAAAAAATCATAAATCAATATAAAGTGTGATTTATTTATTTAAAAAAGCAATATATAGATTATAAATGTAATTTTAACTAAGTTTACTGTATAATCTTTAAATGTTTTTATTATTTGCTTGTTTTCTTTTATTTATTGCTTATTTTTGTATCTATGAGAATTTTTTTTAAGTAGAAATCTGAATAAATTAATCTTTTTTTATATACTCATTTCAATGAACTGCTCCTAATTTATTAATATTCTTTCTTCAATTAAAGTATAAGTAAATTTTCTATATTAAGTTTCTTTCATAATAATAAATTTTTATAAGGTATTAATTTGTTAGACTATTTTCATTATCACCTTTTTTAAAAATCAAAGCCATCAAATTGCTCTCTTTTCTCTGATCATAAAGAGCTTTCATTACCAATTGCTTAAAAAAATTCACTACTACTATAGACTTTTATTTATAATTTTAACATGATTATTACTTTCCACAAATTTAAAACAATTATTCTTAAATTGTAAATATTATTTTTAAGTATGTTCTCCAAACTGTCAAAGATTTAACAGGAAAAATAGAATTATCTATGTTTTATAATATTTTTAATTTTTTTATTCACATTTTTATTTTCATTATTCAAATCTTGAAAGAACAGTAAAATGTTTTACAAAGTTATATTGAAGATCTAGTGAAAAAAAATTTTTTTTTTCTAAAATCAAACTATAATATAATTTAAAAATAAATTACAGTTTGCACTTTCAAACATTTTAACTTTTCTTTTTATGAATATAAATAATAATTCATTTACATTTGATAAAAATGATTATATAAATTTTCTAAAAATGTTGTTTGTACATTATATATAAAAATTGTAATTATGATGTAATATTTTGAAGTGATGTTATTTTGTAAACTAGATTAATATTTCTATTAAATATATTTTATAGTGGAAACAATAGACATTTATCTATTATAAAATTTTAAATAATTTAAATCAGAAATGAACAGACAACTGACTATAAATAAAAAAATTATTTAATACATCAACCCTGCTTTCATGCCTTATTGGAATCTAATCATGATGTTGTTGTTTTTTTACGAAATCTTATATGGTGTGATGTGCTATGGCTTCCTCTTTATTGAAGTCAGTAATCTCTCCACCACTATGTGCAGAAAAATCTGTTAGCTTCCTTTCCCTTTCCATTCGCCACCCTAACTTTTTGCCATATTCTTCTCTATCCTGCTCTATCCCATTTCTACAACATCATCTTTGTCCACTCTATGACCTTTATATCTAGATCCCCCTTATCTTTTTCCAAACTCGGCATAAAAACCAAGAGCTCACTTTCTGTATAATCACTTTCCTTATATTTATTCTCCCACAACTTGATTTTTTGTACTTGTAAGCATTTACATTCAATTAGCAGATGTGTAATATTTTCTATGCCTTTCTTACATAACTTGCAAACTAAATCATCCACTTATTTATGTGTATATTCTCTTATTGCTAATGATCCTGTTCAAGCCTTAAATAGTAAATTACCTTTCTTGCTAATTATCATAAATTAACTCACCCATTATTCTGTTTACTTCTATTTATATTTAAACTTTTTTTACTCTCCATACTAGTTCTCCATATCTCCAACACTCTATTTTTTATTAATGTATTTATTCTTCTATCCCATTCTTTGCCACTATAACATTCAACAATTCTCCTAACACAATCATCTTATTTTTTGTACAAGCATACTGACATAAAATTTTTATCCAAATCTTCTGCATACCATACTATCTTTTTTCACCCATCTTGTTACCTGTCCTTTACTCGTATTCCAATTAAATATTATTTTGGCTAGTCTCTTACTATGCATAAATTGTAATCTACTGAACATTTTCATTTTGCTTTTTGTAGCTCTCATATAAAAACTTAAATTATCCCATTTCTCCTTGAATTGCCTCCTTTACTGCCCATACATCTGCATCTAATGCATGCCTTCCTACTTCTCTTTGTACTTTTGCTAAGTAATTACCACTCCTTCACTAACCTATAATGCATCATTACTGTAAGTTAACCCTGCTACTGCCACTCCCACATAATTCTTGCTACATCATATGTATTATATGAAGACACTGTTAAATTTTTTATCAGTACTTTTTTTTGCTTTATTTATCAATTTTTCTCCCATTCATCCAAGCAGTTTCTCTGATTACTTAAGATGATTCCCAAATAGTTATACCTATTCATCACGTTTAACTTTATATCCCCCAATAAAAAATTTTGTCTTCTCTTTTCCCAGCATTTATCATCATTACTTTTGATTTTTCTTCACTAAATTTAATTCCCATCTCTTTATCTCCTCTTGCACATGTCTTCAGCATAACTTCCATATTTTCCCTACTTTCTGTGCCTAAGAAGATATTATCAGCAAATAAAAGACCTGATAATGTATACACTCCCTTTATGATATCTCTACCCTCTTCCTAATATTTTTATTGTTCTCTCCATTTGTCTCAAATATAACAAAAACAAAATAGGTGACATAGGGTATCCTTGCCCCTTAGTCCCACCCCATTTTTAACTATAATTGATTCTATATTTCCTAATTGATACATAGAGTAATTCTTTTCATATTATCTCTTAATAACATCTACTAAAGCTCCATTCATTTCCAAATTTACTAAACTTATCCATAATCCATTTCTATTTACTCTATCATATGCTTTCTATATGTATATAAAGACTATATATAACTATCTACTTGTATTCCTACTCATACATATAAATTGTGTGATTACAAATAAACTATCTCCTCTACGCCTATCCGTTCTAAAACCTCCTTGTATTTCTCCCACTATGTTATTTTCTTCCATCCATTCTGTGATTCTTCCAGCCACTATATATGCAAAAAAATTATATAACACTGACATTACTGCTGTTGGTCTATAATTGTTTGTCTTTTTATAGTCCTTACCCTTTACTTTAAATAATAGCCTCACTCTTGTATTATTCCAGCTATCTGGAAATTCTGTCCTCTGTGCCAAAAACATGATTAAAATATTTACTTTTGCCCTATTTCCCAAATTCATCACCATCTGTGTCATCGTCCGTCCGTCCCCCCCATCCATCTAAACCTCTTGCCTTTCCATTAATTTCTTTCCTGTCTCCTTCAATTCATTTTCTGTAAAACTAATATTTCCATTACTATATGCTTTTATAAAATCCTGAAAGCGCTCGGCCATATAATTCTTTTCTAATAATAATAAGCTTCACTTTTTTGCGTAAAGCGCAATTTAAAACTTAAATGCTTTTATATTTGTTATCACTCTGTCCTTCACGTCTAACATGTTTTCTATATCCATTACATACTTATTTAAGATTGTCTCTAATTCTTCTCTAGACCTATACTCTTTTTCCTCATCATTTAGTAATATTATTTTTTACTCCCATCTCTTCCATTTTATTAATATCCTCATTTTTTCTCTATAATTATCTATTTTAGCCAACTTCTTTTTTAAAAATAGTTTTCCCATTTAATATTAACATCTTTTTTACGTTCTTTGTTTTTAGTAACACATTTATATTCTCTGCATGCTTTTTCCCTCTTTTTTACACTTTTACTAATTCCTATTACTTTTATTCTTCTGAATATTCTCACCTAAAGCCCTATTTGCCACTTTTTCTACTGCACCACACCAGTCCTTATATTCACCCCCAACAAACTCTTCTATGATTTCTTCTACTTTATTTTATATTCTTCTAACTTATTCTTATCATCCATTCTCCATCCACATCTTTCACTTTCCTTTCTACTTTTATTATTTTCCAACACATTGCTAACCAGTTCTATTATAAAGGAATTATGATCATTTATTTACTTTCTCTCTTCATTATTAAATACTTGAATTTTTCATATTTTATTCATTTCCAATGCTCAAATTCACTCTCTGACAAAAAATTTTCAAAAGCTGTCCATTCTTGTTATCCACCTCACCAATATCTTTAATATGCCAATTCATATTCTCTATAACCATTATTTTCTTCCCTTTTTTTTTTTTTTTTTGAAATTCTGTATATCATTAACTAGACATTAATATATGTTATTCTATTCCATTATAGTTTGACTATCTCCAGTGGCCATATACACTAGCCATCATCCATTTCTTATCTTTCTAATCTTATCTCAAACCACAAATGTTCTTGATACCTTTTTGTATTTAATTTTTTTTTGACATAACTCCTATACCACTACTCTTTTTTTTTCTTTTTTTATTTATACTCTGCCATATAAAATCTTCCAGTGTATGTTCTTCTTCTTTTAGATTGTTTTCACTACTGCTAATACCTCAAGTCCTTTGCTTTTAACTACTTTATTTAATTTTAACCACTTCTCTGGTCTTCTACCATCTTGCATAATCAAACATCCAATTTTAACAATTTCTTTTATTCTTACTATCCTTTTATAAATTCTTTTGACTCTTTCTTCTTTATTATATTTGTAATTAACTTGTTTATCATTAGTTTTACAGACCCATTCCCTCTCCACATCTACATTTATATCTGAATCAGCTACCCTTTGTTTACTTCTTATATCCCATCCAGTCTTAACCTTCCTTTTGATAATACTGTAATTTAAAATTCTACTCCACTTTATAAGTTTCTTGAACTATAATATTTTTCATAAATTAAATCCTCTAATGCTTCACTTCCTTGTTTTGTTAAGTGCAATCCATCTTTACTGTATAACCCCCTCTTAATAATAAAAAAAATTCTACAGATCCACAAACATAACATAATTTTTGTTGCATAATTTTTTTAATCTCATTTATAAAACATGCCCTATCTAATATATACCTATTGTTGAATCTTGATAGTAATTCAACTACTCTTACTCTTCCTTTAACCTCATTCAAATTACTAATCAATTCTTTGTACTCATCCATTACTCTATCTGATGATTAACAAATTATTTGTTCTTACCATAATATAAAAATCTCTACTCTCTTGTTTCTTTACTTTATTTGTAACATCACTAATTCTAGCTTCTGGCAAACATATTCTTGCATACCTGCTTTTATTTTCCCTTATAATTACATCTCCACATCCTTTAATTTGCGAGTCTCCTGTCAAGATTGTCTCAGTTTACTTTCCCTACCTTATCCGTAACATTTTTTTCCATCTTCTGGACTTCCTTATCATTTCTATTCATTAATTTTTTGATCTTCATGTCTAATGCTTTTAATTTTACTTCTACATCCTTTACCTCTTCCTCTATCTTACTTATTTTTTTCCTAACTATCTCCGTTGCATTACTTATTTTGTCATCCATATCTCTTGTTACGTCACTAAATGTATACTCCATTCTATCATCCTTATCCACATTTTTCTACATTTCTTCTGACTTTCTCTTTAAATTATCTACACTTAAAAATCATTTTTTCAGCTCTTTTATCACATTTATACATGATCTATACAACTGTACACCTTATACATCATTCCTAGTCTTATTTAAGTATTTCAAATGGAAAACCTTATCACATATTATACACTATCAAAGCGCATGTAATTTCCTTCTGGTCATCATACATACATTGTGGGATATAAATACAATCCATATTTTCTTATTTTTCAACTTCCCTACTTTATATTTAAATTCATGATTTTGCTACCACTATTCAAACCTCTTTATACAAAAGGAAAAAAAAAACTTTTTTTTAAAATGGTGATCAATAAACCCTTACTTCCCTAAACTTACACCTCAAACATTTTTTTCTTTTTCAAATAAATCACTCTCTTATTTAAATTGAAAAATTTGTTAATAGCAAACCTCCTAAAATTTAGATAATCTTACAAATGCCTTAGTTTTGCAGTAACACATACACAATTTTTTTTTTTTAATATTTAAAATGTCAGCATTTCAAATCACTTTCCAAACTGTTTGCAATATTTTTCTTGATTTTTCCAAATCCAATTAAATCTATTTTTCTATGCTCTGACTTTCTTTTCTTATTTACTCACTAAGCAAATATTCTCCAGCAACAGAAATTTTTATCTAAATGTTATTAAAAATATATAAAACTTTATCTTTGCGGAGCAAATCAGCCACCTCAGCGCAGCAAGGCAACTCCACCCAATGGACATTATTTGCATTACATTACAATAAATGTAATTAGTAAAATACTTACATGTACATAAAAGTGATTAAACTTATTACAATTCTTTTTTTAAAATATATATATACAAAACAATCTAACAATGCCTATTTCACCCTAAATGTGCTGGACCTCTAACCATATTTACACATTTGTTTCAATTATTTTGAATATATAGTTTCATAACATTTTTTTTCCTTGTAATTTTTTTTAACTATTGAACATTTATTTTATAATAGAATAGTAAAGAAAATTGTACTTATATTCTGGACTACTTCCATACCCAGCACTAAACACCGAATGTTTCTAGAAAAATTTTCAAATTTTATTTAAGCATTTCAACCACACCCAACAATTAGCAACAGTACACAGGTCAGCAGATGCACAATGTTTCAAGTGATACCACTCTCCTCATTTCTTCAGGTGCCGCTGAATATTTTTTAATATAAAGAATGAACTTTTTTAATGAATTTTTTTATTTTCAATTTTGTTTTAAATTATTTTAAATTTTATATATAAACGGTAACATTATAGACAAATTTTAATTTGATCATTTAAAGTATCTATTCTTATAATATGGAAGCTAAATAAATACACATTATTTCACTGTTCTATGTTTTTATAAAACTTAATTGATTTTAATGCTTGACCAGAAGTTTTTATCTTCAAAAATGTTCCAGGGCTCCATTGCACTAGAGTGATTGAATTGATTGTTCAATAAGTGATCATTTTGCAAACTGTTATAAATATTAAACAAAATTTCCGACAGAACTACCATTATGTGAAATTATCATTTGCAAAATTTCTATTTGCACTATGTGAAATTTACAATCTATTAAAAAATCATAATCTTTTCTTTATCTTAATAGAATTGCTTAATGAATGATAATTTTTTTTAAAATTTGTCTTTGTATTTATTCTTTATATTGAAACAGTAAGATTCGTATTCGAATCTTAAGTTTCACCTTTTTCTGTCGTCTCTCACTGACCGGTCTATCCCGCCCAAATTTAAACTTTTTGGTATCGAATTGTGTATGTAGCAATCTTAGAAATGTATAAATATATGTAGAATTCAGCATAAACACGCACACATTTCGATCTCAAATTAAACGCAATAAATAGGGATAAAATAATATAATTTAGATTTCTTTTAGTTATATAATTTTGTATAATTTTAATCATTTATTTTGGAATATAAAGTTCGTATTTATTGCTTTGTTTAAATTTCATTTAATAATAATTCTAAAAATATCTGATGTAATATTTAATTAAAAGTTAAAATAATCTTATGTTCCCTTTTTGTTTGTGAAATTTAAAAGCATCGGTCAGTGATAGATAATAGATTAATTAAAGAAAAATTCCCCAAAATGTAATTAGGAAATGTAAAATGTAAACAATAGAACGGCAGCTTTCTTTAATTAAAAAAACCAACTAAATGCATTGATTATCCTCAGGGCAGATTAAATAAAACCTAAAAATATCTTCACAAAAATGTGAAAAATCAAGATAAGAAAAGAGGCCATCTTAGACTTGCTGGAGACATTCACTTAAACTTTAGCTTTGCTCTCGATCACTGAGAGTCTCCAAAAATAATAAAAATAATTTGTTCCTGCCAAGGTATGACCGAGTAAAGCACCTAGATTATTCTCCATCGGGAGATGGCCTATCGGATGCTGAACTTTCATTGCCCGTCATAAATTCACCATGAAGATCTGCTGCCTGAAATGAATGAGAAAGCTGCTGCTGCCATGAAATTAAATGAATATCTAAATACAAGAAAGACTTGCCACTCGTGAACTTTTTGCTGCTAAATTAATGGAATCAGAAAACTTCTTATAAAACAGGTACCTGTCTGTGTTCAAACTCTAGAGTACTCTAATAATATGTTATAGCTTTTCTTCATATTACTTATCTAAATTGTAAAATATAAAAACTACCATTTATATAACTAAAATTGAATAATTAATGTAATGTGTACATGTATCTAATAATCTAGCTTACCTCACTCTATCTTTCTTGGGTGCGTATTTCTATAATCTACATTTCTATCTATAGTTATTATTTAATTATTGCATTCTCATAATTATTTCAATTTTCAAAGTTTAAATCTATGATCGCTTAAAACAATGAATGCGTGTCAAATTTTCATTAATATTTACTTTCTTTAATAACTTAACTTTCATATAAATCGACACGCATTCAATGCTTCGTTTATTGTAATGCAGGGTCTACTACTTCGCAAATGGCTGACGTATTAGTTATAATAATTCCCAATTTATATATGTTTGGTATTTATTAAATCATCATGAATAATTCCATAGAATTACATTTCTTTGAGAGTCACCAACGTTCTTTAGTAAATGTTGATAATGTCGGGCCGAATTAGAAATCCATTTAAATCTTATCATAATCGTTTATAAGTATACATGTGTTACGTTTTAGAGACGCGATGATCTATTCCGCCGTAAATATTCCGGATTCTTCAGGGTTGAAATTAACCCCCGTCGTCCTACACAAGCGGACATAATAAATGCTCCCGTAGGATTTGACCTGTCATGCAGCCAGCTGGCAAATTGCGACACGTACCGCTTGTCCCTGGTTATGCTTATGTGACACCTTACTTTGTCGGGCCGCGGCAGAGACCAGCTCGACAGTTTTATAAACTCATTCGCGGCATTGCAGTTTCAATATACTGCCATTCCATATCGCCTTTCTAAAGCGTACCACGTGTTCCTTTATTTAGTTTTATTATTCTATATATCACTCCGCCTGTGCATTATCTTCATAATTCACTCTCAAATAAATGTTGCCCTTAGTCATAAAATAAATAGTTTAATTAAATAAATATATGTCTGCCACCACTCTTAAATCTTACTTTAGACTCTTGCATTGCAAAGGTATAAATTCCCCAAGGCATGCATTAGAAATACTTACTCGAGAATTTTAGGTAGCTAGATTACGCTTTCAAATAAATGTATTCCTTTTGTAAACATTACAGTATCGGAAATACCGCTACTGAAATCCTCAATATAAAATAATGTCTAAATAAATAAATGTACTCTTTAAAATAAAATCATGTTGCAAATTCCGCTACTGAAGCTCTGAATCCCTAAATATTATTAATAAATGTTTTATTAAAATGTATTAATAAATAATTTTAAACTATATGTCTGCAGTTACGTTTCATTTATTCGATACCCATTCTATATAAGATTTCCTCGATTATGTAAATATGAATGTTTAATTAATATTAGTTTGATTATTGGCTAACTCGAGAATAAAATCATGAATCTCTTGCATATCCCTGACCACCGTGCCTAAGGAAATATTTACTAATGTCGCATCAGATGCGTTGTTTCGTGGATTGTATTGTGGAACCGATAAACTATGTTCGAACTCAGTACCACTGGTGGCTTCGCTACTCGATGGTGCTGCTGTTCTGTATGGTGGTCGAATTCTGCACTATGTTTACGAGTCACATGTTTTCTGACCGTTACAATATGCTATGCCTTGTTTTTCATTTTTTTGCTTCTCTTTCTTTTTTAACTACATCTAAGGTGCATACATTCTATCAATATACATAATTTGTTGAGATATTTGAAATATGTATATTTTATATGTTTTTTTCCCCTATACTTTATATGATACTTTATATGTTATATGAAACTTATATTAAAATATCCTTGTGTTATTATACATATTTATGAAGTTATTTGTGTGATCTTTTTATGCAAAATTTTTTTTAATATAATAAAAATAAATTAACATGTCAATAAAAATTCATTTCTTATTCAGCAATTAATAGCACTAAGCTCATTGTTACCTTTTGTTATTTTAAGAATTTTAATAATAATCCTGCAACTGATAATTCGTGACTTCTAATCTGGATAAAATTATGAATGTTATGTCATATATTTAACATGAGTTAAAACTTATTCCAGTAATTATAAATGATAACAATAATAATAGTCATTTTCTGTGAGCATTTAATGTGCAATTTTTTTTAATGTTTTCAAATGTAAGTTGATACTTTTGAAAGTTCAATAGGTATCCTCATATTTCTAAATGCATAAATTGTCACATTATTATATATATATAACACCCATTAGAATTTTCTCTAAATATATAAGACTTGTGTACATTTTTTTTTTTTTCAGTTAATTTGACTGTAATTTATACATATTTTTATACTTGAAAATAATCAAAAAATTGCATGTATTAAGTGCATATAGAAAATGATTATTATTGTTAATTCTTATATTTACTATAATGTCATCATTATCAACCATTATCAATCCACTGCAGGATGAAGGTCTCTCCAAGTTTAATCCATCTTCTCCGATCTTTAGCTTCTCTTCTCCACATCACCCCTACACACTTTCTTATTTCATCCATCCATCTCACATGTGGTCTCTTTCTGGGTCTTTTACAATCTCTTGGAATCCAGTTTAAAATTTCAATTGTCCATCTATTATCATCTCTTCTAACAATATGTCCAGCCCAACTCCACTTCAATCTTTTAATTTTTTCAATGAGGTCAGTAACATCTGTTTGTTCTCTTACCCATACATTGCGTTTACGATCTCTTCTTGTTACTCCCAACATACATCTCTCCATACTTCTTTGAGTGGTCTGAAGTCTCTGAATTGCTCTTCTATTAAGTGTCCAAGTCTCAGATCCATAAGTAAGAACTGGTAAAACACATTTGTTAAAAACCTTCCTTTTCAAACACATAGGCATATTTCCTTTTAGTATCAAGTTATTTCTACCAAAAGCACTCCAACCAAGTTTAATTCTATGATTAATTTCCTCCATTATGTTTCCATCTGTATTAATAATCTGACCAAGGTATTTGTAACTGTTAACTTCTTCTAATTCATCATAATCAATCTTTATTTTCATATTTTGAGCAAATCGATTAAACATTACTTTAGTCTTTTTAACATTTATCTTTAGTCCTACTTTCCTACTTTCATCTGATAATTCCTGCAACATTTCCTGCAGATCTGAAGCATTATTTGCAAAAACAACTACATCATCTGCGAAATCTAAATGACTTAAATAATCACCATTTACTTTCACTCCTTTAGTTTCCCATTTTAATCCACAAAATACTTCATGCAGCACTGCTGTAAAAAGTTTTGGAGATATGGAGTCACCTTGTCTTACACCTTTCTCAATGTTGACTTTCCCAGTGTCATTATGTAATCTAATTGTTGCTGTTGCATTTTTATAAATATTCTTTAAAATATGACAATATCCTGGATCTATACCTTGATCTAATGCTTTAATCACTGAAGAAATGTTTATAGAATCAAATGCCTTTTCATAATCTACAAATCCTAAGCATAATGGCAACTCATATTCATTTGTCCTTTCTATAACTTCTCTCAATACCTGGATATGATCTACTGTACTAAAACCACTTTTAAATCCGGCTTGTTCTCTTGGTTGGTGGAAATCCAATGTTCTCTGTAGATGAGTAGTAATTATCTTGGTAAAAATTTTATATAAAACTGATAAAAGGCTGATAGGTCTGTAATTTCTAATATCTTCTTTATCACCTTTTTTAAATATTAATATTATTACTGCATTCTTCCAATCATCCGGTACATCTTTATCATTTAGACATTTAGTATATAACTTTGCTAAATTTTTTTCTGTTTCTTTACCTGCTTCTTTTAATATATATATCAATTATAATTCCATCATTACCTGGAGCCTTTCCTTTCTTCATACATTTAATTGCATGTCTCACTTCTTCATTTAAAATTCTGGGCAATTTGGAAGATGTAATAGATATAGGAGGTACTTGTTCTTTATTACTATATAATTCTTGATAAAAATCTTCTACCAATTTCATGATGTCATCTCTCCTTTTAGTAATAATTCCATCTTTTTTTCTTATTGCAGATATAAATTTCCTACCAATACCAAAATGTTGTTTTACATTCTTAAGACTTTTATTTTCTTCTACAGCTTTCCTTGCTAGTTCACAATTATACTTTCTTATATCATTTTCAACTCTTTTCCGCACCATTTTACAAAATTCGAGATATTCAATTCTTTTTAATGCATCATTTTTGTATATCTTCATATTCCTTCTTTTCTTCATAAATTCTCTAGTCTCAGTAGAAATTTTATTGGTCAATTGCTGTTTCTTTCTACCAGCTATCTTTGTTGCAGTTTTCAAAAGTGTATCAGTTATTTTCATATTTATTTCATTCAAATCTGAATCATGTTCAAAGTCTACTAATACTTGAAACCGATTTGTAAGTTCTAATTTAAATTCATTAGAATGTTTCTGAAGATTAGGAATATCAACTGTAAATATTGTTTTTCTTAATAATTTTTGTCTCTCTAGTTTTACATTAACACGTATCTTACACCTTACTAATCGATGATCACTTCCTGTGTTAAATTTATTAAGAACATTACAATTTTGAAATATGTATTTCCTGTTAGTCAAAATATAATCCAATTCTGCTGTACCTTCATTTGGATGCTTCCATGTCCATTTCCTTTTAACATTTTTCTCAAAAAAAGAATTCATAATATAAAGTTTTTCTTTTTCTGCAAACTCCACAAGTCTATGTCCTCTCTCATTTCTATTACCATAACCAAAATTACCCACAGCACTTTCATCTTTCATTTTTTTTACCAATTCTAGCATTAAAGTCTCCCATAACAATTTTAAAATGGTGTTTACTCTGATCAAAAGCCTTTTGTACATCCATATAAAAATCTTCTACTACTTCATCACTATGAGAACTTGTTGGGGCATAAACCTGAATTATCTGCATTTGGTATCTGCTATTAAGTTGTATAACTAATCTTGCCACTCTGTCCGATACACCATCAATCTCCACAATATTGTTCTTCCACTTTTTATTTATAATGAATCCTACTCCACTTCTATTTCCAATATTTGTGCCTTTATAATAGAGTATATGTCCACTTTTTAAATCAATTGTCTCTTCACCTTTTCTTCTAACTTCACAAAGTCCAATAATGTCCCATTTAATATAAGAGAGTTCTTCTTCTAATTCTTGCAATCTTCCTTCACTTGAAAGTGATCTGCAGTTGTAAGTACCTAAATAAAAAGTCATCATCAAATGGCAGCCTGGGTCTGCAATCAGGGGATTCTTAGCACCCTCCGCCTTCGGCCACCAACCGCTGCCTTGGTTGGTAACTTTACAGCCTCCTGGGAATAAGGGCCATGCTTTATTTTTGTCTGTCATAATTGTATATATGTATTGGGAAAATATTATCATTTACACAAACATTCATTCTGCCTTATCAGGCACTGAGAAGAAAGACCATGGTGTTTCTTGATCTTAAACTCAGAGGTAAAAAGCCAATAAACTCACCACGCTGGCTAATGCGTATTGGTGAGCAGCCCATCCATGTTCGTATACTATATGAATAATCACATAGTAATAACAGCTGCAACGACAAGAACGTATGGAGTGGACATTAGGAATTTGCCCTGCTCGGTTCCTTTAAGGCCTCCAAGAGGAATCAAAGGGTCTCCTTTCCGTTAATAGCAAAACTCCTTTCTGCAGCCACTATAATGTAGCACATGCAATATAGAAAGCAAATGTGAATTGTTTTATTATAATTATTCCAATAATATTTTTATGAAATCTAGAATGAATTAATACAGGTTTTAAAAATAAATAATATACTGTGAGTGAATTAATATGCTTGAATGCCATGAGCACTTCTTATTTTTGTTGTTGTTCATCTCTTTGAATAAAAAAGAAAATGATTTTCACTTTTTTCTAAAATAGTAATTGAAAAAAAAAAAGGCAAAATATACTTTAGTCACTAAATTTTTAAATACATTTATATAATATTTATACAGACATTATGGCAATTAACTACATTTTTAAAAAAGTTACTATATAGATGTAAAAAATTTAATATAGTATACAAAGTATTATAAATACATTATTCAATAAATATAATTACTTACAATTATTAATTATTTTTTTAAGTTTTCAGAAGATTATGATGATTTAAAGATTTTAAAATACATTTGAGATATTATATATGATTTTTTTAAAATTCAGAATCTGTGTTCAACCTGTATTTTATTTTTATAGTTTTTTTTATTTATTATTCTGTGAAATTTAATAATAGTAGTGTGTTTTTTAAATAAATTAATAATGAACAGTTTTTAGATACTGTTGAAAGTTAACATTTTATATATGCTAAATATTGGGATTACTGTAACTTTTTTATCATTTTTTGCATTTTAATTTTTGTTTTAAAATATTTGATTAATAATTTTGTTTCAAAATGCTTTAAAGTAAAATTAAAATGGCTTATTAAATGGCAGTGACAATAATTTGATATTTAGTAGTTATAAAAGGTTATGGGATTAAATTTAATCTTTAAAAAAATAGTATTAAAATTCTAAACAAATATTGTAGTCTTTAAAGTGCCATGTGATCATTTAGTAAAAAAAAAAGACAATATTAGTAATCGAAATAAAAATATTTACAGTTTTAAAAGATTAATGTACACTAATAATTAAAAATCATTCAATTTTAATTCTTTTAAGTAAAATGCTTCAGTATTTTGTCCTTACTTGTGTATTTCTATGTTAGTCATAATATAGAATAGGATTTGCTACATAGTAGATGTACAAAAGGATTTTGTTACATTAAAAAAAAAAGGTATACACAATAAGTGAAGTTTACTAATTTTATTAATCTATTTCAAAAAATTTTCTTATACTGTTAGTATATTATCATGCATGTATATTTTGTTTCAACGAATGCATTTAATCATTATTTAATTTTCATCTATTTGCTGTCTAGAACCAATTTTGTAACACGTGTAGGTTTTAGATGTAAATAAAATATATCATAGAAAATCATAATTTCTATCCAGATAATTAATTATAACTATACTAATGTTGAAATCGCGTAAACTTCTTATTAGATTTTGTGGACATAAAATACTTTATCATTGTGCAAAGAATTACCATTTCTTTTACCCAATTTTTGCATTGATTTATTTGTCTTATCTGAGAATGAGAAGACTTTGAAGAGGTTTTTTTTTTTTTAACATAGTCTTCAGATGTAATTAATTTTCTACCTTTTTTATATGTTAAGTAACTTTTAGTTTCAACAGTTTTTTTGCAAACTAAGAATACAGTTTCAACTTTTAGAGAATATTTTTTAAAAACTTTGCACCATTTATTTTATTTATTTATATTCTAATAATAGAATTCAATTTAAAAAGTCAACCTCTCTGTAATAGTTTTCATGAAGAATATTTATTTAATAACATGATTCTTTTGACTTTTTAAACTAGAAATTGAATAATATTAACAAAAGAAATACATTCTATGCTCCAATAATGTTTTTTGATCCACTTTATACGTGTTTATATATATACTAAAATTAACTATTATATTATTTATCATTATTGAGCAATAAATAATTGTTATCTCTATCTTTTCATTAGAATTATTTCTAAAAATATTATGGAATTCTTTATTCAGGAAATATTGATACTCCTATGCATTTTTTTTTTTTTTTTGTCAATTAGTCTTTATTGCAGCAGGCACTGTTGCACTCTATTTATTCTCTGTTCAATTCTTCTAAACTATTTAAGTTAACATTGATTGAAAATTTCAGATAGCTTAAGATGTTGAATATAAGCCAAATTTCCTGGGATTAAATATTATAAGCCTTTCATTAGATTATCAATTATATTATTTAATAAGCTAATTATAATGAATCTTTAATCATTTATAGAAAATATTGGGATTTTATAATATCTATCATCATTATTTGAGAGTTGGAAGGTCACTGTAATCTGCATTTCATAATGATAGATTTTCTATTTCCATGTATCTAAATATTGAATAATTTAATGGACTTTTAATAGTAATATAAATAAGCTATTCTAACTTGCTTGTGACTAATTGATCATTTCATAATAGGAAAGACTGTTAGATCGTATCTTTTAGTTATTACATTTTTATACTATTCAAATTAAAGCTAGAAAAAATTAAAGAACATGGGATTTAAAATCTTAACAAACGTTCTTGTGTAACTATATACCTTATATTAGCAATTATGTATTTTAGATATTTTATTTATATGCTAGCTAACTACAAATGTCTTTATTTATTTTTTTGGGACAAAGAATAGAATATTTATTGTCTAAATACTATGTAATTTTTTCAGCTATATTAATTTGTGTTAGACAATAATGGTTTTTTTCATTTTCATTCTAGAACTAAGCACTCGTTATTTCAATGGAAATTAGATCAGTAAAATGATACCTCTATTAAATTTTTACTTTTTTTTTTTTTTGGTACATAAGCAAATTCCTTGATTAATTAATACATTTATGTTTTGTTTTCTTGAAGAATTTTTTCAGTTGCTTTTATTTATAATTGGATATTTCAGAATCATATTTTTAATTTTTTTACATACATAAATTAAAAATTTAGAAAAATTGGGAAGACTTTTGTATATGCTAGTTATTGCTAAATATGATAGAATGCTATTTAAAGTAATGGATGATTGGGTGGATACTAAAAGCATTTAAAAAAATATGAAATGATGCTATATGGTACTTAATTAGATTTTAAATATTGTTTTAAAATTATTCTAATGTACATGTCTTTTATTTATTATGTCATTGATAAAATTAAAATTTTGAATTAATTGAGAGAATAGTGAGTGTTTAATAATGGATTATTGCAATAAATTATGGACACATTGCTTTATGCATTGAATATTTTATTTTATCTTGAAAACGTAAAAATATATAATTCTATTAAATATATATTTTAAAATATAAATGTGTATTCCATTAAAAATGTGGATATATATATATAATACATGGGCAATTTAAAAGTATTGCAGTTTGTAATGTTAATTGACTATTTATTAGTCTGCATTACAGTGACATGTTTATTTCATGTTTAAAGAGGTTTATTTAAACTTCAATGTATCAATATTTCATACTCTGTAGTCAAGTTGCAAGCTTTAAGTGTCCATATATATTCAATAGACCATTAGTAAGAATGGATTCCATTCTTGCTATTAAAAGGTGTGAAGGTTGCCTTGACAGCAGTGAGAAATATTGATTACTATATTTTACTGTGAATGTTTAGGCGGTTACTGGTTGGAACTTAAATATATATATCAAGTACAGATTTACACTGTTATAACTCAACATACTTATTGTATTATAAATATTAAAAGCCTAAAGCTAAACTAATTAATAAAATAATTAAAATTGCCCCAAATTCAAAATTAAACACCAACTAGTGAAAGAAAAAATAAACTATATCACAACCATTAGTTTCCTCGCCAAAGCAGATTTTTCAGTTGCAGAAGTCTAAAACATAACAAATAAATACTATTTCCCACAATTCCCAATTACATCCCACATACCCTTAATATTAAAAGAATTTTTAAACAAGTTAATTGTTCAGAATCATAAATTTTTAATAATAAAAATTGTTTAATTCTTTTAGTTCATTTCTTTTAAAGAAGACAACCCTAGCTTCATTAAAACTAATACTATAGCCTATATCTTTTTTTATTGATATATATAAGGCAGAACTAAAATTTATTTTTAGCCCTACTTGTATATTCTTTTATGCTTTAATTTAAGCTCAAATTGCTCTGGTCTATGTATAAGTTTTTACAAAAACAAAGAATAATATACACTACTCCAGGAACAATATTTCTATCAACAATCTCTTTTATATTGATTTAATATGTTATTCAAAATAATACTCTCTTCCATGTAATTTTCAATTCTATAAAAAGAAAATTTAATTGGTAAAGAAATCATATTTTTCTTTATAAACTTTTTTATACAATTGCAATTATTAAGAGAACCATAATTTGTTAAGAGTATTTTATTTAATAGTAATTATAGTTCTGTTAATATTTGTAATAGTATGAGGATAAAGAAAAATATGATTTTATTTCTTTACCTTTTAAATTTTCTTATAGAATTATATATAACAATATTAATTTGTTTGGAAATAAGAAAATTGCTTAGAAGAGGGGTATTACTTTGAATAATTTATTAATTAATACAAAGGAGATTGTTGATATGAATACTGTTATTGGAATAATATATTTTATCCCTCATTTTTGTAACAAGTTTTATATTGAGCAGAATAATTTGAGCTTAAATGAAAGAATAAAAGTAGGGGTAAAAATATTTATCAATAATTAGTATTAATTAAATATTATGATAAATAATTTTAATAAAATTAGTAATTTATCAAAAAATTAGTCATTCATTTTTATATCATATATATATAGAATTTCTGTCTTGCATGATATATGTTTAATGTAGTATTATTAACTTGAACACTATATGCATATATATAAACACATATATCCATGAATGATATACAGACCATAGTATTAGTTTTAATGAAATTAAGATTGTCTTTTTTGAAAGAAATTAAATAAAAAGAATTAAAAGAACCTTTATTATTAAAAATTTATGATTCTGAAGCAATTAACTTATTTAAGAGTTCTTTTAGTATTAAGAGTACATGGGATGCAATTGGGAATTGTGAAAATAGTATATATTTGTTAATATGTTTTAATCCTTTACACTTGAGAAGTCTGTTTTGGCAGAGAAACCATTGATTATGATACAGAGTTTACTTTTTCTTTGGCCATTTAATTTTGAATTTGGAGGGAGGTTAATTATTACATTATATAGCACAAAAATATTTATGCTTTGCTGAATCAAAGATCTCTAGTTTGCCATATAATAAATTATAAATTTTTGTTAAATAAAACAATTGAAATAATTAAAAATAATCAATACTAGAATAAATTTTGGAGAAATGTTATTGAATGCTTTACTAAAAAATCTTTAACGTTGTTTCCATATGTTCAAATTAAGGGATTTGATTAAAAGCACATATTTCATTTTAAAGCTTTTCTCTTTATAAATGAATAAATTCATTGATTCAGTATTACTTTAATATATGACAATATTAACAGCCATTTAATACAATTTTTCTAATTCTGGGAAAAAATAAAGTATATGATATAAAAGAATAATAAGCCTTTATAAAACCATATTTATATGTATCTTAGATTGATACTTTAATTATTTATTTAACATTTTGTATAGACTCTTAACCTTTTTTTTTTAATTAAACTTTTTTGTAATTAATTATAGCTATCTATTGTATTCTTTTAATAAAAGTAGTTAATACTTTATCTTTCTTTGAATAATCTTTATAATGTAAGCAAGGTCAGTCTCCATGAAATCAATACTTAGGTACACCAAAAAATACTCTTGTAGGAAGTCTATTAATTTTCATCTATTTTTTACTCATTCCAATGAAAATGTACTATCACAATTATTGATTCAGTATTATTATTTTCACCAAGTTGAATAATATGTTGTTTGTCTTATGATTTTATCATTATATTTTCAAAATGTTAAGAGCATCCTTAAATGAAGTTTTTTATGTGTCTGTATATTATTTCAATAGAGATTCATATTCTATTTCTTTATAGTAAAATTTAAGTCTAGTTGCATTTCCATATACAACTAATTATAGTAGGTATATCACTATAATAAAATAATCTCTTTCAATTTGTTAAATGCAGAGTTTATACTGCATTTTTAAAATTCCATTTTTCAACCCAAAAACCTAACAAGATATTTAAACTGACCCACAATTTTAAGCCAACAATGATCCAACTATTATTAGCAGATAAAACATATAATGAATTTATTAAATATTAATTAAAAAGCCAATTTATTCATAGATTATATTCAAAAC
The DNA here is from genome assembly GCA_028023455.1 of Epiperipatus broadwayi. NCBI lineage: Eukaryota > Metazoa > Onychophora > Udeonychophora > Euonychophora > Peripatidae > Epiperipatus > Epiperipatus broadwayi. Next base: position 7,565,323 of record JAQFVV010012431.1, on the reverse strand, counting down.
ATTAAAAACAGTATGCTAATCTTTATACAATGTATCACAGCAAATTTACAACACATTAATATGAACTTCTGGTATACTGTATCATAATTTTTGAACAAAGATGTAGCTGGAAAAAAGTAGAATAATTAATACGATTGAATAAAATAGAGACTATCATGGTAGCCTTGCTTAATTTATATTTAAAAATTACCAGCAAATGTTTGCATAACAGGTGTTGAAATATTGACAAAATAAATACTGTGCAGTTAGTTAGCTGACAACTTTGCTGTGCTACAAGTAAATGAGAAGAAAATGAAAGCTATGATAATTAAGAATTTTGAAACATAGGCGAATAATTTGAAGGGCTTGAAATATTTTGATATGAAGATAAATGTAGATTGAAAAAGGAGTAGAAAAAGAAAATCAGCTTAATTATTTCTTCACTCTCTCAGAATATTATAAAATATTATTATTTGAAAAATATTCATATTTTTTAATGGTTTTTGTTTTAATTCAAATTAGAAAATTGTGGCGAGGATGTTTCACCACAGCGCCGTTTGGAAGATGTTATACATTTGGCCGAACTTTGTATTGATCTATTACAACAAAATGAAGAACATCATGCTGAAGTATGTTACTTAATACATATATTAATAATTTTATGTTTTATAGTTTTTGCATGCTAATTGAAAACTTTATTACAAATATTTTTCTCTAGTAAATCATTTTGTAATAAAAACAAATTACTGTTGTATTTATTCTATGGGGAAAAGAATGTTTTAATTTCTATGTAATTGAAATATGTTATTTTATATATTCTTATTAATATTATTAATGGCTTTAATTTTTGCTTTTATTATTCATCATTTTGCAAGAAGTTATTGATTAGATTCACATTAATTCCCATAGAGAGAACTTTTCACATTTTGATATATAAATTTAACAAAATATTTTATTAAAGCTTGTTTTTACTTTTTTTTTTTCTGAATTAGATTATCACTGCAGTTTAGCATTAGCATGAAATTTATTATTTTAAAACATTTGCTATTTCATTTGTAAATATTTCTTCACTTATAATTGGATACAATTTTTATACATTTGCTGTCAGTCAAAAATGCATTTGTTGTTTTGGCACCAGTCTTATTGAAATTAGATATAACAATTTTTTTTTTTTCTGTTTTTTTTTTTTTTTAATATGTGTATGTGTAGATCACATACTTATACATACATATTGATTTTTCCCTTTCTGTGTATTTGTAATTCAAATTTGCTTACATTAGTTTGTCTGCATAATGAAGTGGTTTCACTCTTCTTTACAATTTAAAGCTGAGTGCACTTTTCATGAAATTTACCATAATCATAACTCTTAAATTAATTATTGTTACTGCTTTATTTATACTATGTAATTATGCATGCATTTTTATTTAAATTAGTCCATTTAAATATTCTTTTTGTTAGATAATTGGACACTTTTTTCTTTATTACATTTCTATGGTTGGCAATAAACTTCACCTCTTTGACTTTTTTTATTCTGTCATTATCCTCCATACACACTGGGTTGACCTTTTGTGAGTCAAAACAATGACCAGATTGTTTTTAATTGTTTCAAAAAATGGACTTATATTCTGGGTTGTTGTTAGCATGCCTATATAAGTATTTGTGCTGTGCTAATCTAATTGAGAAATTAGTTCTAGATTTTCCGCAGTGTTCAGCCATGCAGCCTGGGTTGTTGCACGGAATCTCTTATATTACCTGCAGTGTGTCCTTTTGTAATTTATCTTTGATGTAGATAATCAATCTATTAAGATTAGGGGAAGTACAGAAACTAACTTTGAAAGTTTTTTTTTTATTTGTTAATGTCAGAATATAAGGTATTCTAATCCATATTTAGTTTCAGCTTGTGGGTTGTAAAGTTCACTTATAATTTCTGTGGAATTGGTTACTAAGATTTGTCAAAATGTTTTTGCTATAACCTAATACTACATAGATCTTTTATGTATTCATCTATGTTGACTTTTCTCTCTGCTTTGTAAATTTCTTTTAAGAAATGCTTTAAATCCTTCTAATTTAGAGCCGTTGGTGTTTTAGTTTGTGGATGGATAGAGCCTCTTATTTCAAATGGTTTTACAACCATTTTATAATCAAACTTATTTTTATTTTTTTGGATGACCATATCAGAATACTTTAAGCTGTGTTATTTTCATATTCGATAGTCCATGTTAAGGTTGAGTCCTTCATCAATAATTCCCACATCTGAATAATAGTTTGTTCAGGAGCACATAATAGAACGTCATCAACATATCATATACATTTCATTCAACGATCTTTCTCCTTGAATGTTAGCCACCGTCAACTAAGAAATTAAAAACGATGTGTAAGCTAGTTAGTTCCATACTCACCTAATCTTAATAAGTTGATTAACAACATTAAAGATAAATTACAAGAAAAGATCATGCAGCACAAATATTTATATAGACACATTAAAGACAACCCAGAATATAAATCCATTTTTTAAGACCATAAAAAACAATTTGGTCTTAGCTTTGACCCATAGATGATCAATCTATTGTGTATGTTGCAAGATGATAAAAAAAAAAAGTCAAGAAGGCACTGATATTGCCAACCATAGAAATATAATAAACAAAAGAGAAAACAGCATCCAATTATCTAACAAATGGAATATTTAAATGAATTAATTTAAATAGAAATGTATGTATAATTATTTATATTACAGTATAAATAAAGCAACAACAATAATTAATTTAAGAGTTTATGATTATGATAAATTTTACCGAAAGTGCATTCAGTTTTAGATTATAAAGAAGGAAGAAATCATTTTTTTACGCAAACAAACAAATTTATGAAAATGTGAATTATACATACATATATATGTTAAGATTATATATTTATATTTGTTTTAATGTTTTGCAAATGAATATGAACTATATTTTAGTAAAGAAAGTGTGTTAAGTTTTCTCATCTAAGACAATTTGGGTTAACTAGCAATACTTTATTTTTAAGATATTTTGACAAACTTTGATATTTATTTTCTAATTCACTTATATTTTATATATTTAAATAGTTTATATACACTGTATATGTGTATATAATCTATTGTTATCCATGCTTACGCATTGAAAATAAAATCAATTAAACTGGTATATGAATATTTAATGAAGAAATATTTATTTCATTTGAAGTGGAACTTTTGTTTGTCTAGTTTTAATAATTAAACAGAATTTTAAAAAGTTAATAATTATCACTGGGGAAAATGAATGGCTGATACAAGTGATCAACAAAATATAAATTACCTTTTTTATGAATATTTAATATTTCTATATAAAGTTGTATTTTAATCTTCTAATAAGAATTTTTTTCAAAACAAATTTTAAACTGTTATTATTCTAAGTTGCCCATATAATATTAAAATTAAAAATCAGAATTGCTTAAAGTATAAACTATTTTCTTTCACTTACTATTGATGTGAAATTTGGGACAAAATTATTGATGTGTTTGAATTGTGGTTTGTAATGAAATTTTTGTTTCAGGAAAATACTCAGTAGATTTCCTTTTGATAATTATGAATTCACTAGAAAAAAACACCTAATTTGATGATTGTGAGAATTTTAAAACAATTACCTTAATCTCCCATACAGCTATTGTATTGTTGTAAGTTCTAAATAAGAGAATTTCTAATAAATTATACATGTTCCTATCTGATCTGAAAACTAATATATATTTTTAAAAAAATGGAAGAATAATGTGAAATGTTCAATTACCTTATCTTATTTGTAAATATAGATTCAATTTATTTTATCAATAGATTTTGAAAAAATCAAATGCTAAATATCTTTTGAACTAAACAAATACATTTAACTAGCCAATGCTTGTCATTGAAATCCATTAAAACATTATAAATATAAAAATAAAATAAAATGAGAGTAGTGTGTGTATGTATGTGTGTTTTTTCTCTAATAATTGCAATTTATAGATCTTCTTTATTCTATATACTGTAACTGTTGGAATTGTTGAATGCTGTATTCCATTTAAATTGAAGAAAGAAGGCCCAAAATGTTGGTGCCAATTTGTAACTGATTGAATTGATGGATGAAGGTGATGGTTAGGATGATCAATCTGATCTGATAAAAAAATCTAAAAATCTAATTTAAATTAATCTGGTCTAGCTCAATCGGGTCGCCGTTATGTAATAAACCATCACAAAGCACAAATAATCTCTCTTAAAGTTTAATTTACTTAAGTTATATGTGAAATGAAGAAATAATGAGACTATCTGCTCCAGACATCAACAAATCCGTCACAATTACAACATAAATTGCAAAGAGCAGTGAAACCAACTACTATTGCCCTAAACAATAATATAGGATTAGGCTAACTACTAGATTGGCAATCTAATCAAAATCAAATCCAATTAATAACTAAAACAGATTCCAATATATATTTTATTAGCCTGTTACTGTTATAGTAATTTAAATCTACTTTATTATTTAAAGATGCTGCCTTTTTAACTTAATGGATAAGCTTCTAAGTATCCGTAATAGTACTTTACAAAACATTTGTTTACATATAGACATTATTTAAATATCAAAACAAAATAATACTTGAACCCAAATATACATATATCTATTTTAATAAACGCTAAATAGAAAGATAAACACTCGTGTCAATAAGCGATATACAATTCTCTCTACTTCAATCTCTAATTAATAATTTTCTGTGGGTATCAACTGGTTTTATTATAATTTTATAAACACTTTGAAAATTTATGCACTCACTTAAATGTTTAAACAAATTAATAGACGTCGATGGTTTACTAAGAAGCTACAAAATAATTTATAAATAATTCACAAATATCTTCCAATAAAGTGCTGCTTAATTAGTGCTTCGTTTATGTTTTTAAAATAGAATACTTCACTGGAGTTTAATATCAACACTCTATTAGCTCATCTCTAAATCTACAATGTCCAACCACATTACATAAAAGACATATCGAGCTTCTATTGGATGTTTATTCACCTGTGAGTATTAATACAATCTGTTTGAAATTTTAAACAATTGAATAAAAATTGACTGGCAACATATGATTATAATTGATATTTATACAAATCAAAACAATATTCAATTAAATCGGTCAATGAAGTTTATTCTCTTCATTTTATAGGAGTTTAAGAAAAATATCCAAGACGAATTATTCTGAACCAAACGATAAAGTATAATCTATTTAGATTTTTATGACGGAATCAGACAAACATGAAATGATTGACTTTGTAATATTAAACTAAGATAAATGATAATATGTATATATAATATTCGAATGCAAATATAAATATGAAATTCATATAGAAACAAAATAAAATACTAATAAGCAAAACATACCTTATCTTATATTCCAATTCGCTTACCAAGCTGAGTTTGAATCCTGTTACTTAAATAGCTACGCCGTCTTACGCAATCCAAATAAAACAAAATAATTAAACTAGTCTTGATATTTAAATTAACTCAATTTATTAGATTATAGAAAAGAAAATTGGCAATATTAATGATAAAATACATCCGAAATGACTTTATATTTTAGATTGGTTGGCTAAATAAAATGATCAAATTGCTATGTGTATCTCTATATATGTGTTGCAATAACGATAACGACAAAAAAAAAATGAATGAGTAAATGACGGGAAAGGCTCTTAGATATTTTACTAAAAAAATTTACATATAACCGATACCAAAATGTGAAATAGGAGGGTATCAAAATCTATTTGTTTATCAAAATAATTACGGATAAATGAATATGAAATAATAAATATATTTGAGTCTTTCCGATCATTTTCATTTAATAAATTATATTACTTTTAGAGATAATTAAAAAAAAAAAATCATTCCCTTTTATTACATATAAAAAAAAATTAATACACGCACATTTTATATAAAAAAAAAATCATACCATATATATATGAGTCTGTTCGTTCACTATTTATTGGCCCATTGATTGACTTCAGTTCTTATGGTGCAAAGAGAAGTTTCTTTGTCAGAAATAATAATCGCAAACTTTATAAGGCTTCACTAAAAGTTTTCTTTTTTTTTTCGTCCGAAGAGGTGAGTGCACTTTGATTATCCCTTTTATGATGTGAATTGATCCAGTGGGTTCCTGTTCCTTTAATCGTGAGACGATGTTTACGCAAATCCATTTTTTTTTTTTATAAAGCATTTTTTTTTTTTTATTTCATAGGTTTTTTTTTTTTTTACTTTGCTGTCGCTTCCCTGGAAACTTTTCGCAACTGCCCGCTAAATGATTGAACGGGCAGATAATTCCACTATTTTTCCATGTTTTATGGTTTTACACACAAAAAAAAATATTGAAAAAATTTATTTGTTAAGACACAGAAAATAGATCTATCCTTTACTATTGCAAAATGATAAAAAGTCCTGTTATATTCTGTCGCGTCTTTTTTATATGTTCTCTTTCTGACGTTTTTCGTATCTTGACGACCATTCAATTTTACTCAAAAAAAACTCAATTCTATCAATTTTCTTATAGTTGTTTTGGCGCGGTTATGGGGTAAGTTCGGAGAAAAAGATACATGAAGATTAAATCCAAATTCGATTACAATTTTTTTTTATTATTTACAAACCAAAATACAAAATTGATATAATAACCTTTTAAATTATTGATAAACATCAATAATTTACACATATCTATATTTTTTAATAATAATATTTTTTTAAATTAATTTATAAACACATATACTCAACAAAAAAAAAAAATTGAACTGTATGTAATAATGTTACTATGGTGACTGCATTCATATATGAAATATATAAAATAATATCGATCCTATTTAGTTAAACTTATATTGTACTGAATTGTTTATTTATTTTTATATATATATACCTGGATCATCAATTTGAACATTCACAATACATATACCTGTTACATATTTTAAAATTACTGATTTTTTAACAAGATATGAAAACTTTTATTATAGATAAATTCTTTCATTTTAGTAATTTCCACATGAGATTTTATCTCATGATTATTGTTTTTATATATGTAATTCTATAATGCTGATATAAATTGTGTCCACACTCTTCTTATATATGTATATTTAGAGACTATATAAACAAAATAACTCATATAAATACTAAATGTTAATGTAAGAGATTGAATACAAAATACGTAAAACATTATATGCCAGTTCTCCTTTAATAATGAAAATGTGAAGCACAATAATGTATGAAAAAAACTTATTATCATATTATTTCCAAAGCACAACGATAAATTCAAATTTTCAAACTTTTTAGTTTTATTATTAATAAACTTATTTTATGACTATTGAAGCCGAGGAGTTTTAATCTTTTGATCAATTATTAGCTTATAATTCTGTTTTTTATTTTTATTTTATTAAACTATTGGCTTATAATTGTAAAAAAAAATTTTCTTAAACTCAGTGTTATTCAGTCTTATATTGGTAATGATATAATAACATAATTAAATAAAGAGTAAAGGTACTAAATGCAATATTGGAGAGTGACATTGTGCAAAACAATTTTTAATATCATTAGCTTTTTATTTACATATCAAAATCAAAAATTGCTATTATGAAAAAATTACAAGTCAAAAAATAAACTTAACAACTAGACTTTATTTACTCTATATGCATATAATATTAATGACTTGTATATCTTAATTGATTTAACTATATTGCTTGCTGTTTGAAGTTAGAGAATCTTCTGCATTCTCTCATTATTCTACAAACTTTGTACTTCATTTTTACTATTCTTTGCACTCATTGCTCTTCACATTTGTGCACATGATACTGCAAAAATATAATACTTCATGTTAAGGTGCTGCTGCTACTGCCACAAATACACTCGGCTAATTTTAGTATTTATATTAGCTTCACATATTTTACATGATCATCCAAATTAGCATACTTTTGCAAACTAACATGCTTTTATTAACCTGCATATTGGCACAATTCAATTTTCTAGGGAGTAGTTTATTTATTTCCTATCCAAACAACATATATATATACACACTCACATAAAGATTTTAATGACATTTCAAATTTAATTGGACATGACACAACCTCCCCTCATCCTAGAAAATAATGCATCATTTAATTATATATACAGTCTTAATTTCTCTGGCCTTCTCTCTAGCTCATTAGGAGAGGGTATTTGGTTGCTTTTCCTCAATCCGTTAGTCACTGCTTGATTCTGCAGTTTCTCGATGATTTAGTCTTGAAGAATCTTCTTCATTTAATTCAGTTCTGGATATCTTTTCTGCTTGAATTTTAGTCAAGTCACCGTCATCTTTATTTTCCTTTACAAAATGAAACACAATAGATGCAGTTTTCTTTTTTTTTTTATGTATTTTATTAATTGTCTCACTTAAATGGCTTCTAATATGGACAATGTGACTTCTAACTTCTTTACCATTAACCAATTATATTGCACATAATTCTTTTGATAATAATTTTGATACAATTTCTGTTTGTCATTTTTTTCTTAGCATATCATGTATTTAAGCTATTTCTCCTGTACTGAACTTAACATTTTCTAACTTTGTCTTCCTCTTCTCAGTCTTTTTCAGAAATATATGCATGTTTTCTTTAGCTAATTCGTTGAATTCAGCATGATAAGGGGGTGTTACAATATATCATACCCCCTTTTAGTCAAACAATATTTTAATTACAATGATGCAAATCCTGTGTCATTATCAGAAATAGAATAATTCAGAATATCTGTGAGCAACAAATAGTTTAACACTTATTGTGTTTTTTGTATTATTCAGCACTCGATATTCTGTTCATTTAGAATATCAATCGATGATTACTAGAAATATATATCCTTCTAACAGTCCTGCATGATCTATATAAATCCTCTGACAAGGTCTGCCACTGTTCCATCTCTTTTGGAGATAGTCTCACTATTGATTGACATGCTTTGCATTTCTTTATGGCTCTCTTTATATCTTGGTTCATAGTAGGCCATCATAGATAAGATCTGACCAACTCTTTGGTTTTAACTATTCCAGGATATCCCACATGTAGTAGAATCAACACATATTTCCTCCTCTTGGTCAGAATCAACATGCGATTTGTCATTAATATTGCCCATGGGCAGATTTTCGCAGGCATATTGGCTGGACCACATAGTTTGATCAAGTTTTAGGGCATCCATCTTGAATCCATTGCTTGACTAGCTGGTATCCAGAATCATTTTCAGTACTTTTAGCCACAACTTTATTGAATTTATGTAGTTTATTAATTAGTGATTCATGGCTCATATTCATGCATATTCATTATTCTAGATAAAGCATCAGCATGGATGATTTGCCTTCCCAAATTATACATTAATTTGAAGTCATAGGAAGTTAGGATGTTTATCCATCTTAACATTAACTGATTTGCAAGGATTAGTTTTTTTTAAAGTTGCTCAATATTCCTTTTAAAGATTTATGGAGCATACAGATTTTGAATGTGGATCCATGTACATATTGGTGAAAATTCTTCTTGGGGAACATGATGGCTAGAGTTTCTTTATTGAGGTGGGGATAATTTTTGTCAGTGGCTGACAAGGTTCTGGACACATGTGCTATAGGACATTTACTTCCATAAGCTAATGAGAAATCACAGCACTAACATCATACTCCAAAGTGTCAGTTGTATCAACTACTTATTGGTCATTATGTTAATGTATTTATTTATGGTTATTATGATAGTGCAATAACAGTTGATTTGATGTTAACAAGTCTCTTACTTTCTTGAACCCTATGTCTTATTCTACTCCCCAACTTTACTTTTGTTTCTTTTTTTAACAATTTATGGAGCAGAGTTGCAACATGAGATTTGCCCTTCAGGAAAATCCTTGATTTGTTTGGCCTTTGGAGCATTTTTTACATTTTTTACTTTCTCTAAATTTGGATATTTTCCTTTATCTGTAATGATATGGCCTGAATTTGATTTCTCTCATACCACATGTACTTAATTGCATTAAGTCGAACAAAATCTTTCTAGCTTTCCACATACTATGTTTACATATTTTCTGAACTCACTTTGTATCTTAGCAGTTATCAGAATGTCATCAAAACACAATATAATTCCTTCTATGCCCTTCAAAGGGTTTTCTATCTCTGCTTGGAATACATTTGGGGCTATTGTTATTCAATAAGGCAGTTTGTTATACATAAATAATCTCCAAGTGTATATTGATAGTTAAGTGGTTGGCTTTTCTAGTGGTAACTGAAATCTGGTGGAACACAGACCGCAAATCTAATTTAGAAAAGTAAAGTATTTTGTAATGAAACTACAACCTCCCAAACCCTAGGTACTGGCTAAACTCTTTTATTTATATTTTTGGTTATAGTTGCACAATAATAACATAATCGAACCATCCCATCAGATTTTAGAATCATATTGATGGATTAAACCTAAGCTGACTCTTCAATAGGTGAAATTAGACCTCCCTTAACTAAATTATTTAATGTCTCTTCCACTTTAGTTTTTAGATTCAAAAGGCTTTTTTTTTTGCCTCTGCATATAACAGGCTGAGCATTATTAATTAAACTCTATATCTATTGGTTGCATCTTCAACTCTATTGACCAAGTTGATCAGCTGTGGAAATTTTGCCTGGACTTTGAATTCTTACTGGACCATCTTTATAATTTTAATTCCAAGTGGTTTAAACTGTTATGGCCTAGGATTGTGCTTAAACCACTTGGCACCTAACTTTTTTATTTTTCTATTGATTTGTACTGACCCTGTTATAATGCCTTTTATATTAATCCAATACTCATTCAGTCTGTTGCCACTAGGTCTATTTTATTCATTGGTACATGCTTTGTACATTTTCTTGTGATAGCTATCCAATCACTTTGAGAAATAAGAGATTCAACCTGCCAAGTTACAATTTTTGTCGCTGTCATTTATTTTCTTAACATTAGATTCACTTCTACAGACTCATCCCTTCATTTACATTCCGGACATAAATTGTTCTTTTTCTGGCAAACTTGAGATAAATGTCCTTTGAGTCTGTAAGTATGGTATTTTTCCCATTTAAATTTACACATCTTTTTAATATGTTCCTTAGCACCACAACAATAACATATGTAGTTTTCATTTGTATTTCTCCAATTCATAGTTTATTGTTGTGCTTTCTTTACTGCTGTTTTAGGTTTTTTAATTTCAGCTATATTTTGAAATTCTGTCATAGTTTCTAGGATGGTCTCATAAGATAGTCCTTTTGTGATAGCATTAGTATACATTAATGTTGATTTATTAAGTAGTATTTGTTTGAGCTTACTATCACACATACCCCATAGCAATTGATCTAAAGCAGTGGTCTTCAACCCTTGGTCCGCGGACCATTGCTAGGCTGCAGAAGTTTTTTACCGGTCTGCGGTAGACTGGCAGGAAAGTTTGTGATAACAAAATAATGAGTTTAAACTTTTAATTAATATAAACAATTATTATTTATTTTTTCATTTCATTTTTATCCAATTAAAAAAAAAGAAACAGAATGAAAACAAAATCTAATCAATCATATTCATTTGTTTTTCTAGTTATCACAGATGTTTGTGGGGGGAGGAGATGGAAAAACTTTTTATTACTTTTCTAAAAAAATTCAGGTGCTTGTCTTATAGTAGTTGGATGGCGCCATTTTCATGCTAAAACTATAAAATATGACCAATCCCAGGCCGTTGATTATAATAATTTTGCTGTGCTTTTTTGTAATGCGAAAATAAAAACAAAACAAAATCATCTTTTATAAATATTATTTTTTTATTAACGTATACAATTTAAATGATAATAATAAATGTAAAATAAAATCAACAAATTACAATTTGATTCGTGTTTTTTCTATCGTATATTTTTTTAATTGTGTTACGGCTTTTTTTTATGAATTTTCTATCGGATATTTTTTTAGTTGTGTTACGGCTTTTTTTTATCAATTTTCTATCGGATATTTTTTTACTTGTGTTAAGACTTTTTTGTTCAAACTGAATGACAATAAAAAGAAAAAGTTGTTAGGGTTAGGTTTAGGGTTAGTGTTTTGTTGTTTGTAATGCTAAAATAAAAAAATTCAGAATCATAACTGTACTCGGACAAAATAAAGAAACTCAAACTTTTTTAAACAACAACAAACACATATAAATGTCTTCTTTACTTATTAAACATGTTTATAATATTTGCTTTTTATGAAATTTACAAAAACTTGTGTATATTTGTATTTTTCTTACTGGATATTTTTTTGGTACCGCTCTTTTTTTACTTCAAAAATATACACACGGTAGAATCTTCTTTGTCTCGTGGAATGTTACGAACAGTACGTTACTTGACGCATTACCTAATTGCAACTTACTAAAAACATAGATATTTAACATTTTCCCAATTATAACTTCAATACAGGACGTTGTAAAAAGTCTTAGAATTATTACTTTAAAAAATCTGAACATTTCAATACTTTAAAATAAAAAAAAATCCAATGAAAACAACATTTCCATCGAATTTAAATACAAACTCTCTCATCAAGCCGTAAATATTTTATAAACTGTGCGAATTCGGAAAATGTATTTGCTGCGATGCGACATACATGCTGTACTGCGACGCGACATAGCGGCCTGCATTCTGTAGCACAACAAAAAAGTATTATAGAAAATGCGGGTTCGAATGTGTCAGCCGCGGAAACAGCATTTTTATGTGTTTAGCGCAAAAATGGGCCATACAGCGGTGTGTTTAGCCATAAGATGAGTACCAAAATTCAAAATTAAAAAAAAAAAAGTTTTTTATTATAAAAACTCCATATATATATAAAATTTCATTTTGTATATTTAACATTGGTGTTTTGATCAGTTATAACAATTATGCTCATCTAAGGCTAAGCAGTTTACATCTTTAAGAAAATTTATCTATAGACTTCTGCCAGTCCGTGAAACCTTATCCTTATTTTTACCAGTCCGCACGTGTGAAAAAGTTGAAGACTACTGATCTAAAGGCATGCCTTCATACTCAGCTTTGAAGTTTTCTTGCCCACTTATGCATTCGTATATTGTACTCTGGTATATTATCATGCAGTGACTGGAGTCTATTCCTGAACTATTAGACAGGTTATATTTCTTGGTGTAATTGATTTGAAGTATGGGTTTTACTTCTCCACGAATTTTTTGTAAGGGATCTCCTTTGGTGCTTTTGAATCACAAAGGCAGTTGATTATTTGCAGTATGTCTTTGCCTGCCATCCACATCAATGTTTTTCCACATTTAATGGATAATATATATCTGCCATTCCTCTGCATTGTTAATATCAAACGAAGTTATTGAACTATTGGGCAGTGCCATATTACTTTTCATTGTTAATTCCACATTAATCTGTGGGTCTTGCAGACTGTGAAATGACATTCTGATTTTTTTTTTGCAAGTTCTTTGAACTATCCATCTGTGACATTCTGCTATATACAAGCGTAATATTAATTTTAATCAGCTATATACAAATCAATAATTTTTTAAGGAATAAATTACATCAATCAAAGAATAAATTTAACAACTGCAATCTATTTACTCTTTATATAATCAATAATTATTATATTTTTACATAATTGATCTAGCTTGTTTGCTGGTTGTTTTACAATAAATACACGTGAGGATGAAGTTTAGAGAATAATCTTGCATTCTCTCATCACTACAGTATTCTTTGCATGCTCTGTTCTTCACATTAGTGCACATGCTATTTCACAGCAATATGCTACTATTTCTATATACCATATGGCCAATTTTATTATTTATATTAGTCTGCATATTGGCATGTCATAATTTTTTAGAGAGTTGTTTATTTATTTCCTGTCCAGCCACATATGTGCACACACATACGAAGATTTTAATAACAGTTTTACAAATTTAATTGTACATGACAAAAATAAACAAGTTAGATTTCACAAAGAATTCTAACTTTCAAAAAACTTACTATTCTTTGGGAGATGAGTTTCATTAAGAGCAGCAATGACATGCTTATGCTCTGACAATTCTTTAACTATTTATATTCTGGTCTTAAATTAAGGAATTCATATCATGCAGAAATTACATATTTTATGTACATATATATTTTTTTAATTATTTTTTTTTTACTAATATTACCTCCTGCTTTATCACTGTTATATTATTAATGACATTAGAATTTTTTTTTTCATATAAATTACCAATCTCCAACCACAGCAACTTAGATTTTGAGATTATCACTGTTATATTATTAATGACATTAGAAATCTTTTTTTCATATAAATGACTAATCTCCAACCATAGCAACTTAGATTTTGAGATAAAAAACCATTTTAGGTCTTTCCTTATTTGGGGGAATAGGGAGATCTTTAAATAGAACTATCCAAACATAGACATTTTCCAAATGAAGTTCTTATATTAAATCTAGTTTACAAAGTGATATAGTTATTGATTGTATTGTCTCATATATGATTACAACTACATAATCTCAATCTGTTAAATGTGTTTCCGTCATAACTTTTTCATTGCTAAGTTTTCTTGTTTACATACTCATACTTATTTGCATATAACAAGAAAAAGAATAGAAAAGCTTGGAGCAATAATTGCTATAACTGTAATTAAAGAATGGAAATATAAGTCATGCAGACACAATCATAATGTCATAATTTGCATTAGTACTTCATGATGGTATGGTCCTACACAATCTAGCTGACTGAAGATAGTAAGATAAAAGAAGAGAAAGTAGAGAAAAAGAAAGGGATGTATTGGCAAAAAAAGATAAATAAGACTGTATATTAGAAATGGACATCACTTTTGGTCAGATAATAATATCCTAAAAAACCAAGATATTCTTGGTCAGTCTTTGATTGTATTAATTACTTACAATTAATTCTTTTATCTGTAAATTAATTTACATTCTGCCAATTGTGATTCCTATTATTTGCTTAAAATCTGCATCTGATAATAAAGCAATTAAATATAATTTTAACAAATAAGATAATTAGTATTTTAATGTACTGTATTACAATCCTGCATAGTTTGGTTGCAATAGTAGAGTGGCAAATTCTGAAGCTTCTAGATTCACAGGTCACAACTTCCTGAGTAATAAACTATATGATTTTTTTATTATTATTATTAAACATTTTTAATAAAGAAATATATCTATCCATATTGTAATTATCTTGCCTTTCATTATATTCTATATGCATTTTAAAAGTTTTTTTTCTTGGATACACAAAATTGTCTGTAATACAATTGACTTTATTCAAATCTCATCTATTGCATATTCTGCCAGTTTATACCCCATTTATTAAAAAAAGAAAAAAGATTGATAAAGAAGGTTCATTCATATTTATTATTTTTTGCAAATATTCCAACAAGCAATTGTATTATTTATGTAAAATATCTTTCTTTTGGTCACATAAACAGTGTGAAGTTGACAGAAGAGTAAATAATAATACTAAAGAATTGCAGATGATTACCCAAAAAATTTTAAGAAGCTATTGGAAGATAATCGACATTTTAAGAGATAAAAGGATTGTTTTTGTTTAGTAAATTTTGTATTTAATTGATTTCAGTATTAAAAAATAATAGGTCATGGATCAATGGTTGTCCATTATGATAATTATATCTTATTATAAATGTTTGTGTTTTATTTAGAAACAAGTGATAGCTTTTATAATATAATTGTACCATTAAAAAAAATATTGACAGAATTTTAAAATAAATTGCGCAATTTTTCAGTTGATTTTTTTTTGCAAATTTTTTGCAAGTATTAGCTTGTGTCAGCCACTTGATGGCATTATTTATATGCAAAAACACATAAATATGCCGTTTACACCAGCACTGCCACTGGCCTTATTTTTATGCAAAAGCACAGAAAGAAGCCATTTTGCATGCCGTTCTGATGACCGGCCTGCTGCTTTGTGTTATGCACTTTATCCCAATACTCACAGTTTAAAATTCGCTTTTGTATCGGGTGAGCATGTCTGGACTTGAGCCTGCCACAACTCTTCAAATATACATGTCAAAGTAATTAGTTTACAAGTCTTCTGACCTATTATTACCTCCTAACAATTGTAAACCCGTCACCATGCTTTCCTACTCAACATGGAACCTTCAAAAAATTCGGAAAGGGTACAACCTAGCAATATTTCAACCAACTCACATTTGCGCAAGAACACATCCATGACAAGTAAAATGGCTCACTGCAAAACCGAGCCATTCAAATTGTGCCAACTGCCATCCACAGAAGCTGGCGTGGTGGTGTTTTTACAGGACAACAACATATTCCTACATGCCAAGAAATGTGTGTGCGGCAGAAAGGTCTCCCTACCCAACTTGGAAACTTCAAAAAATTTGGAAAGGGTACATCCAAACAAGATTTCGACCAGTTCACATTTGCACAAGAACAAGTCCACGACAAATAAAATGGCTGACTGCAAAACCGAGCCATTCAAATTGTGCCAACTGCCATCCACAGAAGCTGGCACGGTGGCATTTTTACAGGACAACAACATACTCCTACATGCCAAGAGATGTGTATGCGGTGGAATGATTAGACTGTATATGTCCAAAACCTTTTCACAGTTCAGATGCAAGTCCTGTTTTCATTGGCGAAGTGTTCTCTTCGAAATGAGACCTGCTTCAACAGCTCCAGAATCCCGTTCGTTTTGAAAACCTTAGTGTGACCCAGGTTCAGGAATGAAGCATGCTTCGGTAGCTGATGTCCATTTCTTTGGTTTGCCCATTTAGGAGGAGTTCACTCCAGGCATCTCCAGTATTTAAAGATTGGCCGATGAAGTATTTCAGAAAGCAATAAAAAAACATAGACACGTAACTAAGTAGTACAGTATTGCAGATACAAGCAAACAACCATATTAACATTAATATATAGGTATATCATCCCATATGTTACTATGCTACAAAAAAAAAAAAAAAAACCATTATGAAATGAATAAAAAAACCTTTTTCCTTAAAGACATTTAATTAATTTAGATGCGGGTATTATACCAGCATTTTATTCTTAACATGAATAATTATTAATGGCTATCGTCATTGAACTATTTATGCACATAGATCTGATTATTATTGAATAATTGAATATATAAATCTATGAAAAAGATTGTACGGTACCTGTCTATTCCAAATATTAAATTAGCAGATGTGTATATAACTATTGCTTCTAATGCTAATTAATTAATACATATCTGGTTTGATTAAGTATACATATATAATATAACTTGTCTAATTTATTTACAAACGAATTCCGCCTTACATAGCAAAGTGGGGGTAAAATTTGAAGAAAAAATTGTTTTGAATTTATTTTAATTTCTATCATTCAACTTCTCTTATATATACATATATTCCACATTATCAACTAAATAACAAATAAACAAACTTGTTGATTTTGTAAATACATTAACATACATTAATATATAAAGATATTAAAAATTAATTTTTATGCTGCCGGCCTGGTAATGTTATAATTCTGTGCTTTTGCATAGCATCAAGCGGCTGACATGAGCTAATAGAACAATACCATTATTTTTATCTCTTATTTTTTGTTTTTAATGCACATTAATGGGATTTCATAAATGTCATTTTATATTAGGATTTAGTACTGAATGTACATAATTTTGGAGATTATACACTGAAATGATTAGATGGGATAAATTAACCTCTAATAAGTTTAGTATGACTAGTCTAAAAAAAATTGTATATTATTTTCTGAAGTAATTTTTAGATACTGTATCTGAGAATCTGAAATGATGACCTTGAAATTTAATCCAGTTTCTCCAATCTCTAGCCTCTTTTCTCCAAAACACACCAGCAAATTTTCTTGTTTTATATATCTATCTCTCATATAGTCTCTTTTTAAGCCTTTTACAATCTCTTAGGATTTAAGACTTCAACTATCCATCTATTATTATTATTTTTAACAATATGTCCTGCCCCATTTCATTTCAGTTTCTTAATTTTTTCATTGATGTTCACCCATATATTTTGTTTTTGAACTTTCCTGTTACATAACATCTCGCCATACTTTGTTGAGTGATCTGAAGTCTCTATATTGCTCTTTTGTTAAGCATCCGTGGCTCAGATGAACAAGTAAATACTAGCAAAACAAATCTATTTAAAAATCGTTCTCATCAAACATGTTGGCATATTTCATTTTTATATTAAGTTACTTCTATCAAAAGCACTTCATCCAAATTTAATTCTATGATTAAATTCATCAATTATGGTTTTATTTATATCAATAATTTGATCGAGGTATTTGTATTGTTAACTTTTTCTAATTCACCATTATCAATCTTTATTTTCTTCTGAGAAAATTCCTTAAAACATTTTTTTGGACTTTTTAGCATTTAACTTTATTGCCATTTTTAAAATTTTATCAGATAACCCTTGCAGCACTTCCTGAAGCTCTGAAGCATTATTTCAAAAAATAATCACATCATCTGCAAAATCTAAATGACTTAAATAAGCTCCATTTATTTTTAGTCTTCTAGCTTCCCAATTTAATCCACAAAATACTACTGTAAAACATTTTGGAGAAATCATCCTGTCATATATCATTCTTAGTGTTGATTTTCCTAGTATCTCAATATAATCTGATCATTGCTGCATTTTTCAGAATATGATAATCAATATCCCGGGTCTTCATCTTGATGATGCAATGCTTTAATCACTATAGAAATACTTATAGAATCAAATGTCTTTTCATAATTTACAAATCCAAACTATAATGATAACTTATATTCATTATCATTTCTATAACTTTTCTCAATTACTTTAATGTGATCCATTATACTAAAATCACTTTTAAATCCAACTTGTTTTTTTTGGGATTGGTTAAAATCCAACATTCATTGTAAACAAATTATAATTATCTTAGTAAAGATTTAAAACAGACAAAACTCTCCATACAGTAGTGCCACTCAGTGTGCTTAGATTGAAAATAATATTAAGTTTTCAGTTTTATTCTTATAGTGGCTGCTGGAGGATTGCTTTAGATCCTAAGATCTAGGTGCAGTGCTCTCAGATCCAAGGCTCCTCACTGATGATCACAAGCCAGAAACTAGTCTGGGGATATTGGATAAGTAGGCACTAGATGGGGATTTTGTGCATAAGCTTTCTGGCATCCATTGATTACTCTGGCTGGCACTGAGTGGCACTACTGTATGGAGAGGTTTGCCTGTTTTAATAACAGTTATGTGCAAGCATAAGAAATGATGATCATGTGATGTTTAGTGGATTAACACCAATCCTGCCTAATAGGATAGTCATGGCTATGGTTATTAAACAACCAAAGACATCAAAATGTATGGGTACTGAACTGAGTTCAGACCCATATGACTATATAAGCTATTGAGCTTAGATTGAAAATATGTTTTCAATTTTATTCTCATAGTTTTGTAGTTAAGTAGAGATAAAAGGTGATTGCTGTAGGGTTGCATTAGATCCTAAGATCTATGTGCAGTGCTCTCAGATCCAAGGCTCCTTACTGACAAAGACCACAAGCCAGAAACTAGTCTGGGGGATATTGGTTGAGTATGTACTAGATGTGGATTTTATGCATAAGCCTTCTGGCCTCCATTGATTACTCTGGCTGGCACTGAGTGGCACTGTTGTATGGAGAGTTTTGCCTGTTTTAATAACAGTTATTTGCAAGCATAAGAACTGGTGATCATGTGATGTTTAGTTGGTAAAGATTTCATATAGAATTGATTAAAAAAATTAATGTAATTTCTAGTATCTATTTTATCACCCTTCTTAATTTTCACTACTATTGCTGCATTCTTCCAATCATCTTATTCATCTTTATCATAAGTTTGTCGACAATTTTTCTATTTCTTTACCTGCATTTTTTAATTTATCAATTATAATGTTTTCATTTCCTGGAGCTTTTTTTATTCTTCATAGACTTAATTGCATTTCTCAACTTCTTTACCTAAAATACTGGACAATTCACAAGGTGTTTTTTATTATTTTATGATATCATCTTTTTTTAAAAAAAATAGTCCCATCTCTTAATATTATAGAAATAACTTTGCTTCCATTAACAAGATATTGTTTTACACTTTTGAATATTATTGTCTTCTATAGCTTTTCTTGTAGTTCACAATTAAAGTTTTTTTATATCATTATTAATTATTTATATATATATTACTTCGTTGATTGCCTTGTTGCAATAGAAAAATATATTGGTAAATTGCTGCTTTTTTGTATCAGCTATCTTTGTGGCAGTTTTTAATAGTGAATCAGTTATCTTCCTATTGATTTCATTCAAATGTGAACTATTTTCAAAATCGTTTAATATTTTAAATGATTTATAGATTATAATTTAAATTCATTGAAGTGTTTCTGGAGGTTAGTAATATCAATTGTGAATACTTTTTTTTTAATTTTTGCATCTATAGTTTTGCATTAATATATATATTTATATATATATATCTTACATCTCACTAATCAGTGATTATTTTTGTGCTAAATCTATTAAGAACATTACAGATTTGAAATATATATTTTTAATTAGTCAAAACATAATCCAATTCTGTTGTGCCTTTATTTGAATGCTTTCTTGTTCATTTCTGATTTAGAATTTTTTTTCAAAGAAAGAATTCATATGTACGGTTTTTTGTTTGCCTTTCAAATTTCTCGAACCTCTGATCTTTCTTATCTCTGTCATCATTCACCAATTCTAGTATTAAAATCTCCCATGACAATTTTAAAGAGTTTAGTTTGATCAAAAGCATTGTGTTCATTCATATAAAACTCCTTTAATTTTTCCTCATAAAGAGGGCTTGTTACAACATAAGTCTAAATTATCTATATTTGATGTCTTTCACAATGTTGTTGCTTCACTTATTATTTATAATAAACCACATTCCACTTGTGTTTCCACTATTTGCTCCTTTATAGTAAAGTCGATATTTTCTTTTTAAATCCATTGTCCCTGCACATCTATTTCTAACTTCATAAAGTTCAACAATTTCCAATTTAATATTTGACAGCTCTTCCAATTCTTACAATCTTTCTTTACTAGAAATTGATCTATAGTTGTAAGTACTTAAATAAAAAGTCATCATTGAATGGCAGCCTGAATCCACATAGTCTTTTATCATTTGGGAGGCAGAGGAAATAATCATACTAGTGTCATGTTTTTTTGAGGTAAAGATTAAGCTGCAATTATCAAAGTTGTATAGTCTAATGATTATTGTAATATAATTGAGGTTTTGGTATTAAAACAAGCAAAACTCTCCATACAGTAGTGCCACTCAGTGCCAACCAGAGTCATCAATGGATGCCAGAGGGCTTGTGCATAAAATCCCCATCTAGGGTCTACTCATCCAATATCCCCAGACTAGCTTCTGGCTTGTGGCCTTTGTCAGTGACGAGTTTTGGATTTGAGAGCACTGCACCTTATCTCTACCTAACTACAAAACTATGATCTAGGTGCAGTGCTCTCAGATCCAAAGCTCCTTACTGACGAAGGCCACAAGCCAGAAACTAGCCTGGGTGGATATTAGATGAGTAGGCACTAGATGGGGATTTTATGCACAAACCTTCTGGCATCCATTGATTACTCTGGTTGG
This sequence comes from Epiperipatus broadwayi, assembly GCA_028023455.1. Classification (NCBI taxonomy): domain Eukaryota; kingdom Metazoa; phylum Onychophora; class Udeonychophora; order Euonychophora; family Peripatidae; genus Epiperipatus; species Epiperipatus broadwayi. The sequence continues at coordinate 7,543,731 of JAQFVV010012431.1, read as the reverse complement.
CACTTAGTGGCACTACTGTATGGAGAATTTTGCCTGTTTTAATAACAGTTATGTGCTAGCATAACAAATGGTGATCATGTGAGGTTCTGATATGTGCTTATACACGATTGTTTTTTTAAAATTACCAAAAAAAATTCCAGGATATTAATTTGCTTTGAACTTTCATTAAATTTATCAGTCAGAATAGATTGGCATTGATGTGTGAAAAGACAAATGTATTTGCATGTTTATTAAAAATATTTCTTTAAAATCTACTTGCAATTTGCCCCAGTAATGATTTCAGATATGATTGTTCTTTGAAATATTTATACACTAAACAAATAAATATATATTACTTACAGGAATTTAGGGCAAATAATTTTACTATTATACTCATACACACATATTTATTATATGAAAATTATCCTTCATCTTTGTTCTAATCAAGGGAACATTGGAAAAATGTATAAAAAATTTTAACTTCAACTCTGATTTTCAAATTTAGTAACATAAAGAATGTATCAGAAAGAGATATAACATTTTCTCATTTATCTGGTGTTTTAAAAAAAAATTATTTGAATAAGTTTTTCAGAATTATTTAATATTGCTTGAGAGTATAGTTTTGGATAAATTATAATATTTTCCTTATGGGATTTATTATAAATATTATTATTGTAATTAGGAGAAAATTAAAATATATGATTTTGGATTAAAATATCTACTGTGAATATGTAACAATCTTTTTATAGCAATGAAATTGCACTGTATTAAATTGTTAAAGCTTGTTATGAGATTTGTGTACTACTATTATTATTATATTTTTTTTAATAAATGTTTCAATTTTTTTTAAACCAGAAACTTCATATTAAAGAATTTCAAATTATATTCATGTTTCTACTTACTTTTTTTTTTTTTTTGTTATCAAATAGTGTATATATTTGAATAAATATTAGTGTTTGCTTATATTTGGTTTGCATTTATTCATATGTTTATATTAAAGATTTTTCACAAAAAAAGATATGCACATATATTTTGGTATAATCTATATATACATTTGCCTGTTATTAATATTAGTATTATATTGTCATTTCAAATTATATTGTTTGAATAATAAGAGTTCATTCAAGGATGTTGGCAAGATGCTGATAAAATTATAATTCTTGCATTCTCCATCCTTGAATGATCTACTACAATGCTATAGTTAGTGTGATTCATTTGAAACTTTAAATACTAATATTAATAGGAAGCAAATGTATACATGAATAAATCTGAAAATATGTTCCCATATTTATATTTGTGTGCATATGTATGTTTGTATCTTTTAATTAATCTTCAGAAAAGGAAGTTTATTGACTGGCTGAAAAATATATGCAATCAAATAATAATATAATATGATCTAACTTTAGAAATATTATTATAGCATCTAGAGTTAAAATTAGTATAAAGATCTTGAAACAAGAATAAAAAGTATTGTAAAATTCAAAAATAATTTTTTATTATTAAAGAGAGGAGGGGGTGGTTAATGGATTTCTTTTTCAATTCATTATTTGATTTTTTTTTTTCTATGAGAATGAGATATCATTAACAGAAAGTATGATCAGCAACCGTTTTCAGAAATGCTATTTTTATTAAAAGTTTTATATATAAAATATTGTTTTCAGTTATTTATTCATAATTCATGTTTTTTTGTTCATATTAAAAGTAATATAATTTTTAAAATGTAATTTTATCAAATAAATGTTACTCTTTTTATTGACATAAAATGACATATCTGGAAAAAAAATCATCAAAATCTTCATTAATATTCATATATGTAGCATTTGAAAAAGAGCAACAGAGAATGATTTTTGTCACGATTTATTATGCAAGTCATTATTTGTGGATCGTTTGAGATTTGATATGTTGCATCATTTGATAAAATCTATGGATAGGCATAAGAAAATATTTTTTAAGAGTCACTACCAGAATCATTTTTGAAGTGTTTTTGTTTTTGTTGTTTTTCAAGATTTGTCATATGCATCATTTGAAATTATACAAATGATAGAATTATTTAGTAAATAAGTTTTTAAAATGTTATTCTTAATGCTCTTCAACATAATTACCATTATTGTTAAATGCATTGCATAACTGATGCACTTATACTGCCTTAATTATGTTTGTATTCTCTCCTTAAGTGGATCCAAAACACAAGATTTTGATGAATAGATAACAGTTTTGATACAATCTTGCAAAATAATAATAATAAAGTGATGGTATTAGATAAGACAAAATCTAATGAAAAAAAGCTTATCATCTATACAGATCAATTTGTTCAGGAAGAAGATAAATAGATAATTATCTTTGTCAGGTAAAAAATTTAATTCAATAAATGGTAACTTCAGCAAATAGCTGCTCTTCCAGTAAACCAAAAAATACTTTAAAAAAAAAACTAACAAAAAATCAAATTTGCTTGAATAAAATTATTAATAAATGTTTTAAGTTTTTAATATTTATATAATTTTTATTAAATTGTTTTATTATTCGTATAACTCTAGTTAAATTTTTGAAAACCATTATAGGACCTTATAATTAACTTAATTATTTCTGGATAAATCAATCAATTGGTATTCTAAAAAGTTTATGAACTTGAGTCAAATCAAATGGCACAAGTCATCAAACTTTTTTTTTTTAATTCTTATTATCTATCTATTCTTCAAGTTTTTTTAGCTAGCATTCACTCATCTATACTTATTGAAACATATATTTAAGGAAATGTTGTTTCTTCAAATCGGAATAGGTTAGGCAAAAAAAATTTTGCAAAAAAATCATCATTTTTTTTAAACTTATGATTGCGATACACATCCTATTTTATTTTTTCTTGTTATTTTTTACACAGCAAATCATCTCATCTTTATTACTTATAATGTTATGCTTATAGTTGTTTTTATAGAAAAGTTTTTAACTAACATTATAAAATACTAAAATTTATCCTGCAATGTTTCCAAAGTTTGACTGATTCATCCTTTTTCTACAAAAAATTTCAAAACTAATTTCCATTTTCAAATGAATTGTTTATTTAATTTTAAATAGTTTGCCTTAAGATTGAACATTGATTATACATACTTTCATTCATTTTTTTGTTGATAATTCTTTTCATTTTTGAAGAACTTTTAAGAAGGGTTTTTTAAATCCAAATTTGTTCAAAAAGCTTTTTTTTTTTTTTTAATTGTGAATTTTTGTGCATATTTGTGTCACCAATTTATTTAATATTCATTGATTTATAATGTATTTGCTACTATAACATTTTTTACTTATTTATGTTTGAAAAATAAACATTGTCAAATGAATTAATGATAAACAAATTAAAATAAAAAGATTTTTTTAAAAAAATATATATTAAGATTTACCTTCTTTAGAAAGAGAATATATCAAACAGTCATAGATCTAACCATAGGAACTTTTGATGCTACTTAGTTGATTGAAAAAGAAATATATATATATACTATATTAAATTCTATAATTTAATTTTCCAAGATTAATAATTATATGTCTCATCTGGTTTGTTCAAAAATAAGGTTTAAAATATATTTTTATGTATTTCTATTAGAAGTGTTATGAGTATAATATCTAAATGCATATAACAATAATATTTAAACTATAATAAAATATAAAATTCACAAATGTGTGTAGGTAATGTTATATTCTACAGATGTAATAGTCTATTATGGTATTTAATATTTCTATATTCTTTAAACATGAGAAAGAAGAGTTATTTGTTTGAATTGATGCAAAAATCATTTGTCTGGAAAGAAATAATAAAAAACTTAAAATTAGAGGCTTTCCAGAAAATTGATGCAAAACATGTCATTAATATAAGAACTACTAGCTCAACAAACACTAGTATTTTAATTTATAATGTGTGTAAATATTGTTTCACTATAATTAATTTCACTCTGTTTTGAGCAAAGATGTTAATTTTGTGAGTAGTTTTAAATATTAAACACCATGATAATTATTAATTATATTAACACATTTGTGAAATATAATTTGATACCTATACATAAAACATCACAATGAGATTATATTGTATTCTAATTTATAATAATAAAAATTAAGATTTATAACAAAATGAAATTATTTATCTTTTTTTTTTTTTAAATTCAACCCATATCAACTCTTAAAAAAATTTTTTATAATATTTTCTAGTTAAAAGATCATTTAAATATAATCATAATATAATAATAATTGAAAACCCTTCATATCTTTGTGGCTTAATCAATTCAATGCATATTTAGCATTAACATTTAATATATAATGATCTTATATTTGCTTAATATAATTATAAAATATTTATCAATGCATAGGATTTATAAATATGGTTTCCAATATACATAAGAGTATCTTATAATAACTTCAAAATAAAGACAAATATATATATATATATTATTCTCAGGTAGTTGATAATCACCCAATACTTAATTGTGGATATTAATGCATATTCAATACTATTAATTAAAAAATATTAAATAAAAGATTATGTAATCGTCGAATAGCCACCATATCCCACTCGATGGTGCTGTTTTCGCACTAAAACACTTAAAAATGCCATTTCCGCAGCCGACACGTTCAAACCCCGCGTTTTCTATAATACAACTTTTTTGTTGTGCTACAGATTGCAGGCCGCTATGTCGCGTCGCAGTACAACATGTATGTTGCATCGCAGCAAATAAATTTTTCGAATTCGCACAGTTTATGAAATGATTACGGCTTGGTGAGAGGATGTGTGTATTTGAATTGGATGGATGTTGTTTTCATTGGATTTTTTTTTTTAAAAAAAATATTGAAATGTTCAGATTTTGTAAATTAATAATTGACAGACTTTTTACACCATAGTGTAATGAAGTTTTAAGTAGTAAATGTTGACGAGATATATGTGTAAAGTGAGTTGGAATTAGATAACGCGTCAAGTAACGTACTGTTCATAACATTCCACGAGACAAACAAGATTCTACCGTGTGTATATTTTTGAAATAAAAAAGAGCATTAACACAAAAATATCCAGCAAGAAAAGTACAATTGTACACTGTTTTTTTAAATGTCATAAAAAGCATATATTATAAACATGGTTAATAAGTAAAGAAGACATTTTATATATATATTTGTTGTTGTTTAAAAAAGTTTTAGTTTTTTTCTTTTCTCTGACTACTGTTATACTTTGTTGAATATAGTTTACGTTTATTGTTATCATTTATTTTATAGATGATAGTAAAAAAAAATATTTACAAAAATACAATTTTGATATTTTTTATTTTAGCATTACAAACAACAGAATCCTAACCCTAAAACTAACTGTAACAACTTTTACTTTTAGTTGTCATTCTATTTGAAATAAAAAATATCTGATGTCTGGAAAAAAAAAAAATTTAAAACAAAGACTAAAAAAGTAAAAAATAGCAATAACACAATAATATCTGTTTCTCTGTAGAAATAAAATGTAAATGGAAGACTAAGAAATTTTACTTTTTATTCCAATTATGAGTTTTTAAACAACAAAAAAAAAAAAAGCCATAACCCCAGTAAAAAAATCTTTGATAGAAAATTGATTTTTCTAATAAAGCAAACTAAAAAACACGAATCAAATTGTAATTTGTTTATTTTATTTTACATTTATTATTATCATTTAATTTGTATACGTTAATAAAAAATAATATTTAAAATTAAATAATATTTAAAAAAGATGATTTTCTTTTGTTTTTATTTTCGCATTACAAAAAAACACATCAAAATGATTATAATTAACGGCCCGGGAATGATCATATTTTATAGTTTTAGTGTGAAAACTGCGCCATCGAGTGGGATATGGTGGCTATTCGACGACAACCAAAGATTACTTTGTCATATTTAAGTCTCATATTTAATGTTATTATTAATATACCGTGTGGTTAGATTTTATTAATTAATCATATGTTAATTATATTTTGCTCCTCTTTTATGTGTAAAAATTTACTTTTGTAAGTCAAAAATTCATTAATTAAATTAATTGCTATTTTTAACTATTTTCAAGTTTTCCACAAATATATCATAAATAATTGGAAGAATCAAATTTTTTATTTTTAAAATATCTTTTGTATGTTGAAATTTCTTAAACCATTTATTTAATACATTCTTCTTTTATGTGATTCAGCAAAATGATAAAGAGATTTTCAGAAGTCTCATGTCTTTATTATAATTCTGACAATCCAAACTCTTCAATATCTATTACCAGAGCCTGCAAACATAATTAAAAATAATCATCAAATAAAACACACATAGAGTTTATTTATGGTTAGTTTGACTGATACTGGGTGATGGCAAAACATCATCACTCCCAATTCATCAATATTTCAAATAATTTACAAAATGGTATATAAGTAATGAGATATTTAATAATAAAATGAGATTAGAGAATCTCTGAAAGAGATCATTGAGAGATCAGCCAGCTAACTCAGAATGGCAACTACAAATATAATTATCCATCAACCAGCATTATCAATAAGTCAAAATAAGTATGAGTACTATTCAAAATACCATTCATTGTCATGAATGATACACAATATAATAAATCAGTATAAAGTCAGTGCAATAAATCAACAGTCAATCTTGTGACTGGATTGGAAATGGGTCTTCTGTAGACCAGGCTAACTACTGAGCCTTTGCCGTTTTGGGCAATTATTTAAACATAACTTAGATACACCACTTAAGTGCTCATCCATAATAATCAAACAATAATGCTGGGACATTAAAACATGCTGATCATCATCAATGCTCAGGCCACTTGTACTGGCCAACTCTAAACTTAACTTTTAAATAAGTCAAATAAAATATAGTGCATGGGCTTTAACGAGATTCTCTTTTGCGCCAACCAGGATGATGATTAATCATCACTGAATGCCCCAAAAGCACTAAGTACACATCCCCATTTAACCATGCACGAATCTAGCTCAGAGAACATAGGCTCTATTACTGTATGTGACCAAGAGATGATGCAATACAATTTTTAACAATTGAAACACAAGTTTATTAACAATAATAATAAAATGGAAATTAAAATCCATAAAAATAAAATTACACACATATAAGCTTTCTGATTTTGATTACAAAACAAAATATCAAATGATCACATTGCGATTTACATAATTACTATTTTTAATTCAAATTGTTACTATGGTTTATATATATATGCGCACAGACACATGATTTATAATATACAATTAATATTCAATAACAAAATGCTTAAAATTTGCATATATGTCCTATTGACAAGCATTGACATATATGTGTACACAGATTATAAATTTAATTTTGTCAAACAATAAATAATAATTTTTATAATTAATAATTCTATTTTGAATATACATAAAATTTACATATTTAATCAATATTAAAAAAAATCACTTTATCAAATTCTATTACAGCTTTCTTTATTCTTTTTTTAAAAAAGTATAGTCAATTGTTGATAAATTAGAAAGCTTTTTATTGGGTTACCCCTTAACTAATTATAAATGTCTTTAATTTTTAAAATATAGATTTAAAATTTTTTCCTAAATGAATTATTTAAAAACAACTCACTTTTGTATACACATTTATCTGTGCTTCTCTTCGCGTATGTAGACAGCAGCATATGTATAACTACTTTTTTATTCAGCTGGTGTTTCTCTTGGGAAAGTTGTTTTTTGGTCAATCCAGGCAATTGTCAGCATCAGGTAAAAGTACATAATTCAGGTATCATTGAGTTTCTTTCTTCTGTAGTCAGTTCCACTTATACTTGGATTTTGTAAGCTTGAGGTCAGCAAGCTGTTTTTCCAGAACACTTTTAAAGCTATGAATTACAAAGGATCTTGACCCTTTTCCTCCATGTGAATTCAAACTCCACTATTGAACTGAATAGCAGCTACTTTCTTGCATTCTTACATCCTCATGGCAGTTCTTTACATAATTCTACTAGCCATCTCTGCAGCTAGCTTTATTGTTGCCATTCTCTGCTACAGTTACCAACTCTTCACAAAATATTTTGGCTGATTTTATAGCTAGCTCTTCTGCTAACTGCTTTCCAAAAATATTAAAGCTAAACTTTGCAGTTGGCCACTGCTTAAGATAGTAAAACCAGACTTCTGGTCAACTCTTACAAAAACTGCAAGCAAAAACTAACATTTTTTTACCAGTCTTTTATAACCTTGGTTAGGTCAGGTGACCAAAACACAGTGTCTGTTTTCAATCTGTCCATTTGAAAACAAGCTGGAAATTTCTATCAAAATGTGATTGATATTCATGTTTTTACTTTAATCTTTGGAATTTGACCAAACGTGTGATAATCCTTTAGAATTTTTCATCTACAAAGATTTTTTTAACTACATAGTAGAAATGCAAACAAGCATTAATTTAAAAAGATATTTTGTACTAGTTTTAATTAAAAGATTTTAAAAATAAATTATGCTTGTTTTTTTTTTGTAATTTCAAAATCAGAATTACAAATATTATTTATCAGACCATTTTAAAAGTTTAATCCATAACAAAATTTTACTTTAAACCCAGAGTTATTTAACCCTTTACTTATTATTATTTTATTTTAGGAAATATAGAAAAATATCTACAAAAATTTATGTCTGTGTTTATTTCTACTTTTCCTTTCAACTTTATATATACACCTGGGTCTCGTTTTACCGATAGATAGGTTCCTCAGAAAACATGCACAAATGAAATCGGGCAAAAATAGACATAACTTACCTTGAAAAGGGGGGATACGGACTGTGATTTTTCATAAGTCACGTAAAAGCAAATCACCAATGTAAAATTACGTTAAAATTCGTGCAAGAAAAATAAGGAAATAAAATATGACTAATAAAAAATTTCAAATTTGAAAAAAATTGATACAAGACAAACTTTTAACTATAATATTTAATTTTATTCAAAATAATATATTTTTATGCATAATTTACAGTACAGTAATTTACATTTTTTTATACACGTTTTAATTATTATCGCTATTTGCAAACTGGTGAAAAAATCAGATTCTACACATGGGAAATACAACTAGCACCAACTTCACTCTCATATTGTGTTAATTGTTTTCTGGTGATAACATAATTAGTAATTAATCTTTGAGACGATGATTTTATTAATTGTTTATGAAGCTCGCGATATCCAGACATACAACCATTTAGCTCTCGTTGGAATTTAAGAGCACATTCATGATTAGTAACATTAATAAGAAAATAATTAAAAATAAACTTGTGGACACTAAATGATTAATAATTGATCACGTTCTTTTTTAAAAAGCAAAAACAGAATGTGTTTAAAATGCAAAATTAACACGCACAATGTTTGAACAAATTTTCATTATAATCTTGTAAAATTTAATGTGTGTATACATAAAATGTGGAAATCATGATTTTAATTTCATTATTGCATAAAATTTTACTATTATAAAGCACTGAAAATATTGAAATTAATAAAATGAAAGTCGAATTCCAATAATGTGCTATTACTTTCAATATAACATAAGTGAGCGAAATTTATTATTTAAAGTAATAGCACATTATCGGAGTTCGACTTCCGGTGAAACATGAATCGCGTAACTTTGAAATCGTGTTAAATAAGTCTGCACAAAAAGAGACCCAGGTGTATATGCACACACACTAAATTAGTGTGTGTTCTGTAATCCAATTGGTTACATTGCTTCGGTCTGAGGGAAAAGGAAAATAGAAATGAAACACCTTTTTAACAATATTTACATATACACCTGGGTCTCTTTTTACGCAGACTTATTTAACATGATTTTGAAGTTATGCGATTCATGTTTCACTGGAAGTCAAACTCCAATAATGCGCTATTACTTTAAATGATAAATTTTGCGCACTTACATTATATTGAAAGTAATAGCACATTATTGGAATTCGACTTTCATCTTAGTAATTTCAATATTTTAAGTGCTTTATAATAGTAAGATGTTATGCAATAATGAAATTAAAATCATGATTTCCACATTTTATGTATACACACATTAAATTTTACAAGATTATAATGTAAATTTGTTCAAACATTGTGCATTTTAAATCACATTCTGTTTTTGCTTTTTAAAAAAGAACATAATCAATTATTAATCATTTAGTGTCCACAAGTTTATTTTTAAAAGGTGAGTAATAGCAGTGGGCAAAATTAAATTTGACAATTAAAATCTGATTTTTAATTGTAATTAACAATTTAAAAATTACTTACGGTGACTTGAAATTAATGTGATGTGAAATTTGATTTTTAAATAATTGAAAATTAAAGACAAAAATAAGAATTTAATTTTTAGTTGTTAGTTTCATAAACAATTAATAAAATCGTCTCAAAGATTAATTACTAATTACGTGTCACCAGAAAACCATTGACACAACATGAGTGTGAAGTTGGCGCTAGTTGTATTTCGTCTTGTGAAAAATTAATTTTTTACCAGTTTGCAAACGAACCTGTTTTTCGGCAAGTAGCGATAATAATTAAAACATGTATAAAAAAATGTAAATTACTGTACTGTAAATTATGCATAAAAATATATTATTTTGAATAAAATTAAATATTATAGTTAAAAAAAGTTTGTCTTGTATCAATTTTTTTCAAATTTGAAATTTTTTATTAGTCATATTTTATTTCGTTATTTTTTTTTTTGCATGAATTTTAAAGTAATTTTACGTTGGTGCTTTGCTTTTACGCGAATTTTGAAAAATCACAGACCGCATCCCCCCTTTTTCAATGTAAGTTACATCTATTTTTGCGCAATTTTGTTTGCGCATGTTTTCTGAGGAACCTATCGCGTGAAACGAGACCCAGGTGTATAATGAAAACAAAGTTCATATCTAAAACTATGTACTCATCAATCTCTTTAGAGATCTGACAGACATTTGAGAGTTAACAGGATGAATAGTGATCTGCAATTTTGAGATAAAGAATTCAACCGTTGGACTGTAAGTACATAATGCACCATAAACACCAAGAATGCTATCTCAAATGAGACACTATAAGCTACTATAACCCATGATAAAAGACAATGCAAAATTATTGCAAAGCCCTCTTCCATGGAGGGACTGGAAAATACTAAACTATGCCCTGCTTCTTTTGAGTCTTATGAGCTGGGAAATACAAACTATGCCTTACTTCTTTTCTTTGGAGACTTAGAGGCTGGAATCATGGCAGGACTATGTTAACTGCTCTATGACAAACAATACAAAATACAAAAAATCAGTTGGAGCAAATAGTGGAGATAGAACACCCTCAGAATTGCATGAAAACATTGCATCCTCAAGCCAATGACAAAATTCTCCATCATCAAAACTGAAAATACAGCTAAACAAACTTCAACAGCCAAACACCAAATCTAACCTCCAAAGTCATCGATTTTCTATTTAACTCCAAACATAAATGCCTCCAAACATACATGAAAATTACTATTTTATAATCATCGTCAATAATACTCTTGTCACATATTTCATAGTAATTTTTAAAATTAATTCTGCATAAAATGCATATGACAATTTTGAAGTGATGATCACCAATATGTGATCATCATTAGCCATATGTTGGGTGCCATTTGTAACGGGATGGGGGGTATCGAAAGAATGAAGTGAACCTGGGGAGGTAGCAAAATCATCATCAACCCCAAGTAAATACAAAATCTCTGAGAGATCAGCCAGCTAACTCAGAAGAGCAACTAAAATATAATCAAAAGGTGTTTTTAACAAAGTAAATCATAAATGATTATCTTTTTATGGGCATATACATCTGAATAAAATAAAATAAAAACGAATACTTATAACTAAATAAATTGTAAATACTGATAAATAAAATATGACTATATCTGAATGAATTATAATTGTTTATATACCATATACATCTATACCTGAATAAATATTAAAGACTTGCATATAATGTACATCTATTTCTGAATGAATTATAACTGTTTATATTGTTGATATACAAATAAGTTTATACTTGAGAGAATTAGAAAGGCTGAGCTATTATATATAGCTATAACTAAATAAATTATAAATGCTCATAAATAAAATGTCTATATCTGAATGAAGTATAACTGTTTATACACCATATACGTCTATACCTGAATAAATATTAAAGACTCGCATATAATATACATCTATATCTGAATGAATTATAACTATTTATATTGTTGATATACAAATAACTGTATACCTGGAAGAATTAGAAATGCTGAGCTATTATATATAACTATAACTAAATAAATTATAAATACTCATAAATAAAATATGTCTATATCTGAATGAAGTATAACTGTTTATATACCAAATATGTCTATATTAAAGGCTTGCATATAATATACCTCTCTATCTGAATGAATTATAACTATTTAATTAATGCAAATTCTTCAAATATTCACAATATTAAATTACTTTCATGGCAACAATAAATGCTAAAATATAAAGCAAAATTTTTATTTCAATTTCAGACTGATATCAAGAATATTTTATAAACAAAAATTTAGTTCAAAATATTAATAATAATAAACATTCACAAAACAAATCTATATTTTAATAATTTTTTTTAAAAACAACATAAAAGTAGGGTTTAAATATCATTCACAATGAAAAGTATGTGCTTCAATATGCAACCATGGAAAATATTTTTATTTTTTTTTAATAAAATCTTGAAGACTTAATCTGAATTAATAACATTGTACTGTCATAACTAGACTTATAGTTTCATATATATATATGGGAATGAAAAACAATTTTAATTAGAAATGATAGTAAAATATTTATGTACTATTTGCAATTGCATTTTGTGTTATATTTTTTGAATAGTTAAATTTGCAAACATAAACGTTAATTCATTATCATGTTTACAATTGCAGAAATTTTATATACAAGACTTTATATTAATAAAAGTTTTACTCAAAACAACAAATTTATATTGAACAATTTTTTATTAATAAGAATGAATAAATATTTTTAAAAAAATTCTCTTTTTTTGTTTTAATTATAGGTAATTTTCAAATCATTCAAAAAGACATTTTTATCTTTTTATTAAACATGTTAAATATATTTCAGTTTAATACTATTAAACTGAAAATGTCTTAATCCTAGGTTATTTGTTAGTTTAAATACTATTAAAAACCTTATCTTCCAAAGAGAATATATTCTAAAAATATTTTAAATAAGGCAATGTTAACTGTAAATATAATCAGAGGAGATCTACTTTAATGTCATTCTGCAATGTTTCTCAAACTGATTGATATAAAAGTTTGAATCTTTAGAAACATTTGCAGTCCACCCCCTCCGCCAAAAAAGAAAACATTTTTAATAGAATCATATATATTTAGTTTATTTAAATATTTTTTTATATTTTTATTATAATATTATTTAAAGAATTACAAATATAAAAATCCTAAAATGTGAAACACAAAACTTATTAATAATAATTAGAATCAAAATTAAATACTATAACTAAAGAGATTTTAATAATATGTGTTTGAATATTGCTACCCAAAAGTTCAAAATTGAATGAAATATTTTTAACAGCAATTCTTAGATTATTTTTTTCTTAATGTTTCCATTGATGAACAAAACTTATGTTTATTTATAATTAGTAATAATGATGGAAATGCAGTTTTCCAAAGATATATGGATGCCAATGGAACCAGGATATTTAAGGCTGTGTTTACCAATGAAGGATATTCTTGTTTAGTCAACAGGTTAAAAATTCTGACAAATCCTTATTACAAAATTTCAATTTAAGATTTGAATCTTTTTACAAACCATTAATTCTTCTTGAGATAATCACAGGAGATTCCTCAATTGTAGGGATGGAATGAAACCAGAATATTTAAGGTTGTGTTTACCAATGAATACCTTTTTTTTTTTGTTGACAGATAAAAAATTCTGATAAATCCTTATTACAAAATTTCAATTTAAGGATTGAATCTTTTTCCAAGTTATTCTTCTTGGGTCATGAGATTTTTAAATAGTAGAGATGGAGCAAATTGTATTCTTATCTAGTCATATTCTTTATTTTCAAATTTATTTATTTTTAAATTTGAATTGTGGTTAATTATTATTATGTTATTTTCTGTTGATATTAAAATATTATTTTCTTTAAGAAATTCATAGAGAAAAGTAAATATTTCTGTAGTATTATCTCTAAAACTTTTTAATCATGTATAAATTTGATTTTGAAATAATTGCAATTTTATGTTTAGGATTAATGTATTAAAAGTATAAAGGATTTGAACTCAGATTTTCAATCACCCTTCAACTATCCACACTATATTTTCCTAGCAGTGAAAAATTTAATTTTACTTTTTCGAACACTGTCATCTAAGAAAGCAAACATATTCAATTTGGACCAGAAAAATGAGATGTTAATGTGGAATTAAAACTTGTAATTCATTTTTTAATATTAAACTCATTTTAGAAATTTACCACGGAATAACCATCTTAAATTTGTGTAATATAAAGTGATTTATGAAGTCCAATTTTTGCATTTCCATCATTATTACTTTTTGTGAAATTAACTAAAACTTTTGATAACACTTTACTGATTCTTCCACATGTCAAAATACTAGGTTTTCTTTGGGGATAATGTAATGAACATATCTTGCATTTGGACAAATCTTTTTTTAATTTTTCTATAAAATCTGAAATCCTGACTGTCATGGCTGCAGCTCCATTGGTGCAAATCCTAATGTACTTTTATCATTCAAGCTCATTTTCTATAAAAAGTTATCACTTTTTCAAATATATTTCTTCCTTTGGTTGCACTGAAAAGATTTCCATCAAACAGCAGATCTTCATAAATTTTCAAATTATACAAGTATCTGACAAAAACTATAAAATTAGCATCATTTGTATTGTCAGTTGGCTCATTAAGTTGTATGGTAAATATATTACTTTGCTTGATTTGTGATAATAACATACACAATGCTATGTATCTTTCTTTTAACTGCATCATTGGACACCGGAATTTTTTAAAAAGAATTTGGTATTTTGGAACCATGGATAGTTGCGCAAATTTTTATTCCTGCTGGTAAGAGTAGATCGTTAACATTTGTATAAGTTGTTTTTTTGTTTTAGCAATTAGTAAAGTAATTTTTAAAGAAACTTTTACTAATTTATCATTTAATTTAGTATGGTTTGAAAATAATGCCATTTTAATTCTTCAGCATTTGTTTCAAAAAATTCACTTCTCTTAAATTCATTATGCATAATATCTAATGTCAACTAAGTTTTTTAAATCTCATACAATCGTTTGAAAACTGTTTTTGACAAGCACACATAAATTTGTGTGAGTCATTATATAAAGGCACACATCTGTATTAAAATAAGAAGGATCATATTTACAAATTTTTTCACATGGCATTTTCTAACTCTTACCACCTGATGTTGAAAATAATGTTGATGGGTCTGCCAGTTCTGATGAAATACGACACACTATTGTTTGCAACTTAGATTGTTTGGTGTCTTCAGTGCCTTTGACTGACTGACCTTTACAAATTCTTTGTTTTTATTAACTTCTTATTCATCTTGGGATTAAATTTTTAATGAAAAATTATCGAACACTCTAATACAAGTGATACTCATTACAGATTAAACTAATAAATTGCACAAACAAAGATATTTTCCAGTATTTATAGTGCTAATGTATATGAATTGAAAAATAAACAAAGTGATTTTTAGATTGTGCTACATAGCATAAATTGTAAATTTTCACATCAAAATTTAAAAAATATATCTGGATATAAGAAAAAATCTAATTATCTTTTAATTTAAAAATTTCAAATTTATTTTTGCATTTCTCATTGAAAAGATTTGGCTCTCAGTTTGAGAAATTCCGTGGTATAGCAATGAAAATATAATTTTTTCAATGTATATATATATGTTTTCATAAAAGTACAAAATCAACATTATACATCAACTATAGAAATAAATTGAGATCCTGCTGAATCTCACTGCACTCGTTAAAATACGTATATGACAGCCAATCAGAATATCATAATAGCCATCTAAACAACAATCAAATCCAAACACACAACAAAGATTTTACGAGAAAAGGGCAGCCACCCTTATCTCAACTTTTTTTCCTATTTATCTAAGCCAGTCATAAGTATTTAGATCTGAAAGTTTGAAGCTTTAAATATCTTCTCAAATAACTCACTGAGTCAAAATCATAAACATACAACGCGAAATACTATGATTTACAACATAGCAGTTTTTAGAATACATAACAAGCAGTAAAGTATGTAAATAATATTTTAATTTGCGAAGCGCAGATAATTGAAAATTGAAATAAATTGAGATCCTGCTGAATCTCACTGCACTCGTTAAAATACGTATACGACAGCCAATCAGAATGTCATAATAGCCATCAACTATAGGTAGAATGATTTTAAAAAACATTTCAGATATGCACTAATTTTTATTGTTTATTTATATATATATTAAACAATCTATTAAAATATGTTTATACTTTTTGTTCTCTTCATTTTATCCTGTTTTCAAAATTTTCATGGATTTTTTACTCTTTCTTTCTCCTATCTTAGCATAGAATTTAGAAATAATTATTTGATATTAACATGAGACATTTTTTTTGTAACAAAATATATTTTCCAACCACTATAAACATGAACTTAGAATACTTTCAATTGTTAATGCATTCAGTTATAATCTAAATAGTTATCAGATACTGAAAACTAAATTTTGATATTATCATTATCATACATTATTTTAATTTTCACTATTTAAGGTAAAACATTTGCATGTATGTTATTTTATTAATTAATTACTATCTATTTTAAATCTTTATTTTAACAAATGTTATAAAACTAATAGTTGCAAAGAAAATTGAGAATTATTTTGGACAGCTTGATAAAGAATTAAAAAATGGAAACAAGGAAGAAGAGAAATTTATGGTAGTTCTTTTCAGAATTTTATATTATATTCAGGAGTTAAAGTGCCATGTTTCCTGCCCTCATAATATTTTTATCTACCAGCAGACCTGAATTGAATCTCTTCGGGGAATGCTTAGTTAAATGTAATTTGCTTTAGTGTATAAAAATAGCAATATTTGTACTTTTGGCTGATAGTATAATGTTTTTTCTGCAAACATATAAATAGCTTTTTTCTTTTTTTTGCTTATATATGTATACCATATCTGCATTGTTTATTTTTAAAATGCATTAATATTTGCTTTAGTTATATTTAGGTACATTCAACAATTTTCCAAATTTTAGCTTTGATATATAAAATAAC
Source organism: Epiperipatus broadwayi (assembly GCA_028023455.1). NCBI lineage: Eukaryota > Metazoa > Onychophora > Udeonychophora > Euonychophora > Peripatidae > Epiperipatus > Epiperipatus broadwayi. The sequence continues at coordinate 7,526,479 of JAQFVV010012431.1, read as the reverse complement.
TTTTAAAAAAAAAACATGATTGGACTTGAGTTTTCTTTAGTATATTTTATTGTAAAGATACATTTTGACTATTTTAATAATTATTTTCAGTCTTCAAAAAAATATGATAAAAAAATAATGATAAATGATATAATTAATATTTTTATATCTATATATACAAACAAAATTATCAAAAACATATATTAATTTTTTCTATTTTTTTGAAGACTGAATATGGCTTTTAAATAGTCAAAATGTATCTATAATAAAATATAGAAATTTCTTGGAATTTATGGGATTTTTTTTTAGAAGTTATATTTGCTTTAGCTAGATATTTTTTTGGTTGCTGTATGTTTTCTGCCATTTGCTTCCTAATTGGTCTATCCTTTACCATATCCCAATCATATTTGACATGCCTTCCCTTTTTTCTTTCTCTCCACCTTGGCTGATATGTAGACATTGAAAGCGGTGAGTGCGATATAATTGCGTATTAAGTTTTTTTGTTTGTTTGTTTGTTTTTTAGCTTTTCTCCCCTTTTATACATTTTTTTTTTCATTTCTCACTTTTTTATTTTTCATTTTAGTCTTTAAGCACTTTTACCCCACTTTTTACTCTTTATCTATTTTCCATTCAAAAAAAAAATTATATATATTTTACATATATATGCTTAAAATGTGTTGTGTGTATCCATATCTTTTATCCCTACCCATCTTCAAATATTTTCCCTGAAGAGATTTTTTAAAATTTTATCTATAAAATAAGAATTTTTGATAATTTAAACCAGCCATTTATAATAAATTACAAAAATTAAGTCATATTTTTATCTTTAAAAAAATGGGGTTGGTGCAAAAGTTCAGTTTATTTTTCACTTCATTTATGTTTTTGAAAAATTCACACAGTTTTTATTAGTTATTATGTTTTTAAAATTCTTCAATAATATTATTTGTTTTATCTGATATTCTGTGTGATAATGTCAGCAATCATTATTTTAGGCATTCGCTTGGTTTAGTGATTTGCTGGTGGAACATGCTGAGATCTTCTGGTCCCTATTTGCCGTGGATATGGATGCTGCCCTAGAGGCACAGCCACCAGACACGTGGGACAGTTTCCCACTATTCCAGCTCCTTAACGATTATTTGTGTAATGACTGTAAGTTAAACTTTTTATATTGTTTTTATTTATTTTAAATAATAGTTTCTATTTATTTATATATATAATAATATTATTAAAATTTGTTATTAATTGAATAATTGCTGTGAGAAGTAATGAATCCTGGTGAATTCACAAATTCAACTTTTATGAAATTGAAAATTTTATATGCATTGTGTTATATTTGTTTATATTTTTAATATGTTTTCTCTGAATGCATAATTTCAAACATTCATCTTATTTGGAACTTTGATAGCAAAATAATTTAGAGTAAAATTCAATTTATCTTTATTTTATATATTTATTTTTGATGATATTAAACAATTTAGTGATTTTATTTTTTTTTTTTTACATTCATAAAAATAGGGTTTCATGAATTTTACCTATTGAAATTTTTGCTGATAAATCTATTGTTATATATTCACCATTCTAATTCATTTTCCTCTATAATTTTTTCAAAAAAAAAAAACTTTATGTTAAAGAGAAAAAATAATAATTATGAAGAATATGATATTAAAAATAAATAGAAAAAATTAAATTATTAAATATATAATGAAGTGAAATACTGAATTACAATACCTTTTTGTGTGTGTGTGGATATATAATGGTAAATAAAAATGTATGCAGAGTCATTAAAGATTAAAAAACAAGTTATTTGTGAAAACGCATATTAAATTATTATCATCCTCTTTAGTTATCTGCCAAAAATCTGGTTATATATATTGAACAACCATTTTTAAGTCTTTCTGGGGGTTTTTTCCTAGTATCTTTTTTTTTTTTTTGTTAACATCATTAATAAATGTGTTTCCCCCCCCCTCTCATATCCCATACAGCAATACCTTTCAGTTTATCTACTTTTATACATTCACCCATATTACTTCTCTTTCCTCAAAAAAAAAAAAAATCTTTATTCATTTACTTTATTTAATATTTATATATTTATCTTATTTTAATGTATCTTTTTTTTTTTCAAATTAATCTCTCTTAAGATCTCTAATCATTTTTTTCTTCACATTACAATTTTTTTTTTAATAATCAGTATTCATCATCATGAGTTTCAACTATTATCGATTCTCTGCAGGATGAAGGTCTCTCTAAGTTCAATTCATCTTCTCCAATCTCTACCCTCTTCTGCACATCACCTCAGCACATTTGTTTATTTCATCCATCTATCTCACATATGGTTTTTTTTCTAAGTCTTTTACAATCTGTTAGAATATAGTTTAAGAAGATTTCAACTGTCCATCTATTATCATATCTTCTAGCAATATGTCCAGTCCAACTCTTCTTCAATCTTTTAATTTTTTTTAATGATGTCAGTAACACCTGTTTGTTCTCACCTATGTATTTCGTTTTCAGTCTCTTCTTGTTATTCCTAACATACATCTTTTCATACTTTGTTAAGTGCACTGATGTTTCTAATTGCTCTTATGTTAAGTGTCCAGGTCTCAGATCTGTAAGTATGAAGTGGTAGAACACATCTATTAAAAATCTTCCTTTTCAAACACATAGGTATATATTTCTTTTTAATATTATGTTATTTTACCAAAAGCATTCCAATCAAGTTTAATTCTATAAATTAATTTCTTCCATTATGTTTCTATCTGTAATAATAATCTGACCAAGATATTTATAGTTGTTAACTTCTTTTAATTCATCATTATCAATCTCTTTGTTTTCCTCTTTTGAAAAAATCCATTGAACATTGCTTTAGTCTTTTAATTTTTATCATTAATCCTACTTTTTTACTTTCATCTGATAACTTTTGCAATATTTCCTGAAGCTCTAAAACATTATTTACAAAAACATCTAATATCATCAACCAAATCTAGATGACTTAAACAATCTCCAGTTACTTTTAGTCCTTTAGCTTTCCATTTTAATTCACAAATTCTTCTTGCAGGAAATATGGACTCACCTTGTCTTACACTCTTCTCAATCTTAACCTTTCTAGTATTATTATGTAATTTAATTATTGCTGTTGCATTTTTATAAATATTCTTCAGAATATGACAATAGTCTGGGTTTATACCTTGATGATCAAATGCCTTTTCATAATCTACAAATCCAAAGTGTAATGGCAACTTATATTTATTGATCCTGTTTATAACTTCTCTCAATATCTGGATATGATCTACTGTATTTAAAACACTTTTAAATCCAGCTTGTTCTTTGGATTGATTGAAACCCAATGTTCTCTGTAGACGAGTTGTAATTATCTTGGTAAAAATTTTGTATAAATTGATAAAAGGCTGATAGGTCTGTAATTTCTAATATCTTCTTTATCACCTTTTTAAAATATATAGTTGGAGAAGAAGAATGACGAATGAAGATGATTGTGATTCCCTGGAATGAGGTACAGGCGAATCAGATCAAAACCTTATGTGACTTATTAATAATTTGACATATGCCAGCAATGCTATCATAAGAATATAAAGTCATTGAATTTAAATACTAAAATAAAGCCTTAAATGGTTTAACAAATACATAATGATATGCTAAAATAATCACCCATGTAAGATAAAGTCATTTATCATAAGTTAAACTATAATTAATGAAGCGTGCATTTCTCACCCTTCTTGAATCAATACTATTTTGTTTAAATATATAAAAAAAACTAAAATTTATGCACTTAAAAGTACGAACAACAAAATAGAATTTGTTCACTAGTCTTTTTGGCGATGATGATGAATAAAGAAATTAATAAAACTGACGGACACCAATATTCACCCCAGATTGCAAAGTATTTATACATTTTGTATAATTTTACGGTAAAATATATTTTTGAAAATAGCATATATTCATTTTAAAAGAAAAACTCAGTCTTACAAACTATTTAGAAATAAATAACCAGAACTCATTAATCCCCTCCCCCCTTTATTTTCCACAGCGGGATGTAAAAGAAGTTTGTAAGACTGGGTTTGATTGGCATTTACAAATAAAATTAAGTGAAAAATATCATTAGAAATAAATTATAACAGCACTAAATTATTAAAATAATAAGAAGCATGAGTTGGATGAAAAATTTTATAGTAGTATTAATTTGGATAGTAGAGAATTGATACAAAGAAAATAATTATTAACATACTCGCCGATTGGCAAATTAAAAGAGATTCAAAATAAAGAGTACATTAATTTTAAAAAATTAGAGGTTAGAATTTAGGTACTATGATTATAATGACTGGGCTTGTTACCTCAGGATTGTATGGAATACAGTATTGACGAATCTTCTGTGACAGGCGACACTTTTTGATTTAAAACCTGTCTTTTGGCCTCGGTGGTTCTTTGATGGCATGGGCACACTTGAGTAGTAGGAGCTACATCTTGCATGGCGAAGAGTTGAGCTGAAGACGGAGGGGAAGGCGGCTTAGGCCCCTCAAAAATTAAACAGACGTATGGTCGGCTAGCAATGTTTTACCAAACTCTGACACAATAGGTTTTTAGCCCTATTTATGTCAGTTTTTAGCTATTCAAAGAATGTTTGTTTTAATTAAACTTCTTAACTCTAATTAATCTTTAATTTACAGAAACCTTTTCTCTATTGTTAGTAGAGATGCAATCGTTAGATAACTGTCCAAAAATAAATTCAAATCAATTTCCAGAATAGTAATGGATTTGATAAAAACGTTAATAGCTAACTAAAATCAATTAGCTTTGTTTTAGATTTTACTTTAATTTAAAAATTCCTTTTAAATCATGAAACAAACTGATGTTCCCACCCCTTTAATTATTCTTGGACAGTTAACGACTGCATCTTTAATCTTGAATTTTTATGTAGTTTTATGATGAAAAATAATTACAAAGTATTAAAAATAAAAGTGGAAAAAAAATACAATTTTAAAAGACAAAAAATTATTTAGTATTTTTAATTATATATATGCTCCTGTAATACATGTATATATCTGAGTCGCATCTATAAAAGTTAATATTTAAAATATTTAAAGAAAATTTTTATTTCAGATTTATATTTATAAATCTCATAGATGCTTCTCAGAAATATATGTATAGTTTATATACATATGACAAAAAAAAAATAGGAGCAGGATGAAACGTGGGCTGTGGTAGAGCAGTGAAACTCAATCTTAAACTAAGGTTGGCTGTTTCAATGTGTATGAAATATGATTGTATTGATATAATGTTTAAATTTTTGTAGATCTGGCGAACACTGCTAGGAACAGTCAAAACTATAAAATTAACAAATATATTTTGCTTTAAAGTGTAAGAAGAGTGGAATGTTATTATTATATGTAATATATTAAAAAAGCAAAAATAAAGAAGGAAAGAGGAAGAGAAACTATTGAAGATTATATTATAATATAAAGAATTATTAACTCTTTCTTTATATTATAATATAAAGAAAGAATTGTTAACTCTTTCTTGACACAGTCAGATTTTTGTTTCAATCCAAACTGAAACTGCTTTTTATAGCAAAAACTGTTAAAAGCAATTTCAGAAATATAAGTATAGTATAGATGCATATATTGTTTACCTGTTTTTATTAATTGTTAGGAATATATATATATATATGATTAATTTGTAAAGTAAAATGTATGTCTATACTATGTGTGTGTGTGTAGTTTGTGGTAATATTATATATTGTAAACCAAATATAAATTACTATTCACAATTTTATACAACCTGTAAATATATAGTAGATGGAAGAGGGGGAGAGTTTGCTGTACTGTAAAATAAATGACTTTATTAAAGGTTTTTATAATTTTGTTCATATTAAAAGTAATGTAAATTTGAAATATCTGAAGTCATAAGAAAGTTTGTGAGGAAGTTAAAAAACGTTGTTGATTAGTGAAAATATATTTTTAATTTTTTTTTTATTATGAAATGAATATTTTAAAAAAAGTTTCTCTCTTTCAGATATAAAATCTTTGATTTTTTTCTTTTTAAAAAAAAACATCCAAAAATGTCATGTTTTCCACTATCATAGTTGTTTTGTATTTTATAGATTGAAAAAAGTAACTTGTTGCAGATTTTTATTTTTAAATTTATTCTCTCAAAATATTTAAAATTTACACATTTGTAAAATTTATGATGCTTTAAAAAAAAAAATCTGTCTTTTTAAATATATATGTAACCATAACTTTTTGGCTTATAAGTATAATTGTTAACTGACCTAAATAGACTTATCTTTTTTATCAAATGAGTTTAATTGCTGGATTGCAATGCAAAAGAATGGGGGGGGGGGATTTACAGGATCATCTGTAATACTAGTAACATTGAGTTTTGGTAATCACAATTATTAAAATATAAGCCTTAATACAAAAGATATAAAAATTTTCTAAATAAGTGATTTAAATATCAACATTATTAGATAATAGAGATAATCTGTTATATTATATAATCAAACAATCTCATTTAGTAAAAACATTACAGTTTCAATATTCAAAAAGATAAAAGATTTAAAAAAAAAAAAAATTATGAATTTCACACAAAAAATATCAACACATTTGAGATGGTAATTGATAAATATTATATGTTATGATTTTACACTATCAAACTATAAAGTAAACTCAGCAAATATAATATTTTGAGTTTGAATCCTACAATGCATAAGTTAGCTGTTTTGAAAAAAAATAATTTTAATATATGTGTGTGTTTATAATTACAGTATGTGAATTTTTAAGCAAAAATTTAATTTACAAAACATTTATTTTTATTATAAAAACAATTGCAGTATGTGAATTTTTAAGCAAAAATTTAATTTACAAAACGTTTATTTTTATTATAAAAACAATCATCCAACAAAAATAAAAATGTAAAATATTATCATTAATGGAATTTATAGAACAACTTTTTTTTAGTAATATTTTTAAAATATTTTATCTTTTCAAAAAATAATCAGTAAAACAGAACTGGATAATATTGTGCATTTATTCTAATAATAAAAAAAAAATTAAATGAAATTTTATATATGTTTATTTTCCACAATTCTATTTTTTTTTCCAAAGAATTTGATGGTTTTTTTTTTTTTTGTAGCCAATTTGAATAATGGTCGTTTTCATCAACATCTTAAAGATGTTTTTGCTCCATTAGTGATCCGCTATGTGGATCTAATGGAGTCATCCATTGCACAGTCCATTCACAAGGGGTTTGAGAAGGAAAAGTGGGAAATGCATGGGTATGTATTTTTTAAGTGATTTGATAAGTTATTTTTATGCAATATTCGCAAAGTACTGTTCAAATTTATTTACTTAATTATTCTTTTTATTGTTCAATTTTTTTTTTTTTTTTTAAGGATCAAAAAATTTAATGAGACAATCAATGTTGCTAATTATTATATATAAAAAAAAATTATAACGTTTTCTGATTATTATTTTTATTACCTATATTTAATTATTTTTTTAAAAAAATCAAAAAATTTAATGAAACAATTGTTGGTGTTTTTTTCTTTTCTAATTAAATTTTATTTTTACATAATGAAATTCATAGATTTGTCAACAAACTTATTATTTATGAATGAAGGATTTATCACAAGATAAACAAAATAGTCAAAAATTATTTAATTGGACAATGATTTTTTTATTTCCATGAATAAATTGAACTTTGATAATACAAAGCTAAATTCACTGTGATCTGTTTTGTAAAGTTGGATTTTATATATATAATTGGTAGATAATGCAGTTAAACTATGAATGAAAAATTCTTTATGTAGAATAGCATTGGTGATTTTTTCTTCAACTGGATCTGGATACCTAGAAAACTGAATCTATCAGATTTGTTAATTTTAAATATTTGAAATTGTCTTCTATCAAATATGAGTTTATGATATCATAATAGTGATTGAACCATTAGATTTTGCTGATATTGAGAAATAGGTAGCAGAAACATGATCATAATAGTTATATATTGATTGATTATAAATGACAAATTGAAGTATAGTATTTTTATATTTTTGATTTATAGATAAAAGAAAGTGACAAAAATCTATCTGCTTGATCTGTTTTATGTGTGTCTCCAAATATAAACTTCCATTTCAGAGTCATTGTGATTTTAGTTCATTTTTGTAGATTATTTATTGCTATGATAATATTTAACACAGCATTATGCTGTTGCACATGCGCTTTGAAGATTTTAACTCGCATGTGCAACAGCGTAATGCTGTGTTAAATATTACAGTTTACAAACATCGCACTATAAAAAATGATTTATTTACATACATTTATTATTGCTATGATGTTATATTTTCCACAGAAGTTAGCTGAAACATAATAACTTTTAGGGTATTTTATTCACTAAACTTTTAGTAAATAATTAATTGATTATTCTTAAATGACTGCAATATTTGAGGTATGTTTTTCCAAATAATAAATATATTAAAATTTAGATATATGAGCTTTAAAATTTTGTCAAGTACAGTGTAACTGCAAACTACATTATATTTTGTTCCAAGCTCTCCTTGCACACAAACTTATATAACATATAATAGCTCAATTTTTTTTTGGCAAACATTGATTAGAATAGAATGTGTATTGTTTATTGAATTGTGAGTATACAGTCTTTTTTGACGTGCATATATATATATAATACAGTCACTTTTTTTATATATATAATATTCATGTATAAAAATTATAGTATAAACACAATTTTAAAAAAATAATAATACAATTATTAATAATATATTGAAGGGACACATTTATATATATTTTACTGATATGTGTTCACTCATGCATTCATTGAAGCAATAAGAAAGGAAAGAAAACTAATCTTATTTTTAAAATAAAGTAAAGAAAATGTCTGAATTTCTTCATTATTAAATATGTTCTGGATGAGATTTTTTTTAAAAATAGCTTTTTTCCTTTTATTGAAACATAATAATAGATCTTGTTATCAAGAAATTAGGATCTCTCTAATTAGTTTTATATTTTAAATTAATATTTTTAAAAAAGTTTTAATTATGTAAAATATTGCATATCTAATTTAGAAAGGATAATAAAAAAAGAATAAAGTGTATGCGCTTTCAACATAAATAGAAGAAATTTTACTAATATATATAATCATGTACAGAACTCCAAAATGGAAAAGCGGCTACTAGCATATTGTAAAATGTATTTACAGTTTTTTTGTTGGGTTTTTTTTTTTGTGATTGTGAATGGTGATCAGGAAAAAAAACTTTGCTGCTTGAATTTCATAAAATTTGCAAATAACAATTGGTTTTTTATTTGTTTATTTATATTTTTGTTTTTTATTTACATTTTTTTTAAGTAATGTATAATTGAAGTTGCGCAGTTAGGTATAGGTTAGTTTGCAGTTCCACTGTGCTACTATTTAGTAACCTCTGGCAATCCATATTAAGATTGTATCCATGTAATAATTAGGCCTTTTATATAGAATATAGAAGCATTTCCATATGAATGATTTGTAGTTATTTTTATTTGTTGTATTACATTACTTAGTACAAACCGTTAATAATCATTATCTGTGTTATACTTTCAGGGTTATAAGACATTTGAATTTAATCAACTCTATAAATATCAAAATATATTGTATGTTAGATTATTTTCCTTATTAATTTTTTTTTTTTTTCAAAAATTATTCAACATTTATTATTGATACATTTTGATTTAGATTTTGAAATATTTGAAATGTTTTATTATTTCTCTTTATGTATTTAGTTTTAATAAGTTGAGTAGTGTTAATATCGATAAGATTCTTTCAGAGACATAATTTGGTGATCCAAGTAGACAGCTTGAAATAAGAACAATCTTTCAAAAACTAAAGCAATCAAGATTCCTTGTAATTTATATACTTTATTGCAATTCAAATAAACGAAAAGTGTTTAGAATGATTATATATAGATAATTTATATATTTCTGGGAGAGAGAAAAATTTGCTGGAAATCAGGCTCTAATGATTATTTGTTTATGGATAGTGGTAGTGTTGATTTTTTTTTGGAGGGGGAGGTCATTTTATTATAAAATATTGAATATGATTCTGTTGGATCAATCATTTTTTATTGTAATAATTATAGATTTTAATCTCTTGATTTGAATAAAGAAGTTAATCATGGCCTTAATAGTATATAGAATGAAATATTTTCAATGAAATATATTACATGTTGATATTACATTAATATTAGATTAGGAATGATATTCGTATATTTTAATTATTTTTTTATAATAAATAATTGTATAACATTTAATTCTATAAAAATGTAATAATAATATTATATGTATTATGATAGATACTTTTAAATGTTTTCAAAATAAAAAAAATATTTATCTGTACATATATTTGCTTATTTAATGTTACTCAATTGCCTTTTTATTTAGTATAAAATTCAATATTTGATTCTTATTTTTGTAGCAAAAATGTCAGCTCAAGTATTAGAATATTTGAACAGTACTTTATTTATTGCTTTCCTATAATTATTGAAAAAAAAAATATTAGTAGATATTCTTGTGTAGGAGCCACAGTTTTCTTTGTATTCTTTTACAAAGCTTTGAGCTTTGTTGTAATTTGTGTTGCTTATTGTGGCAGATATGAATCTTAGATATTGTTAAAAGATTAACTCAGGGGGCAATTCTTCCTTATTTTATAAACCCTGTTTATTTCAATCTTTATTCTTCTCTCTCTCTCTCTTATCTAACTTTCTTAAATTTATATATGCAGGGTTAATACAATTTTTTTTGTTTTTCTATTTTTGTTAATATTTTATACACAATTTTTATTTGTAAACTGACATGCAATATTTTTACTGGCAATTTTAATTTTGGAAGGATTGTAAAATAAAGATGAAACTTGAGAGAGGGATAGTTAATGAAAAACTAACTTTGAAAACTTGGTTCCATTTTATTAGCATTGTAAAATGTGTTTGAGTTGTACTTACAACTATTATTATTTTAGAGGCAAATTATAAGATTTTAATTTAAATCTTTATTTTGCATGAATTAATACTATAAAATTATGAAAAAAATGCAGTGGAGAATTTTTTTATTGTATATAGGAATATGTTTACACACAAATACATATATTTATATATGTCAGATACAATAATATATAATAGAACAAAATACTATTATTAATTTTACAAAATTCAATATATCAACATATAAATAAATTAATAACAACTATAGCTAGCTTACAGCATGAGTGTCGTTTTCAATTGTATTTACAGTTAAAACTCAAAAATTAGAATACCATAAGTCAATATTAACATTCAAATGTGAATGGCTAACCTTCCATAATTTCTTTGTATTTGTATAATCATATTGTTTTTTCAATAATTTATCTACTATATTTATAAAATATGCCAGTTTGATCTTTCTTTTTCCTCAAACCAATGTGCTTTTATTGTCATGCATGGTTTAATGCAGTGATAAAATGGCAGACCCTAAAATTCAAAGTTTTTAGATCACAGCCAGTTCTGTCACATCTGCTGTTCAACCTTCTTGGGAACTCTCAAACAATAAATCGTTTGATTTTTTATTTTTTAATGTTTTGATTTTGGATGTAGAAAAGTGATTTAAGGAAATGAAAAATCAAAGAGGCTAAATATGAAAAGATAATTTGTTGATTAAGCAATATAATGGTATAAATAGAAAATCAGCTACAACAGGAAATAGATATTAGCTAGGAACAGTTCGGCTTCATGCCAGATAGAGGAACCACAGATGCAATCTTTACACTATGGCAGCTTATTGAAAGGCACAGAGATGTCAACCAAGGAATTGTTCTAAATATTCATTGACTTGGAAAAAGCATTTGACAGAGTGCCTAGAGATGAACTTTGGAGATGCCGCGGGGAAAAGTTGTTTCTAGAAAAATACATCTGCCTGATCCAAGATATGTATCAAGGTTGTCAATCCAGTGTGAGATGCAGTGCAGGAGAAACAGACTCACTTCAGGTGAAAATGGGTGTGCATCAGGGATCAGCTCTGAGTCCCCTACTATTTAATATCGTCATCGATGTTCTAACAGAAGATATCCATACAGAAGTACCCTGGACCATGATGTATGCCGATGATGTTGTGATTGCAGCCAAAGACATCAAAGAAGCTCAGGGTAGAATAGAAGAATGGAAGAAAGCACTGGAGGAATGAGAATTAGCAGAAATAAAACTGAAGTGCTCTTTTGTGGAAGTGGTAGAGAGAGCATTATGTTAGAAAGAAAGAAGTTACCTGAGGCTGAATAAGGATGTTATCACTGGATGGAGACGTTGTGGGGGGGGGGGGACTCAAGCTGGATGGAATAATTGGAGAAGGGTCTCTGGGATACTCTGCGATAGGAGAGTAGGAACAAGACTGAAAGGGAAAGTTTATAAAACTGTGGTGCATCCAACACTAATGTATGGAGTAGAAACATGGCCAACCACTAAGAAAATAGAAGACAAACAATGTATAGCAGAAATTAGAATGCTTATATTCGCCTCGAGTTTGACTAGAAAGATCAAGGTGAGAAATGACATAATACGAGAAAATATGAAGGTGAGGACGATCAATGAAAGAATCAAGGTTGAGGTTGTTTCTACATGTTAAGAGAAGAAAATTATGTTGGAAGGAAGATTATGGAGATGGAACCACTGGGAAAAAGGCTCAGGGGCAGACCCAAGACCAGATGGATTGACCGAGTGAAGAGGGACCTGCAGGAGATGTCACTCAAGGAGGAAATGGCTTCAGACCGAGCAATCTGGAGATGAATGATCTGCACCAGCAACCCCACTTGAAGTGGGATTAATCAAGCTGTGGAAGAAGAAGAATTGTGTAAATATACTCAAATTATGGAAAATTGGCTATTCTCATCTAAATGTTAACATTGAGTGATTTTAATGAGGTTTTAGTTTTTTGAATGCTAACTGTAAATGCTACTAGGAATGGCCTTCAAGCTAAATGTTACTGTTATTTTTTACTTATAAGTTGCTATATTGAATTTTGTGAAATTAATTTCAATTTTTTGTTTTATATATATAGTATACTACATTATGCTTAAATTTTTAAGTAAAAACTTCAGTTAACTAATAATTAATACAAAATTTTAAATAATGTAAAGCAATGAATATAAATTCATATATATAACATATATAGTAACAAGTATTCATTTCAATTTTTATAGCTGTTAGACTATGTTGGATACTAAAACATTATTTATGTAGCTGATTTGTTATCTTTTGTAAATTTTATTTCACCTGTCGTAATTTATATAATTTTTTAATTATTATTAATATAAATATAATCTCCCTGGCAGTTCTGATAATTACCTTCTACTTGAAAGGAACTGTCTCTTACATATAAAATAAAATGAAATTATATTGTTGAATGTTCTATGTAATAAATTTTAAGTTAGGATCAAACAAGTATTTTGAGCAAAACAAGCATTGGGATTTTTATATAATACTATTCAATAGAATCACTTAAAAATTTAATGATATTAATTTATACCATTTCAAAAATCATCCATAGGCATCATATAATTGTTTCTTATTCTAGAAAGATGATTAACTTAGAGGAAGACCTTCCACTCTGCTTTTTTTTTTTAAATCACTTGACAGAAATCTTCCTAAGCTAGTGTATGAAAGTATTTTATTCTTTTATCTGGTTCTTATAAACTGAATGAAGATGTGTATTGTTTACTGCCTTTATTGCTTTTTTAAAAATTTGAACAAACAGTTAAGCACCATTATCTGAATGGAAAACATTAAAATGTGATTTCTAACAAGTCCTTCATTATACTTTCCTAATTGTCTTTCTACCAAACTGATATCCATTGAGCACAATAACTATATCTAACAGTTGTTAATTGTCTTGGCATATTAGTATTATTTACCAAAATAGCAGTTGCTTCTCAAATAGTTTTTTTATGATCTTCTTAGAACTAAACTTATTGGAGTGTTAAAATAATTAAAACAGGCATTGTAAATAAGTTAAAATTTATAAATCATAATACTTCTATATGGGTATACTTTACTTATTGATTTTCATTATTATTTAAGTTTATATCTTCATTAGGTTAAGTGACAAATTTAAAATGATAGTTTGATAAGTTAATCCTAAATGAAATTGGTCTTAATGATGTTTCTCTTTGCAATTCTACCTTCTTTTTTTTTTTTTACATTTAAAACTAACTTGGTTGTTTGATTAACATTTTTTAATCATAGAAGAATTGTAATAGTAATATGGCATACAAAAATTGTTTATTATAAATGTGTACTCTAATATTTCTCTCTGTTTATTTGAAATTTTTTAATATATTCAAAAACTGTTATGCAAATGACATAAATTAATATATTGATAGATATGTAAAACAAATTGTAGAACATTTCAACTATTTAATTTATAATTTTTTTTCTAATAAAAAGTATGAATGGCAATAATCCACTCCATATTACTCTACTATAGAGACATATTGAAAGCTTAACGAATGGATACTAGATATATTGCCAATCAAATCCCAGTTTAATTCTGACTAGGTCTCATTTATGAATAGTACCATATTTATTCTATGAGTGGTTAGATAAGTTGGTTGGGTTCAGAATCTTTTTCTATTTATTAGTTTGAATAGTATAAAAGAAGTAAAGGTGGATATTTGGTTATGTAGAATTAGCATTTCTCATTGATAAAAGTCAATTGCTTGACATTAGTCTTGGAATCTACATGGCATACCATATAATGTCTATTCATTATTCATGATTACATAAATATCTCTATAATAGTGATATTGAATAGATTAAAAGTATTAATGCAATATTAATATCTCAGCACAGGTAGATGTTGAGTTTAATATTAGAATAGGAGTCATTATTAATTGTATTTAAAGTATCTGTTGTTTTCAGGGATTGTAAATGCCTTAAAATTTGCAATGTTTAAAAAAATTTCACTATTCCATAATCAAACTATTTTGGTTTATAAACTTAGTATTTATTATCTGCAAAAACCATAGTGAAAATTTTCAAAGTATTAATACAAATTGTAAATAATAAAAATCCAAGAATAAAATCTGTGGGAAATCATAATAGCTTTGTTTATTATCTCATTTAGTTTCATTGCAAAATTTTATTTCTGTTGTATTCATTGTTGAGAAATAAATAGCGAGTTTACACAATTTACTCCAGAAGTTTTCGCTTATTTTAGTTGAAAGTAAAAATAACTAATTAAAGTTAAATAATTATTATGGAAATAATTATAATTGAAAACAAACTGTGGAGATTTATTTTAATAAAAATAACTAATGAAAGTTAAATAATTATAATTAAAAACAAACTGTGGGGATTTATTTTAATTGAAATAAAAATAACTAATTAAAGTTCAGTAATTATAATGGAAATAATTATAATTGAAAACAAGCTAAGTAAAGTTAAGAACAATCAAAACGGAATGGGAAAACATGCGATTAAGATTTCGGAGAGATGTAGCAGATAAGACTTAAACAAAAGAACTCAGGGAGATATAAAAACTGCGAGTGGAAAACATTTTGCACTTGTTACAGTTTTGTTTAACATAAAAAGTTGGATGCGTGTCAAGCTGTTAGAGCTATTTGCATCACAACTGTTTAATAATTGGTGTTTAGACATGTAGCCAAGTTCCATATATTTATCTAAATTTCTTGTCCTCGTTGGTGTTTATATATCGGATTGTATGTTCTTTTCTACCCCTCTGAAAAACTTAAGGGCAAAGACATGACAAGATTGGCGCAGTCAAAATTTTCGAACCTAATGAAACTTGAAAGAATAAGCCAGACGAGAAAGTCAACCGATATTATTGGAAACAAGTAAAATGTCATTAGGACAAAGCAGTATTCCTGAATTTAGTATTGAAAATGCCGAGGAATGGCCTTTCTATATTATGCTATTGGAAATTTTTTTCAAGTTGAATGGGATAAAATATAATGAAAAAAAAGTGGCCGCACTTTTATATTTAGCAGGACATAAAGTCATAGAAATTGTTAATAAATTATGGGACGGACCGATAACCGATGAAGTACAGTTTGAAGATATAGTTCAAAAATTAACAGACTATTTTAGCCTGAAACCGTCTAGACACTTAGCTAGATTAACTTTTAGAAATAGAAAACAAGCCAGGGAGGAAAAAATTAAAGACTATGATGTAGTATTAAAATAGTTGGCAAAAAAATGTGATTATGGCGAATTTTTAGAACAAGTTTTGCTGGATCAATTATTGTGGAGAATGTACGACGAAAGATTGCGACAGACGTTGTTAACAGAAAGTGACATCATAGAAAGTGGCTCTTAAAAAAGGGTTAGCATATGAAGCAATAATTGAGCAAGCCCTAGCTTTTAGAAACAACTCAGAAGAGACCAACAAAATGGCAGTTTATAAAATAGATCGAAGGCAGCAACCAAAGAATGAAAATATAAAGAGAGACAATATTAGCAGTGAAATGTTTCTGCTGTGGTAAAACTGGCCATGTATCTAAGAATTGCAAATGGAGAAAAGAAAACTGTTTTAACTGCGGTTTTAAAGGGCATTCAGCAGCTGTCTGCAAAAAACCACGTCAAACAAAATGTAATCCAGATACAAATGGTAGAATGTATAGTATTAACTATATAGAAACTAAGGAGCAAAGCATGGCCTGGAGAGATAGGACCATTTCGCAAGGAAAAATCGAGGTCACTAAACTACAAGAATTGGAGTCAAGGAACCAAGAATTAGCTGCCATGCTTGAGAGAAAGACGCAGTCTGAGTTACAACTCAACTTGCAGTTACAAGAACTGAAAAATTATAATTACAAAATGCAAAATGAACTGGAAGAATTTCAAGGAAGAATGCGAGCATTTCTAGTTGACAATATGAAAAGACAACTAAAGAACTATCAAAATAAGTGCACAAATTAAAAGAAGAACTTGAACAACAAAATTCAGAACTTAGTGGAAAATTACAAACCAAACTTTTTGAATGTCAGAGTTTTGAAAAATCAAATGAAGATTTAAAAAGTAAACTCACAATGTCAGAATTATCCGAACAGGTAGAGAGTTGGCAGCAGTGTGAAATGGAACTCCAAGAAAGGAGGGCCGTAGACACTTTCAAGGATTTTTTGGAAGAGCAGCAATCTTTGGACAGTGAGCTGCCAGAGACAAAAACCGAAGAACAGGGGAAAACCCAGAGTTTCTCCAAGCGGGAGAAAAAGGCACTCAAGGTGGCGAGGAAAAAAAGAGTTTAAACAAATTTCAACGTTATATCAATTAATCAAAAATATCAAGTGTTTCTCCAAGCTGAAAAAGAGAAATCACCCAGACCCGTATGGGATAAAAGAAAACCGCGCAGATTAGATGATTATGTGTAACATAAATAAATTCTAACTTCTGGAGTGAGGGGATGAAGTGTTGTATTTGTTGTTGAGAAATAAATAGCGAGTTTACAAGAGACAATTGAAATAAATAGCAAGTTTACAAGAGACAATTTACTCCAGAAGTTTTCGTTTATTTTAGTTGAAAATAAAAATAATTAATTAAAGTAAATAATTATAATGGAAATAATTATAATTGAAATCAAGCTGTGGGGATTTATTTTAATAAAAATAACAGATGCTATAAAAATAAATGCTTATTTATATATATGATTAAGTTTCAGTTGGAATGACGTTTAGTAAATTCTAGAAAATTTCATTGGCGTCATTCATTCAGACATTGTATATAGTAATTTAAAGTGACCGTTCTATTGTCACACCTTCTGTGCCAGTACTTTAGATTTGCTCATATATAAATATTTGAGTCGTAGGAATAAGAGGGATTCTTTTTATTCCTGCATAAATTCTATATCTTGTATTGGTCAGAGGGTATTCATTTATTATTTAACACTCACAAAGCGTTTGCACAATTGGCTTGAAAGGCCGATATTCGAATGTAAAGAAAGTTAAATAATTATAATGGAAATAATTATAATTAAAAACAAGCTGTGGGGATTTATTTTAATTGGAAAAAAAAAAAACTAATTAAAGTTCAATAATTATAATGGAAATAATTATAATTGAAAACAAGCTAATTAAAGTTAAAAACAATCAAAATGGAGTGGGAAAACATACGATTAAGATTGCGGAGAGATGTAGCAGATAAGACTTAAACAAAAGAACTCAGGGGGATATAAAAACTGCAAGAGGAAAACATCGCGCACTTGTTCAGTTTTGTTTAACAGAAGAAGTTGAATACGTATCAAACTGTTAGAGCTATTTGCGTCACAACTGTTTAATAATTGGTGTTTAGCCGTGTAGCCAAGTTCCATATATTTATCTAAATTTTTTATCCTCGTTGGTATTTATATACCCCTCTGAAAAACTTAAGGGCGAAGACATTACAATTTCAAAAATAAAAAACTTTTTTTTTTAAATATAAATATACATGACTTCACATTGTTAATTATTAAGATTAAATTTTTTTTTTTTTTAAAAAAAAAACAATATCAATTAATAATATATCAGTAAATATATGAAACACAAAACATTTTTAATCCAGCAAGATATTGCATTTTAAATAAAGAATAATCTTTTATACTAAATTATAGCTTATATTTAAAGAAAAACTTTAAATAATTTCAATTGTGTTATATTTTTGTGATGTAATAAATCTATATAAAAAAAAAAATAGTTTAAATACAGATTGTATAATAATTTTTTTAACAAATTATTAAATTAGTTTTCTCCCATATTACTATAGCTCTCCACACAAAAACTACAAACAGCTTTTGTTCATTTTTATATGGTCAAACAGATGATTCAAGTTTGAAGATAATAAATGAAATAATAGGGATTACAAGATTGAATAGCAAAGTAAATTAAAATATCATTTGTAGGAAAGTAGAAATTTGAGTGAAATGACTGCTACTTTTCTATAAGTCTAGAATACTTTTATTAAAAATAAGAATTTATTTAAGAATTATATAGGATACATTTATTAAAGAAAAGGGATAAAGTATTAGATTGCTAAATTTATAATAAATTTTATTATACATTATAATGGGAGGGGGGGGTATCTTTCGATTTTGTTTTAAATTGATTATTTTTAATCTATATATATATACACACACACTCTTAAGAACAATAATAGAATGTTGAAGATAAAAATAAAAAGGAAATATATGTACAAGAATAATTTTTGTCATAGTGGAAATACATTGGACAATGAAATAAATAACAAATGAAGCTTTTAAGGTGGAAATGAAATGGCCTTTTATTTAATGAGAGAAATTAAAAGCAAATTAAAAATGTTTGGAAGACTCCAATTTGTGAATGAAAATAGATTAGTGTAGTGTTTGTGAAAATGGCAGACATTTTTGTGCACTCCAGAAAAAACTAGAACTTATTCGAGAGGTTGTTTTTAGATCGCGCTCTGATAACTGAGGAATTTAATTAATGCATTGACGTAATGGCGATCAACAATTCCAAGAAATAATTGCTGATTACAAATATTTCTGGATAAGAGACATTGCCTTATTGGACAGTGTATTAATTGATTGTTGCAGTTAACAGAGAGCGATAAAAGGACTGTGTAACATCTAAGCAGAGCAGTAGTTGAGTAGCAGTATTTGAGTAGATGTCTGTTTAACAGCAGCAGAGATATCTCGCGTTAGTGCTTGCGGTTAATGACCAGCGCCCAGTGGAAATGTAGTTCACAGGTATAGCTGAAGGAGACCGCAGTGGAGATATTCAGAGCCTTCGTTGGAGAGCATTCGTTGCAGACCAATTCGTTAGAGAGCATTCGTTGCAGACCAATTTGTTGGAGAGCATCCGCTTGCAGACCATTCGTTTGGAGAGTACCCAGTGCAGAGAATACGGAGTATATTCAGAGCATTAATGGCAAGAAAACAGCGTGGGAATTGAACATTAGCGAACGTTATTGGATAGCCGCACAGTTGTAAGTGCGGATATAACATTGGCGCAGTCGCATTTGGAACCTTAAGTAGCGAATAAGTTAGACGGAGAAACCTGGGGAAAATGGAAATCCCAATTAGTAACGTTAATAACGGAAGTGAATGGTTAAAGTTTTCGTTGCAAGTTTATGTGATGAAACATCGGTGAAAGTTTGGAAATAAAACGTTTGTGCAGTTAACATCGGAAGCTGAGTTTACCACGCTTGTGCAGTCACCATTGAACGTAATTGGCGAAAAAGTTTCAGCAGCAGTTAAATCTTATATTTCTAAGTGAAATAACAGGAAAGTAAGAATATAAAAACAACACCAAGGAATAGCAACAAGGGTTTTTCTGGAGTGGAGGGAGGTGTAGTGTTTGTAAAAATGGCAGACATTTTTGTGCCTTCCAGAAAAAATAGAATTTATTCGAGAGGTTGTTTTTAGATCGCGCTCTGATAACTGAGGAATTTAATTAATGCATTGACGTAATGGCGATCGACAATTCCAAGAAACATTTGCTGATTACAAATATTTCTGGATAAGAGACATTGCCTTATTGGACAGTGCATTGATTGATTGTTGCAGTTATCAGAGAGCGATAAGAGGACTGTGTAACATCTAAGCAGAGCAGTAGTTGAGTAGCAGTATTTGAGTAGACATCTGTTTAACACCAGCAGAGATATCTCGCATTAGTGCTTGCGGTTAATGACCAGCGCCCAGTGGAAATGTAGTTCACGGGTATAGCTGAAGGAGACCGCAGTGGAGATATTCAGAGCCTTCGTTGGAGAGCATTCATTGCAGACCAATTCGTTGGAGAGCATTCGTTGCAGACCAATTCGTTGGCGAGCATTCGTTGCAGACCAATTCGTTGGAGAGCACGTTGCAGACCAATTTGTTGGAGAGCATCCGCTTGCAGACCATTCGTTTGGAGAGTACCCAGTGCAGAGAATACGGAGTATATTCAGAGCATTAATGGCAAGAAAACAGCGTGGGAATTGAACATTAGCGAACGTTATTGGATAGCCGCACAGTCGTAAGTGCGGATATAACATTGGCGCAGTCGCATTTGGAACCTTAAGTAGCGAATAAGTTAGACGGAGAAACCTGGGGAAAATGGAAATCCCAGTTAGTAACGTTAATAACGGAAGTGAATGGTTAAAGTTTTCGTTGCAAGTTTACGTGATGAAACATCGGTGAAAGTTTGGAAATAAAACGTTTGTGCAGTTAACATCGGAAGCTGAGTTTACCACGCTTGTGCAGTCACCATTGAACGTAATTGGCGAAAAAGTTTCAGCAGCAGTTAAATCTTATATTTCTAAGTGAAATAACAGGAAAGTAAGAATACAAAAACAACACCAAGGAATAGCAACAAGGGTTTTTCTGGAGTGGAGGGAGGTGTAGTGTTTGTAAAAATGGCAGACATTTTTGTGCCTTCCAGAAAAAATAGAATTTATTCGAGAGGTTGTTTTTAGATCGCGCTCTGATAACTGAGGAATTTAATTAATGCATTGACGTAATGGCGATCGACAATTCCAAGAAACATTTGCTGATTACAAATATTTCTGGATAAGAGACATTGCCTTATTGGACAGTGCATTGATTGATTGTTGCAGTTATCAGAGAGCGATAAGAGGACTGTGTAACATCTAAGCAGAGCAGTAGTTGAGTAGCAGTATTTGAGTAGACATCTGTTTAACACCAGCAGAGATATCTCGCATTAGTGCTTGCGGTTAATGACCAGCGCCCAGTGGAAATGTAGTTCACGGGTATAGCTGAAGGAGACCGCAGTGGAGATATTCAGAGCCTTCGTTGGAGAGCATTCATTGCAGACCAATTCGTTGGAGAGCATTCGTTGCAGACCAATTCGTTGGCGAGCATTCGTTGCAGACCAATTCGTTGGAGAGCACGTTTCAGACCAATTTGTTGGAGAGCATCCGCTTGCAGACCATTCGTTTGGAGAGCACCCAGTGCAGAGAATACAGTATATTCAGAGCATTCGTTGCAGACCATTCGTTGGAGAACATACGCAGCAGAGCATTAATGGCAAGAAAACAGTGTGGAAATTGAACATTAGCGAACGTTATTGGATAGCCGCACAGTTGTAAGTGCGGATATAACAATTAGTAAAGATAATATTTAATTGGGTTAGTAAGAAGAACAATTGACACAATAGGTTAGAAAGCTTTTAAATATATAAAGTTATCAGAATTTATTTCCATGTATTCATAAAAGAAATGGAATGAATGTGTAGAGATTTATAATTATGAATAAGTTAGAAAAAAATAAGTAAATTTTGATTTAATTAAGCATAAAAAATATATACACTATTAAATAATTAAATACTTCCCAATGCTATACTAACAATTAAAAACAAAATAGAAATTCGTATAACACTACAATATTAGTCAAAACAACAAAATTTTATTAAAATTCACACAATTATGGTTTCATCTATTAACAAATAGACCTTCTCAAATAAAATTCAATTAAACATACAGCATATATATACAAAACAAAATAGTTTTCCCATCATTCACTTCATCAACTAACTTTCATTTACATCATCAACTAACTTTCATTTACATCAGAGGATGTCTTCATGAGATTGATAGCCTCAGATTCAAAAAATTTTATCATCAAAGTTTCTTTTATTCTTTTCATTTCACTTTTTCATAAAAGATAACATCTGCCTTGTCAAATAATATTTTATGGCCTGTATTCAATTGAATGAATATACAAAGCTGAGTTTTGATATCTATTTTTAACTCTACTCTTTTGAACTTTAACCTCTTTCATTAAGACTTAATTTACTCTGACCTATATAAATTTTATGACAATTACAAGGTATCTTATAAACTACCCCAGGAGTAGATTCACAATCACTTAACTGTTTTGAACTTTTTAGTAGTGAATTTAAATTCAGGCCTTTTTTCCAGGCAATTTTCATACCACCCAATAAAAAATTATTATTATAAATGAATTTACTAATTGGTGCCTTATAGGGCAAAGAAATAAACTCTTTATTCACACTATCATTTAAATCTTTATTATTAACTGATTTATAGATATTTTTATTAAATATAATATTTCTAATAAATTTATGATTATATCCTAACTCCATATAATCAGAAACAAATTGACTCTTCTGAATATAACTATTATTTTCAAAATTATTAAATCTTTTATTTCTATAACAAAAATTCAATAAAGGTTTTTTATGAGTAAAAGGTTGATAACTGTTTGGCCTTATCATATTTTTTAAAATTTTTGCATTAATAAAATGACTTCAGAATAAAATATTATAAACATTCTCCTTTGATGTGCACTGGAAGACAAATGGAAGTTTTTTTTTTTTTTTTTGATAGATTGAATGCTTTTGATTCTAATATTAAATTTACTATTGAGAGAAATATATTTGAATTTGATAAGTTTAAATTTTTAGATTTAAGTATTGATAAAGTTGACAATGTTTTATTTTATAGTCATTTTATTAAAGAAAAAATTTAATAAGTATGATATGACCAGACAGTTATCATAAGAAAATTTATTGAATTTTTATTATTGAAATAGAAGGTTTAATAATTTTGAAAGTAATAGTTATATTCCGTGGAGTCAATTTGCTTCTGACTATATTGAGTTAGGATATAATCATGAGTTTATAAGGAATATTATATTTAATAAAAATATCTATAAAGCAGTTAATAATAAAGATTTAGATGATAGTGTGAATAAAGAGTTTATTTCTTTGCTTTATAAGGCATCAATTAGTAAATTGATTTATAATAATAATTTTTTATTGGGTGGTATGAAAGTGGCCTGGAAGAAAGGCCTGAATTTAAATTCATTTGTAAATAATTCAAAACAATCAATTGATTATAAATTTATTCCTGGGGTAGTTTATATGATACCTTGTAGTTATTATAAAATTTATATAGATCAGAATAAATTAAATCTTAATGAAAGAGTTAAAGTTCAAAAGAGTAGAGTAAAAAAATAAATGTCAAAACTGGGCTTTGTGTATATTCATCAACTGAATACAGGTTATAAAATATTATTTGATAATGCAGAGGTTATCTGTTATGATAAAAGTTTTTGAATCTGAGGGCATCAGTCTCATGAAGACAATCTTTGATGTGGAAGGAAGATGGTTAGTGAATGATGGAAGAATATGTTGTATGCTTAGGTGAATTTCATTTGAGATCTATTTGTTAATAGATGAAACCATGGTTGTGTAAGAATTTTAGTAAAATTGTGTAGTTTTGGCTAGTATGGTAGTGTTCCATGAATTTCTATTTTACTATTAAAGAAAATATTATAACATTAGAGGAAACTTTATATTACTTCTGCAAGGAAAGGACTTTTCAGTAAGATAAAAATGAATAAGAATTTAAACTGTTTATGTGGTTTACATCAAGATGGATGGAGGATGTAGAAA
Organism: Epiperipatus broadwayi; assembly: GCA_028023455.1. Lineage (NCBI taxonomy): Eukaryota > Metazoa > Onychophora > Udeonychophora > Euonychophora > Peripatidae > Epiperipatus > Epiperipatus broadwayi. The sequence continues at coordinate 7,502,110 of JAQFVV010012431.1, read as the reverse complement.
ATTTAATTTTAGAATATAGGATGTTAAAAGAGAAACAGAATAAAATTTATGGATAATAATTAGAGAAGCAAAAGATGTAATAATTTTTGGTTTTTTTTTGTTTTAATCTTTTTCGATGAGAATAGGGAATGTATCATGCAAAAAAAAACAATTTAATAATACCATAATAATAAGACTATTTAAAATAACTTGACTATTTTTGCTAATATTGAAAGTAATAATTATTCAATTTTCTGGCAATCTTATTTTTTTAATAATAGCATAGTTGTCCCACCCTTGTTTAAAGTTTTCATTTGGATAGTAGCACTTATGAGACTTGTGCAGTTTAGGAAATGTTAACAGTACTAAGATGTAGCTTTCTTTTATTTGTCTATCTCAGATCTTTAAACAAACTACTTATCTTCCATGAACACACATTCAGGAGTTGAAGCAGGAATATTTATTTGACATAAATCTCAACTTTTTGTTTAAACAATAGCGAAAACATCTAGTAATTTAAATATTATAACCTTTTACAAACAATAAACTAAAATGTAATTCTACTCCATGCTATTTAGCAGTAATTTTTTATTATATTTTAATTTATTTTCCTCTTTTAATTAAAGTTAAATATAAAATAATTTTTATGAATAATCGTTTTGGAAAGTGCCTGGCATTAGTTAATGTTGTGATGGAAACACTTTATAGTTAGATTGCTTAGTATTAACATATTCTAGTGATGTCCATGTTTGGAGAAAAAGTGCCCATTCTACACTTCTGGATATTCAATTAAATATCATTGAGAAATATCACTGCCATTCAAGTTTACTTCTTTGCAAAAGCTTCCTATTTTTTCACCTACTTTTTCAGTTACTAAAAGAGTAATTTCCTCACATATATAAAATGCTGTTAAATAAATTGGATTTTCCAATAATTCAAAATTCATTTTCACAATCTAAAATCCATTCCAAGTTCTTTCTGATGTTCATCCAAGAATCTACCATAGAAGTTTTATGGCATAAAAAAGAGACTTTATGGTGTTTCAAACTTTTTTTTTTTTTGCTAAATCCAATAGTAACTTCCTAGAAGTTACTGGATTATTATCAGTAGATTCAAGACAATTCATTATTGTTGCACTCATTTATTTCATGAATGAAATTTAACTCCCATTGACCTATGTAGATGTAGATATAGACAATGATATCCAAATTTCTAACTATAGAAATCAAATTCAATGTTCTAATAAAGCCACTAGTGACTATCACCTGGTTAGAATCTCTATAAATTTCTTTATGGTATTTTGTTAATAATTAAGCTATGTAATAAAAAAAATCATATACTAATTAAATAAATAAAGCTCTTCTGAGGATAATTATATATATATAAATGCTAAAAAGAGTAATATTTGATGGATTTTCTCAGGAGAAAATAGACATTGCTAATTATGAATTAGAAGTTAGCACCTACAAGTATTTTAGATTATTCATACAGTTGGAAGCATAATGTATGAAATTAATTATAAAATAACTTAATATTAAAAGAAAATTTGCCTGTATGTTTGAAAAGGAAGTTTTTTAATACATATTTTTTACTATTTATTATTTTTACTCATGGATCTGAGACTTGGACTCGTAATAGAAAAGTAGTATAAAGACTCCAGATAACTCAACAAAGTATGGAACGATGTATGTTGGGAATAATAAGATTTTGAAAATGATATATGTGGATGAGAAATTAAACAGATGTCACTGACATCATGGAAAGAATTAAAAAACTGAAACAGAGTGGGCTGAACATATTGCTTTAAGAGACGATAATGAATGAATAGTTGATATTTTAAATTAAATTACAAAAAATTGTGAAAGTCTAGAAAAATTGCATGCTAAATATTAAAATTTGCTGGTGTGCTGTGAAGAAGAAAGGTTGTGTAATGAAGAAATTGAACTAAACTTGAAGAACTTTTCATTTTGCATTGTATCAATAATGGTAGCTAAATTATAGTACAATTTAATATTTAAAATATTAAATAATAAAGAAATTGCAGAAGTGTTTTCAATTACTTAAAATTTAATCATAATTGAAAGCATACTTTTGAAATTTATTTATATTTGTTGCTGTATAGGTATATGTGTGCATATATATATATTGCTGTATTTCACATCATAAATTATTTATAAGAAAAAGATATGTTTACAAAAAAAGTTTTTCTTCTTAACTATAACATTATGTGACATAAAAATACAGATCACATTTAACAATTTTCGGAGATTTTTGTCCTCTGAAAATTCCATTTAAAATATTAATTCAAAATCAGAAAAACATAATTAATTTGAAAGAAACTGGAAAAAGGCATCTTTCATTTTATAAATATTTTTAATATTCTTATCTGGAATTGATTTATAGTCTTCAATTTAAGAAGTTTAATAGCATTTAGCTTCTATATCAATGATCTATTGTTAAATAATTTTAAATTAATTTTGTTAAGTTTAGTTCTTTGTTATGAATTATATTGATCTTATTGTTTTATTATTTTAGTAATATATTAATAGGAATTATTCATAATGACACATTTTGCTATTAAAATTAATTTGATCATTTATTATTATATATAGAAATGGCTGAGTGCTATCATTTAAATTTCTTTTTAAAGTAGCACTTTATAGAACTTAGTGATATATATAATTTTTTTAATTTAAAAAACATTTTTAATTAAATTATGTGATTTAATAATTATTGGTAAATTTTTAAATATTAATCAGTACTTTGTGTGTGTGCATTCAATCTCTTATAGTTGTATCTGACATATCACTGCTTATAGTTTTGCTCACAACTATTTATTTATACTTGTATAAATTTTATATTAATGCCATTTAACTTTTTATCCATGATTATTTATTATTTTGTTCAGAGTCATCACAACGTTATGTCAATATTTTAAATAAACTTATGAATGTCCCATACTCATTGTATCATAGCAAAGATACTATAACATACTATAAGAACATTGCCTTTTATTCTATTGCATCATTATGCCTGTTTGATTATGCTGAGAAAGTATGTTTTTTTTGTTGATTTACCTTATCATTTTCTTAAAAAAAAAAAAATTCATCATTAAAATAAATATTGTTTGGGAAAATTTCTTGTCATCCATTCACGAAACTTCATCAGTTAGTTGATATCATTTTCATTTTGTATCTGCAGAAGCTAATTTTTTATATGAATATCATTTATAAATCATAAGAAAGTGATAGTTTTTATATATTTTTACTTTGGCAATGATCAAGAATAATTGCTATGTCAACATGCAATTTTTTAAATATTTAAACAAATCTTCTAACATAATGGTTTATTGTATAAGTGAAATCTGTTAAATTTTATGCTGACTTCTGTTTGACTTTAATTTTTAATGAAGAAAATTATTTGGAATTGTCTTCATTTTTTATATACATCATGATGTACAAATATAAATTGGGCTTATGATAATAAATTTATGGGACACTGATTTTTAATATTATCAAAAATACATAGAAATTCTCAACATTATAGTTTTGATCATTAAGCATCTTAATATATCTTTTATTATGCAATTTTACTGCATTTTTTTAAAAAAATAAATCATTTAATTTCATTTGTAGCGCATGTCAGATTTTCATCAAGCATGCATTTTCCATTATTTTTAATTTCAGCATGCTTTTAACAATTTTTTTTTTTTTTGAAAACTCTGCGCATGATTTTTTTTTTTTAACTCTGCATGATTTTTTTTTCTCATTCAATTTCTTCTTTCATTTTTTTTCTTCTGATCATGTTTTCTTAATCCCCCTGGGTAAAATATTAATAATCAAATGGTACATCCGTACAGTCTTGGTTTTCTGCGTCCTGCTAGGCACGGATGCTCTGCTTCAGAGGATCTCTTTTGGAAACTCGATGCTCTGCAAACCTTCATCCGGGACCTACATTGGCCGGACGAAGTGTTCGCCAAACACCTTGAGCAACGTTTGAAGCTTATGGCCGCAGACATGATTGAATCTTGCGTTAAAAGGTAATTTATCTAATATTATTATTGTTTAATTACTTGTTATTTTTATAAAATATACTTTTATTTATTAGTTAGTATTAATATTATCTGAATTCATATATACATATTTATGTTTATTGCATGTTAATTAATCATTTTTTGCCTAGTGTTGTATGAATTATCTAATTAACCTTAAACTAAAGTACTCCTTTCCCCCAAAAAATAAAATAAATCATATTCTCAGAACCATTTAGTATATTTTACTAACATCACCTCAGATGAAGATTGTATTATATTACAATTGTATTTTTTTTTATGAATTGACAATCATTTTATCAACCCATAATGTCAGGAACTTTTACTTACCAACTAAGAATAATTGCATAATAATGTACCAAACAATAGTAGATGTTTGTCTGAGTTATTATGGTCTGGTTATCTGAGAAAAATTCTAAGTTTGCTTGGAAAATTTTCTGGTACTTGAAAAAATCTCCAAGCTTGGTCACAAAAAGTATTGTGTAAATTTTGGAGTCATAATAATTTAGATATATAATCAATTTATACTTGATATGGTTTATAATTTTTTAAAATTGAATTATATATTCTTTCATAAAAAATGTATTTTTGAAAATCTTTTTTTTTTTTATTACTATTATCAACTGAATTACTATATTTGCAACAGTGATATATAAAAAAGTGTCTGTAAGTAGGTGACAAATGAATTTTATTCTTTAGATAAAGAATTTAAAAAATTATTTTATTACAAATAGAAATTGTTATAGTAATTGAACTATCCAACATATAAATATTTTCTTTCGTCTAGGAAGTCAATAATCAATCTAAAAATAAGAAAAACGAATTTAAATAAGAGTGGCTCTTCAAAGCAGTTGAAACTGAATTGACATTGTCATCAAAAATTATAACTACAGTATTAAATTTGGGTATGTTATTAGTTATCGAAGCAATGTAATATGCAACATATTTTGTTCAGAGTCTTATGGAATAGATTAATTGCTAAAGACAGAAACTATCAGAAGCAGCATCCCTATACATCAGAGATACAAAACTATAATTGATAATTCATATATTACTATATAAAGTCAATAAATTCATAGACTTAATTATTGAGCTCATTTTTTTCTTTGATATTTTTTTTATAAGTATATATTTTAATATCAAAAGTAATCTATCTAATTTATTATCCTAGTTATTCATGATTTATTTTTTTATGTTTTTCTATTGGCATTAAAGGTACATTACTTAGTTGTTGTTTCTTGTTGTTATTGTTGTTTAAATAAAGCTGAAAATTTAGGATTTTCAGTTGTATTGATTATTGAAAAAAAAAAAGTAACAAATGTTTGTTAAAAAAAAAAAAGTTAACCAAATATTTATAATAAGTCTCGTATATCAAGAAACATGTTAGTAGTGCCAAATGACGTAGATCGCTAAAAATTCAGATGTAACTTGTTAATAAGCAACTAAAATGACCACTCTTATTTAAAAAGAACAAATTGTTGTTAAAAATCTGGCAGAAAAGAGCAGCTATAATAAAAAATACTGTATTCTGAAAAAATATTAATAATTATTTATTTAACAATAAACTTTCTTTAGTAGCAATTAAATATATGTTAAAGAAAGAAGTTGCATTTTATGAAATAGTTATAGACTTACTTTAATGCAGGAGGGGTGTGGTGATAGAATTCGAATTTCTACTTATAGACAAACAATATTTTGTTATGAACATTTTTGGCAACTCTTTTATAAGATTCTAATATATATGATTTCAAAATTAAATGTGGGTAAAATAAAACTTATAAGCAGAAATAAGACATATTTAGTAATAAAAAACTATTAATAATTATTTATTTAATAGTAAATTTGCTCTGATGTAGTTAATAAAATAAGTAGCGTGTGCCTAAATATATATGTTAAAAAAAAAAAAAAAGAATGAAATCATAATCAAGGTATTTATTTTATTTTGTCTTTGGAAAAAAAGAATAACAGAACTTAGTCAGCACTGAAGGCATATGGGGCAGAGTTCATTAGAAATATATAATTGCTGATAATATCTTTTTGTGCCCAGAAAGTATGGAAGATATGGAAATTGTGCTGATGACGTGCACAAGGGTGAGTAAAGAGATGGGGATTAAATTTAGTGAAGAAAAAATCAAAAGTAATAATGATAAATGCTGGGGAAAGAGAAGAAAAAGATTTTTTATTCAGAGATATAAAGTTATATGTGAGAATAGGTATAATAATTATTTGGTAATCATCTTAAGTAATCAGAAAAATTGCTTGGATGAATGGGAGAAAAAAATAATAAGTGAAGTAAAGGAAAGAAGGGGACTGCTAAAGAAATTAACAGTGTTTTCATATAATAAATATGATGTAGTTATGGTAATGATACATTATGTGTTAGTAAAGGGGTGTTAGATTACTTAGAAAAAGTACAAAGAGAAATATGAAATATGCATTAGATGCAGCTGTGTGGACGGCAAAGGAGGCAGTTCAATGAGAAATGGGATGGTCATGTTTTTATATGAGAGATGCAAAAAGCAAAATGAAAATATTCAATAGATTGTAATTTATGGATAGTAATAGAACAGTCAAAATAGTATTTAATTGGGTTATGAGTAAAGGACAGGCAACAAGATGTATGAGAAAGGTAGTATGCAAAAGATTTGGATAAAAACTTTATGTTAGTATACTTGTACAAAAGATGGGATGATTGTGTTTGGAGAATTGTTGAATGTTATAGTGGCAAAGAATGGGATATAAGAATAGATACACTAATAAAAAATAGGGAGTTGGAGAGATGGAGAACTAGTATAGAGAGTAAAAAGAGTTTATATATATATATAGAAGTAAACAGAATATTGGGTATGAGTTAATTTATGATAATAGCAAGGAAAGTAGTTTTCTGTTTACGGCTCGAATAAGATACACATAAAGGAAGGAATATGGATGATTTAATCTGCAAGTTATGTAAGGAAGGCATGGAAAATATTACACATCTGTTAATTGAATATAAATGCTTACAAGCAGAAAGAGTACAAATAATGAAGTTGTCAGAGAATAAATATAAACAAAATGATTATACAGAAAGTGGGGGTTCTTGGTTTTTATGCTGGATTTGAAAAAAGATAAGTGGAAACGGTCATAGAATGGACAAAGATAATATTGTTGAAGTAGGATGGAGCAGGATAGAGAAGAATATGGGAAAAACTTAGGGTGGGGAATGGAAAGGAGGGGTAGCTAACAGGTTTCTTAGTCATAGTGGATGGGAGATTCCTGACTTTGATAAAGGAGAAGCCATAGTGCATCGGATCGATCTCTGTGTTTAACAGTTTATGTAAGCATAAATAATGATGATCATGTGATGTTTAGTGGTTATTTTCTTTATTATTAGCTTTTTAGTTTTTGTTTCAAAATTTTTGATCATTATAACTTATTTATTTTAATTAAGATGTTTTATATAATTTAAATGTTTAATTTTTTTCTGAAAAGTTAAAATTGTTTTGCACATTTTGTTTCTAGCTATTTTATCTTATCATGTATATATATATTGTAATCCAATGGCGGGAACAGGACACAACAAAATGTGTGAAAGCAATAATCAAATGGTAATAACCACTGATCTCAAACTGCTTTAACAAATAATTAATGACAAATAAATAAATAATTACCTAGCTCAGAATAATAATAATAATAGTAATAAGTTTTATGATGAGACTAATTCCCATGCCAAGAAATACAGACTGTTTTAAAGTCAAATAGGTATCAGACCCATATCTGACTGCATAGAAATATCATTGAATTCCAATCCTTTAAGAATTACAATCATATCTCTATGACTAAATATATAATCCTATTTAAATAAAGCTAAAATAATATCCCAACTAAACATTTAAGAATAATAATAGCAAAATTTATTATAAGAATAACTTTATATTCTAATTTTAATTTAAAGTAAATCTTGATCCAAATCTTTATCATATTTTAGTTTTTATCTCAGGGATGTCATATTAGAAAAGGAACAAAGTAAAAGAATATTGGATAACAAAGAGCAGTTTTATGGAAATCCAATAATCCAAACAAAATTTAGAAAAATGCAAATAATATTATTATTAGACAAACTATTACAACTTTGCTCTGTAATATGATAACTGTAAAAATAGTTACTTTAGGTCTTAAGGGTTTCAGAAATAATCTCTATTGTAATTTTAAAAAATATAATAAAATATAATTTGGATTATTAAAATACTCAGATATTCTCTCTCATGATGATAAGACTAACCTTTAATATAATAAATATAGTATAACTAATTTTATAGTGCAAATATTTAAATAAAGTTTATTATTTTCTTTAATAAATAATTAATATATGGATATCCAAATATAGCTCTGCTCCCATCTTTTGAAATATCAATAACTTCTGTATTTGAATGCAAAGTAAGTATAATAACAATAGTAATGATGGTTATTAGATTGAAACAAGCAACAAAAGTTCCTAAGTTTACTATGAAATAAACATATGTGATCATTAAAGATGATAACCCCTGTGCATGATTAAATAAATTTGGATTTGTTCAATAGTTTTCTAAATCTATGGTAATTTATGAACCAATAATTATATCCTTCTTGATAAAAATAATCATTTGCATAACTATATTTCACATATTAAATAGAATGATAATAATCAAAAAAGCAAGTCATATATAAAGTGACATTACTTTTATAAGCTTGTAGTTACAAAAATGCAATACAGAGAGCGTACCAATAGCTCAAACAAGCTCTTAATTAATAAGTGCGGTATGAGAAAATATTTAATATCTCTATCCAGAACACTTTCATCCCCAGACCAACTGTTTTCGAGCTTATGCCTCACGTCAGTGAAAAACTAGAATATTCGGACTCTAGATCTAAAATATCAACTCAAAACCCAACACTTATTTCATATGTATATTTAAGTAGAAACTCTGAAATTTTCGGACATGAAAATGTCTTTAAATCCAGCTATCTAACTTAAATAGCTATATGGGACTGAACTAAATTCAGATCTACCATATTTTAATAGCCAAAGCCTTAAAGATAAAATTATAATAATCAAAAAAGTAAGTCATATATAACGTGACATTATTTTTATAAGCTTGTAGTTACAAAAATGCAATACAGAGAGTGTACCAATAGCTCAAACAAGGTCTTAATTAATAAGTGCGGTATGAGAAAATATTTAAAATCTCTATCCAGAACACTCTCATCTCCAGACCAACTGGTTTCGAGCTTATGGCTCACGTCAGTCACGTTATATATGACTTGCTTTTTTGATTATTATAATTTTACCTTTAAGGCTTTGGCTATGCTGAGGCTATTAAAATATGGTAGATCTGAAATTTAGTTCAGTCCTATATAGCTATTTAAGTTAGATAGCTGGATTTAAAGACATTTTCATGTCTGAAAATTTCAGAGTTTCTACTTAAATATACGTATGAAATAAGTGCTGGATTTTGAGTTGATATTTTAGATCTAGTATCCAAATATTCTAGTTCTCCTCTGACGTGAGCCATAAGCTCAAAACCAGTTGGTTTGGAGATGAGAGTGTTCTGGATAGAGATTTTAAATATTTTCTTCTACCGCACTTATTAATGAAGAGCTTGTTTGAGTTATTGGTACGCTCTCTGTATTGCATTTTTATTAAATAGAATGATATATTATAAGTGTGCAATAAAGTGAATACTGAATTTAATCACTGGCTGTGATGAATGATAAATAGAAATATGGAAACATAAACAATATCAAACGACACAATTTTAAATTCAACAAACATAAATTTATTTACAAAAACAAGATTTAAAATTTACAAATTAACATTTAGGTTTTATTTCATAACACAAATATAAGTAATTTCAATTAAAGTGACAATTTATAATTCCAATAAAATAATTTAAATTTACAAATTTTCTGAAATACAATGGGTAACATGTCAGTTTGGTAATACTGTACATAACTTTACCCCAAAATGAATTTACTTAACCTTTGTAATAAACTATAACTATTTCTTAATAATACTGTATTTCAAAGTGGGCAAATATTTGAATTACTGTTGATATTATTTCAATTATTATATTATATTTTTTTTTATTTTTTACTTTTAAATAAAGCAAAACAAACAATATAAAATATTGTTATACCTTTGGTGATTTTATAAAATACTAATCACCTTAGGGAAAAGCAAGTTTTACCTTTTTCCATAATAGTTTTATGGCTACTTTATTGAGTTAACCAGAAAATATTTAAACATATATATAATTTTAATTTACCACTATTTATTTGGCAATAATTAAACTTTTAAAATATAAATTTTAAAATACTATTTCATATAGGTAAAAGCAAAAACAAGCATTTTGAACTAAAGAATAGCCTAAGTCATATCTCATCTTAATGTTCTGGTTTAAAATTAGCTTATAGGAATTACTCCTAATATAATCTATTTTCTAGCAAATCCTATTTTTTTTAAAATAGCAATTGTTAAGCATCTTTCAAAATTAATTGCAATTTAATTATCTGTTTCCATTTCTCTCAGGATTATTTAGCAAAAACATGTTTATACACTAGGAAATATTTAAATATTTATTATTAAACTTTACTTATGTGTGATGCTAACTAACATTCATATTAGTAATAACCCTATACTCATAGAGGTCATAAGTCCTAGGTTTTGTATCTATGTAAACATATAAAAGCTTATGTGGATGGAATAACTTTTCTCAACATTCTCAGATATATATTATTGCTATAGTAGATGTGATGTCTGTAACCAGGTTCTTTATAGAAGCACTTTTAATAATCTGGATATAAGAATTCCATGGAAATTATATCAAATGGCTTATCTGTACTCATGACTAGATGACCTATGTTCTCCCTACAACTTACTTACACTATGTGCTATGGGAATAAAATATAAGGACTGAATACCCATGTGAACCCAAACAGTTACATTCGACAAGAAAACCTTAGGTTTAAACACCATAAGCACATCCAAATAACATACTAAAGATGTAACAATTTAAAACATTTTATCATAATGTTCCTTAGAACTAAAACAAAATTCCACCACAAAAATTAATAAATGCCCAATAGTAGGATTATACACTCTAATATTGCAAGAATGCACTAGCAGAACTTAATTAATAATAGCATACACACAGAGCAAAGAAAAATTAACACATATAAATAAGTGTTTCATAGAATAATTCATCATCTAAAAATATAAATATCGTGATTGTACTAACAATTAATTTCCAATAAACATCTTTCATTCATAAGCATATATTCATTATAACTTTAAAATAGTAGTTTGCAAAGATATGAGCAATAATTTCTCAGAACAAAATACTCTAAGTTATTTTATCTTTTTAAATTTGAAATATAATAATAATAAACAAAACTAAATAAACATATACTAAAAACAAGCAATAAAAAATTACCAGTAAGTGTTATAATTTCCATAACACTTTTCCAGCAATGTTCCTTTTGAATATAAAAATAAACCATTATTTACCACACTTTTCATATATTTTAAAATATAGATAACTCTATTATATACTAAATTATTATACTCAACGTATATGTAATATGTATTAAAATTTAAATAATAATTATAAAACATTAAGTGTAAATTTCTTTTAAATATAACAATACCAAAAATAAGTTGAAATAAAAGTTAATTTTCTTTTACCAAACACATCCTGAAATGTAAGCTGAGACAAAAGTCTGAATGGTCAGTTTATTTACTGAAATCTTTTTTTTTCTTCCTCCACTTGCAATGAAGAAAATAAGTTTGAAAATTACAAATTATAAAAATCATTCTCTCTAAAATAAAGTTAATTTATTGTCTGTGTGTGTGCGTGTATATTAATTAGTTCTTTTAACACTTAAGGAAAATATTTTTTATTTAAATATTACAGTTCTTTTAATATTTCACTTTAACAATTTAAAAATGAAATAAAAGAAAGCTTTCCATTTATGAGTGTTTCCAATTGGAATAAATGTGAATTATAATCTTTAGCTTTACTGCAGCCAGTTAGATTAAATCTCGAAATATTTTATTTCATCAAGTATAATCTGAACATAAATTTCAGTATTTCTCTCTTTTAAAATAACAGAATGATACATTGTTATAAGTTAGTTTAAATTCAACATATATTTTAACAATTCCATTATATAATATCATAACATATTAGATGAATAAGTGAGTAATTCAAGTTTTAAATGTCTTCTGTTATTAAAATATTTCTAAGATTAGTAGAAATAAATAGAATAACAGTTCCATAATTGAAACACTAAAGCAAAAGATTAAATAGTTTAATTCAGGAGTTTAGCATTATGTAATTTTAGAATCATATAAAAGTTTGTAAGCAAATAGAAAAATATCTCTATAACATGAAAAATAAATTCTTACGTAATCCTTCCTTGCATTGTCATCTATTGTTTGTACACAAATCTTTTTTTTCATAGATTAAAGTGAAAATTGCAGTAATATTGTAATCTTGTTCCAGCCATTCATGTGTTTTCTTTCCTTTAAATTGCTCCGATAAAGCAGATATCAATATTGTCTCTGAAGAGTGGAGTAGCTGTTTAGTTTATTTCACTTTAACAATACTCAAAAAAAAGATTAAAATTTAAATGCATTTTTTAAAACAAAATATTAACTGTTTCTTTTTTTAAACTTAGTAATTTTCAGCACACACAGAAGCAAAAGCAGAAGCTAAAGGTAAAGCACAACAACACACACACTATCTGTTGTATATAGCTAACCCAAATTGATCAGCTGACTACTGAAATCAATCATCCAATAAAATCGATTTCTAATCATCAATTTTAAGTTCAATTTTTAGACTTAATTAAAGAACGACAGAAAGAAAGAAAAATAAAATATTCTAAAAATAACAACTTAACTTATGTAATATTTCAATTTGTAATAAATATTGTTTTTAATATAGTTATTTAATGAACTAAATATTAAATAAACTTGCATGAAATAAATTATTTTTCATATCTATTTATTATTTATTAAGTATTAAATATAAGTCACTTTTTTAATACTTAAAACAGGCAAAACTCACTATGATCATGTGATGTTTATTTTACTTTAATACTTTTTTAACTATAGTAATTAAAATAATTATTATGATTAACGAATTAAATATTTGCAAAATAATACATGCAAGCAAGCACAGACAATCAGATACACATATAATTAGAAATTCTCTCATTGGACAATGCTTTATCTTACTTAATATTATTTAATGATATATTTAAAATACTTTAAATTAACTAACTTCATAAATTTAATGGATAATTATTAAAATTAAGGTTTATTTACAATAAAACTACATTATTTTAATAAATATTAGTACATTATTTATACCCTGAACAACATTATTATTAAAATTTATACTTACAACAACAGACTATTAATATGCTCTTGAAGTATCATTTAATGCATTAATAACATTATATAAGGTAGTTTTAAGTGCAATTGCTGTAATTTTAGTTTTAAAAAGTTTGAAAGAATATTACTGTCTTGAAATTTAAAATTTTTGCTACTTTATGGATCTCACTATTTCAATTGAGGCACAATTGAAATGAGTACAATATATATTCTATTGAATTTATACTTTGATTTTTTTTTTTATCCCTTTGGTTTGGCTTGTCATCTTATCTCCCCTCTCCTCTCCTGCATCAGTAATCAACTGTCTTTATAAAGAGCTGCTTCACATTTTCCTTTATAAAATAATTTTTTATTAAAATTTTTTTTTAAAAAAGTGTGTCTATCTTATTTTATCACTGTTTTGCTTTATTATATATACAATTCCATCATAATAACATTTGTGATCAGAATTTATTACAGATCTTGATAAATATATTTTTAATTGCTTCTGAATTGTAATTTTAACTTTTCATGTCTATCAATAGGTGTGAACAATTTCAAGTTTTCTTATTAAAAATTTGTTATTTTTTAAACATATAATTAAAAAAAAGGTAAAGAAGAAAATGGGATTAAAATGTACATTTACATATTACTAATTGTTATCTCCATATATATCAGAAAATTTATTCAACATGAAAATTTTAATTATATGTCTGATATTTTTTACTAGTGAATTTTTATTATAGAAACAATATCCAGTCATTCTAGGAATAATAACAATTACATTTGAATTGATATCTATTACAAACTAATATACACATTTATCTAGATTGAATTACTTATTTCATAGTCTATGAAGACTATTATACATTAATTAAATCTTTATATACGAAGTCTTTTTCAGCATTGATAAGATTTTTTTTAAATTCTTGTTTACTTTAACTTTTATCTAAAAATAGCTACATAGTGATTTACTGACTAATATTATTTGATTGGTTATATTCAGAATTTTTTATCCATTTTAAATTTTTATTATTCCACTCAAATAAACTTCCAAGTACAATACAACAATGTTTTTTATATATTTAAATAAGAGCTTTTAAACATTCTTTATTGACTCATTGCAAAAATAAAATATTAGATGTTACATATAATGGCCAAATTCTAAATTGTAATAAGATTCATTTGACAAATTTTAGAAGCTCCTTTATCAGCCCTACCAAATTCGTTAATACCCTATCCACAAATTAGAAAAGCTTTAATCATATTTATGTTAAATAGATTTTATTTGAAAGTATAAAAAATAAAATATTATTAGGAAGTACTATGCTTTTTTATATACAATTAATATACACACAATTATATTTTGAACATGAAAGAATTTTACTTAATTCTCTCTTTTTTTTTTTTTTTTTTGTAAATCTGGCCATGAGAAAAATTGTTGTTTAATTAATTTGAAAATGGCAGATGGATTTCCATTTATTGTTGTGTTGGCATTTTCGTAATTAACAAGCCTAAATATAAATATTATTCTGGTTAAGTACTCACTTTCATTTTTTCTTTAAGCATCTTTTATCTTCTTATTGTGAAAATAAAATATTAAATGTTATATATAATAATCAAATTCTGAATTATAAGCTATGATGATACAATTGTGTAGTGTCAAGGATCCCCTTTTTTATCTGGTTCAAAGTTGTAAACATCATTAATCACAAATCAGAATAGATTTGACTCTTAGTTATATTAAGCAGTTTTTTTTTTACTTGCATTATTTGAAAATGTATAATATAAAATGACAATCATGTTATAGATATATATTATAAATAATTACTTCCCACTTGAGTCTTACTAAAATAATAATAAAATACATTTGATTTATAATATATCTTAAATATTAATTCTTATTAAGCGCAATGTCAGCACGTAATACTTAAATAAGGCTATAATCTTAGTACATGCGTTTTGAATGCTTAATTTAATACAAGAGAGACCTCTGCAAATCTAAATGCAAGATCTGACTTTATAAAGATAAGGGCTGCTCTTATCTTTATAAAGTCGAATCTTGCGTTTAGATTTGTAGAGGTCTCTCTTGTAATAAATTAAGCACTCAAAGCATATGTACTAAGATTATAGCCTTATTTAAGTATTAAGTAATATATCTTAAGCTATTTTTTGATTTTGAAAGAGCAATTTAAATCAAGCATTGTTTTCAGAACTCTTCTTCATTTCAAGTCAACTCATATTTTTCTCTCCCTTTCTCTTTTATATATATACACACATATAGAGAGAGTCTTGAGTATTTATACTGTTCTCATATCATGATAGCAACATTGTGTTCTAGTATATTTATAGATGCTTCGACCTCTTATGCATTTTTCCACTCTAATTCATAATTTTCTACAGAACAACAATAGCATGCTCTAGTTCATCATAAAATACTTTTTTAGAAAGTCTTATTAGTTTCACTTGCAGTGAAAATATGAGTTTAAAATAGTAGCCTATATAATACTGCTTCTGACAGGCTAGATAGTAATTGGTCTTATGATTTTATCAATTTTTAAAATCTTATGAACTTTAAATGCAGTTTTGTAGTACTTTTAGGTTGCATTAATAGGAGGTCAAGATCTTAATTCATTAGAATGAATTATTAAAATATTACTTATATAGATAATTAGTTGGCTTTTTTAATGAAAAATCTATTAAGATATTTAAATTAATTCACCTCAAGTTGATAACTTTTCAAGATAAAAAATTATTGAATATTTGATAAAACCAATCATTTTGTCTTCAGCTTAGTAAATGTGGTACTATTGAATCAATTGTTATAAAGTTATTTCTTCATTAGTTGGACTTAATATTTTATCTGTCAAATTTCAGGTAGAAAATAAATATCATCAGTAATTTAGACAGATTTTTTTTATATAAACATTGTTATTTCATTTTTAGCATTTTTATGTATGTCATTGGCTTTTGCAGAAGGATGCTTATCTTTATCCCCCCCCTCCCAGATTGTCAAATAGATTAGTTCTGTATTATCTTGTCAAACTTTAAATAAAATTAGGTCATTTATATATAAAGCTTTCTGCTGAGAATGCATCTCACTGTTTTTTATTACATCAGACAAATTAAACCTATCATGAGTACATTTGAGAATAATCATTAAATTACATTTTTTAAGATGTAAATCTTATTATTGTTGTAGATTTTAACAATTTTTCAGATTACTCTTACTAGCTTTAATTGAAATAATGTGATTTTGCTGAAATTATGATCTTAAGTTTAGAAAATTATATAATATCAATAAATTTACTTAACACAATGTATGAAAAAATAAAGATTACTACATATATGACTTCTTCAATATAACAGCTTTTGAAGTCATTTAAATTACTGTTCTTTCTTATCATTAAAATCTTTTATATTTTTTAACATTATATTCGTCTTATGATATAATTATCTTCAGATGACATCATGCAGAAATCTTTTTACTTATTTTTCTTTTCTTTTTTCTTTTTTTTAATGACATTGAGTTCACTTTTTTGGTTTGTTAAATATTATTATTTTAAAGATTAATTCAATAAATTCATTATGCCAGATCTTTATTATAAGAAATTTTGTTCTCAGCTTTTTATACTATTTCTTGTGTGAAAAATATATTATTTTTTAAAAAAAAATTAAACAGAAATTCTATTATGGTATTTAAATATTTCTTATAATGATTTATTTTCTTTTTTAATTCAAACATTTTTTTTTTTTTAGTTACAACAGAGCATTTTGCATGTATAACACTATCTTTAACAATATATTCTCTTCCCTTAATTCATCTTTGTAAGCAAAAGTAATCAGTTAGTTCAGATAATGGAATCAAATAGATTGCCTTACTGGTTTTGCTATTTAAAAAAAAAAAATAGTAATAATAATTTATTCAAACTTCAAAAAACTGAAGAGATGTATTTAGCACTTGGTGGAAAGTTTGAATAATTTATTAATGAAATAAAGATTTAAAAAAATAAAAATAGTTTGAATTTTTATTTTATAAATTATTAAAAAGATTGCTGATATTATTTTTTTTCTATTCTGAATAGATATAAAGACTTGAAATGTAAGGGTTTTTTTTTAGTAATAATAATAACTTTAGAAGTGTAATTTTAGCAATCATAAGTTGAAGATAATTTTGATCACTTCACAGCTAATCAGTAATTTAACTTTAACATCTATATTGTTCTTTTTTTTTTGTTTTGGATGCATTTTGAGAATTGATTATGTTTTATTTATATTTTTTTCATCATATTTTACTATTAATGTTGAAAAAGAAAGAATTATTCCAGTTTTATTTTTCTAATGTATTGTATATCTTTCTATTGATATTTATTTTATATTATCATTACAGGACTCTTAAAGCCTTTGAATCCTTTATGCAGAAAGGTCGTAAAACCACTGACTATATTGTACCTACGGAAGTTTGTACTATGGTAAATGTCGTACTTGATGCCAAAAACCAGGCAAGTTTACACACGAAGATTAAGGAGTATCAATTAAATGATTATGCCTTTTTTTTTTTTTTTTTGTATGTTAGAAAAATATTTATAAATATTTTGTGTTCTTGTCTGAATTTTTAATATTTATTTATAAAAACTATAAGTTATCTATAACATGCAAGTGAAAGGAGATTTATTTTATTTTTAACCAATGTACCTATGAGAATATATTTATTAATAAGTTCATATTAACCTAAAACACAATTGATCTTATCTTTAGATAAACCCATTCATTATAGAATAGGGTTTATTATTTGACAAATCAAAGGAAAAAAATTGAATAAATCAATCACTAAGAGTTTCATTGAAAAAAATCGCCTTTGCTGTATTTTATATATTCTTTGCATTGCTGTAATTTAAACATTCTTTACATCCTAGATAGGAGATTATTAAATATACAATTATTAAAAACTTTTATATTCAAATTGTTGAAAGAGTATATGTATATAAGATAGTGAATTGTTTTATGTTAGTTAATAAAAACTATATTCTCTTACATGAAAGAAGTGTTATAAGCAATATATATATATGTAAAATAAATAAAATATCCGTTAATTAAAAAAAACAATATTGTAATTATAATTGAAATAATATTTTTAACGGTTTATAAACAATTACAAACAATCTTAAAATCCGCAGAAGTACTTTCGGTTACTTTCTAACCTGCCTCAACTGCCATTAAATTAAAAAACCAAAAGCGGAAGCAAACGTCATCAATTCAAATTCCACGAATCTCGTATTTTAATGTTAGAAGCTTGTCGATTTATTAAATGCGTTTTATTCCTGTTTATAAAAATTGCCTCTTTACTTTTTCTTTTACTATGGTTTCTCTCTTCATGAAGAATTTTCACATTTTCAAAATTAAATTTATATTTATATTTACATGTTTTTTCGTGATCAAAGAAAACTGAAGAAGATATTAAATCACCATTATTTTTATTTTTTACACGCTTATATAATAATTCATGTTCCTTCAATCTTTTCTCAATACTGCACCTAGATTCACCTATATATGATAGCATACAATCACAAAAAATTTGATATATGACATTACTTTTTTGCTAGACAGGTATGACATCCTTAGAATTATTGACTAATTTATTAATATTGTTTGGAACGTAGAATGAAACATTAAACACATTCTTATATAAATCCTTAAAAAATTTTACTTGTGGATTTGAAATAAATGGAATAGATATCCATTTTTTATTATTAATCTTCATTTCTTTTAAATTATCATAATTTTTTTTTAAATTGACATAAAGTATTGTTTATTTGTTCCATTTTATAACCGACATCAATCAATTCCTTGGCAAATATCTCAATATTTTTATTTTTTTTATTTTTATTAAAATACGAGATTCGTGGAATTTGAATTGATGACGTTTGCTTCCGCTTTTGGTTTTTTAATTTAATGGCAGTTGAGGCAGGTTAGAAAGTAACCGAAAGTACTTCTGCGGATTTTAAGATTGTTTGTAATTGTTTATAAACCGTTAAAAATATTATTTCAATTATATATATATGAATTAATAAAAACTATTGTAGTGTTACCTATTACCTTGTAGTGAATATAGTTTTTATTATTATTATTATTATTATTATTAAGTTTTGAATAAAATCCAAGTACTAAATTTCTTGTGAATTAATTGAATTTAAATAACTGTCAATAAATCTTTGAGTATTGGCTACAAAATTGATCACAGAGAAAAATAAATCCACTTTTATATATTGTCCAAGCTCTTTCATGGATCATTGATTAAAACAATGATATTAAATAACCAAAATTTTATTGCAACTTTATTTGAATTGGGTTATATTTAAATTTATAATATCAAATTAATAGCTTGCATAATCAATTACATTCTGCTGAAAAACGAGTCCACTTTCATTTGTCATCCAGATTCTTATATGAATCATAAATTAGAACATTGATAACTATAATGGTGAATAGTACATGAACTGAGATGTTAAATATAATTTGATTCAAATGAAACTGCAATAACATTTTTTGATTTAATATTTGCCCTTGTAGTTATCATTGATCTAGTCTTACATTCAGACAAAAAGTGTGTTCATTTTTTTTTATCTGTACATTATTTGATTTTACATTAGTGAGTATTGCATTAGTATAGCCAGTGATCAGATCACTCCAAATAATACATATTATCTTATCTATTTGGTGATTTGTTTGTAAAATTATTGATACATATAAGTAAAAATGAAATTGTAATAATATTTTGGCTAATTTGATATCCACCCTTCCAATTATTAGTTTTTTAATCTAATGGACAAAAATGGATTTATTTTTCTGTTCATGATTGAATTTGATATTAGGGGGCATTGCATTAATATATCAGCATTCAAAGATTAATTGTTCTAAGTCATACTTATTTATAAGCACTATAAAAAAAAATTGTTATATAGACACACACATTAATCTCAAGTTTTTCTCCCATTATTTTAATATATAATTTCTTTCACTATATATGCCTTTTTCATATTTTTAGTTCATTCACTTTTGCATAGATAGCAAAAATATCTCTGCACATATATATTCTTTCACTTTAATAATCTCTAACATGATATTTCATCTACATTATTTTTACATATGCAAATAAAATGGATATGGACTCCAAAAATGTCATAAAAACATTAAAAGTTAAATTAAGAAGTATAAAATGCAATAAACATTTTGACACCAAGTGTCCCTGAATACTGAAAATGCATAACATAATAAAATATTATTTAAAAAACTGATTAATCTATGATTGTCAGAGCTCTTAATACAAAAAAGAGCTAGAAAATATCTATTGATTTTCTACAAAACAATGCACTAATAGATAAATCATATGAGTCTGTTATGTTTATATATGCTTTGTCACCAGCAAGTAATGCTTCTGGCTAATGAATAAATGAAATACAAATAAAAATTATTGTTAATGCACTTATCATATTTATTCATATTAACAATACATATCCAACAGTTAATTAAAACAGTTTGTCTTTTTAGAGGAATGCTGTGATTCCTTTATTTCCAATTGGATTAGCTTTGTTTTATGAAGGTATATATTATTTGTCTGTAGCAGTTTTCTCCTCCATGAATGAACATTCCTGGCTACATTCTAGCAAATAGTGGGCAACTTATATTATCAAGTAATTCCAGACTGTGAATTACTGTTTCAGCATGACTTAATAATCTTGCCTGGTCTGAGTTGTCTGGCATTTCATTTCAGATAGATTACTGATTTATAGCCAGATTTATTTCCTCATTGGAAAACAATTGAATTCACTAACCTATTTATATGTTAGACCTGTTTATGCCATTGGTTATTTGTTTTGGTGTTGTTTTGTTGATCATCTGTATTATGTATTGAATCCAATCTTAATAGCTTTATATTTTGGACATGTCTATTATTTGAGAATAAGCTTAAGGTAAGTCCATAACAGATTCTAATAAACTTACCAAAATAGATAAACAAATTAAAATAACCAAAGATATACACTACCAGTAGATTCAAATATGTGTATTATTTACTTTACAAAAGGCCTATTTAATGGCTATTGAATCTGAGAGGTTTGAATGCTTTGGTCAATTGTTGGCTTATAATCCTGAATTGTTTGATTAAACTCCATGTTACATTTTGTTTATATATTTTGGAAAGTTTGTTAGTATAAAATGGTGAAGTGTATTTGAAATTCTAGCAAATTGTTTTTTGGTTCTTTTCATAATATTTTATTATGTTAGCATTTAAGTTATTCATGGAAACTTTATGTAAAATGTCTAGAGGATTAAACATTTATTTTATATAAGAAGTAGAAATAATCTAAATTACTTCTACTTTTTATATAAATGTTGATTTTTTATTTTTTTTTTGAGATTTTTCTACAATTTACTTGAGAAATGGCCACCAGTCATTAAACGGGTCTGACAGAAACTTGAGTTTAATTACTTGAATTGACCATTATTCAACTGAATTACTTTATTAAATTTGATGTTATACTTTTGTTTTTTTATTTTAGGAAATGTGTGATGTGAATTTTGTGATTTTTAGATGCACTCACACATATATATATGTTAATAATTTAGTAGGATCCATGTATTTTTAAAGGTAAATTTCAGATATTATGTAATGAAGTCAGTTAAAAACAGAAGTTGCAAGCTGAAATCATGTTCTTTAGCAATAGTATTTATTTAAACATTTTTTAAAAAAAGTGAATTTCCATTAATTATCAATAAAAATTCATAACTTCTTTGATAAAATTAAATTATATTAGTTTTGTAAATTTGATATGCAAAAATATTAAGACAAATATATATAAATTTTTATTGTAATCAGATTTTTTTTTATTTCCAAGTTTGATAGTTGTTGTTTTGTTTTGTTTTTAACTTAAATAGTCTTTTTTTTTTTTTTTTTCATGATCTAAAACAAACTAATTTCTATTTGAAATCTATCTTTTTAAAAACAAATTTACTAATAACAAGTTACAATGACTTTATTATAATTTAGAATCTTATAAGAAAATTTATATACCAGTAGAATGGAAATTGAAAAAATTAATTAAAGTATTAAATATTTAGTGTTTTCCTGAAGTTTTGTAATGATGGTGTTCTAGTTGTATTTTTATATTGGACTATTTCCATTATCTAATATGAATATTGAATGTCTTTAGAAAAATTTAACTTTATTTAAATATTCCGACTACATTCAACTGTTAGTAATAGCACATCAAAAAGGTTAATATATGCACAATGTTTCGAGAGATATTATTCTCCTCTCTTCTTCAGGTGTTGCTGGCTTGACCAGTGACAGTACTAGCATGAGATTCGAACCTGGACCATTAGATTCTTTAGTATTGAATTTTAAGGTAATACTCTAACCAACTGAGCTATCCTGCCAAAAGTTCAGTTTTTTATCTAATTAATGTATTAATAAAATTTCTGTCTGCTTTTTTTTTTTTTTTTTTGCATTGTTGTTAAATTTGTCTTGTAAAAAATATTGTATAAAAAAAAATAAAGCAAAAACTTTTGTTATAACTTAAAAATATCTATACAATGATAATACGAACTATGCTGTATCAATATACACAATTTAGTTATACGCTATCCTAAAAAAATATTAATAAATAAATGAAAATCTATTAAAATGTGTCAATTTAATATATTTTATAAAACTCAAACTGTCACTTTTCATCTTAGTGCTGTGTGTGATTACATTTTTTAAAGAAATCTTGTAAATAAATTTAAACATAGATTTTTCCATCTCACAATGCTGATCATGATTATTAATAAACTTTCTTCAATCTTTGTTGAAAGCACATATGTTTTATTTTAACTTTATTGTCCTTTCCTAATTTGATGTGCAGTATTTTTCCCAATAAAATATTTTCTAAGATTAATTCTAAAAGTTTTACAAAATTTTAGAACATGCTTAAAGATAACACTGACTTAAAAACATCCAAACAATAATCTATTATGTTTCTATAAAAGAAAAATGTTATTACAAAAAAAGAATATCACCCAAAGTAAAAGTCAAACATTTCACTATTTACTTTATTTAAAAAATACTGTACAGTAACTTTTTTTTTTCTGTGAATGAAAAATATATGTAAATGTATTCCCTCAATTTGTTATAACTTTTTTAAAAATTTTGTTTATAGTCATAATTTTTATTTATATATGCATACTGTTATATCCGCAATGTGCAGTCATCAAATAAATATACACAATATTTTCCTTAGTCTGAATAGTGAATAGTTTGCAACACTCTATCTCCATAGTTCTCTGGCAACGAATGCTCTGCTCTGCAACAAATGCTCTGCCCTGCAACTAATGCTCTGCTCTGCAATGCATGCTCTACTCGGCAACTAATGCTCTGCTCTGCAACTAATGCTCTACTCTGCAACGAATGCCCTGCTCTGCAACGAATGCTCTACTCTGCAACTAATGCTCTCAATATCTCCGCTACGGTCTCCCCATCTCTGTGGGTTCTTTCAGCTACACCCATGAACTACATTTCCACTGGGTGCTGGTCATTAACTGCTAGCACTGACCGTGAGATATCTCCACTCAAAACTACTAGACGTCTACTGGTGTTGTACTCAAATAACTGCCTTACTCTGCGTAGTTGTTACACCGTCTTTTATTGCTTGCTGATAACTGTAGCAATTAATCCTTGTCCAATCAGGTAACGTCTTTTATCCAGAAATATTTGCAATCAGCAAATATCTCTTGGAATTATTGTCCGCCATTACGTTACTTAACTTCCTCCGTTATCAGCGCGCGATCTACAACAACCACTCGAACAAATTCTAGTTTTTCTGGAGTACACAAACATGTCTGCCATTTTTACAAAACGCTACACCTCCCTCCACTCCAGAAAAACCCTTGTTGCAATTCCTTGATGTTTTCTTTTTCTATTCCTACTTGGCCGAAATATATTTCCTGTTATTTCCAAACTTATAGCATTGTTATATCACGTAGACTTGCTATTCACTTCCGTTATTAACGTTACTAACTGGAATTTCCATTTTCACCAGTTTTCTCCGTCTATAGCTAACTTGTTGTAATGCAAAACTTATTCGCTACTCACAGGTTCCAAATGCGACTGCGCCAATGTTATATCCACAATATGCGGTCATCAAATAAATATACACAATATTTTCCTTAGTCTGAATAGCGAATAGTTTGCAACACTTTATCTCCATAGTTCTCTGGCAACGGATGCTCTGCAATGCATGCTCTACTCGGCAACTAATGCTCTGCACTGCAATGAATGCTCTACTCTGCAACGAATGTCCTGCTCTGCAACGAATGCTCTACTCTGCAACTAATGCTCTCAATATCTCCGCTACGGTCTCCCCATCTCTGTGGGTTCTTTCAGCTACACCCATGGACTACATTTCCACTGAGCGCTGGTCATTAACTGCTAGCACTGACCGCGAGATATCTCTACTCAAAACTACTAGACGTCTACTGGCGTTGTACTCAAATAACTGCCTTACTCTGCGTAGTTGTTACACCGTCTTTTATTGCTTGCTGATAACTGTAACAATTAATCTTTGTCCAATCAGGTAACGTCTTTTATCTAGAAATATTTGCAATCTGCAAATATCTCTTGGAATTATCATCCTCCATTACGTTACTTAACTTCCTCCGTTATCAGCGTGCGATCTACAACAATCACTCGAACAAATTCTAGTTTTTCTGGAGTGCACAAACATGTCTGCCATTTTTACAAAACGCTACACATACTATACATATAAAAGAGCTTCTGTGTTATGTGTGTGTGTGTTGAAAAATAATGTATACTGGCAGTTCAATAAACAATATGTATTTTATTTTAATCAAAGTTTATCTACCAAACAAGCTATTACGCACTATGTACAATCTACTCAGACTCATTTGTTCCATGAATAGATTTATATCCTTAGTGTTACATATTTGATAAACTATAAAATTATTTACATTCTCATTAAAAATCTTTAGAAGCAGTAATAATATATTTTTAGATTCAATGAATAATTTTCACAATTTTTTTAGACAAGGTAAAATTTACCTGATATTTTAGTTTATATCATCTTTTTTATTTTTATTTGTAAAACTAAAAAAAAACTCTTAAAGTAACAGTTAATAAAATAACTTTATTTTAAAACTTATTGATTTGTCTGCACTATTTCATATGTGTAGTTGACATTTTGATATAATATAAATTTTACTAATTTCAATAGCACGTAAATAACTTACTACTTGCTTGAATATGCAATGTTTTTAATATTATAATCAAATCACAGAACATTCCTGTTCCAAATATGTTACTGATAATTATTTTTGAAGGTAGCCTCATAATGAGACATTTTAATAAACTTGCAAATAATTTTACTTTTCATTTATCAATGCTCATTCATTTTGTCTGACAAAAGGAAAATTATTCTTTTGTCAGATTGAATGAATGGGCATTGACAGATAAAAAGTAAAATTGTTTGAAAGTTTATTAAAATGCCTGTTGTTCAGACTGAATGAATGAATGGGCATTGATAAATGAAAATTAAAATTATTTGCAAATTTATTAAAATATCTCATTGTGAGACTGCCTGCAAAAATAATTAGTAATAACGTATTTGGAATGAGAATGTTCTGTCATTTGATATATTATAAAAAAAAACTATGAAATTACTAGATATTAAATTTTTTTTTTTTATTTGAATATTATTGGTTTAAACTTAAATTCAGTAATTATGGAAGTAAACAACATATTTATTACTCCAGAAAGAGATGAAGCAAAGAAAATATATTTAGAGAAATATATTTAATAGATGGTAACAGATGAAGTTAAGATGAATGAGAGCAAAATTAATTAGTGAGTTTTGAAAGATAATTAAACAAATATAATATAAGTGATAAGAAATGTTTGTTTAAAATAGACTAGAAATTAGTTGCATAAAACGAATAATGAGAAATCCTGTTTGATAAATGATGAGAGATTTAGTAATAAGAATTATGCGCATAATATAATTGAAGTCAAAAAAGCCTAATTAAAAACACCAAAGGGGAAAGCAGACTGATTGGTATCTGAGGAAATAAAATTGTAA
Source organism: Epiperipatus broadwayi (assembly GCA_028023455.1). NCBI lineage: Eukaryota > Metazoa > Onychophora > Udeonychophora > Euonychophora > Peripatidae > Epiperipatus > Epiperipatus broadwayi. Next base: position 7,475,556 of record JAQFVV010012431.1, on the reverse strand, counting down.
TCAAGAATTAAAACCAGTACACCCAAGAGAAATCAGTGAGAGATATAAATAACATGTACAGAAAAGTGCAAAAGGATTTTTTTTTTTTTTGCTTTAGCAGATTGACTTGCGTGTTCATTATGGATTTTGTTAACTGTGCGCTATTAATACTGGGCATTTTGAGCAGACTGAATCATAACAGGGCTGAATGAAGCCAGTAGGAAGCTGACCAGAAAGTAACTGGCAGTTCATGCACCAAGGGAAGCAATCCAGACTGTGTCTCTGAAGATATCAACAACTAGCTAGGGACTAAAGCAGCTCGCACAGATCTTGGGTTTTTTATGCCTAACTGGCTTTATAGGAGGAAACACAGATCGAACTGTGAGTATACATACTTATTAAATTTGTATACAGCCAGATTTGAGCGATAGACTGTGGAGTTAGAGTTTGACCCAATAGGAATATATATGTAAAAATAGGGTATTATTTGTTACATGCAGAGTATTCAATATTGCGGTTAATAATACTTTATTGTGAGGTTCAGTACCAAATGTATTTAGTTACCTATCATTGATAATCTCTTATTGTTAATTTTGTCATTATTAAATTTTGTTTGTTATTAATTTCCTGTATGTTACTCATTTTGTTGGTATCCATATAATATATATGCAAATACATAACAAAAGTTGGCACAGTCACCATCTCAAATCTAAGTATAGTGAAATAATTTTAAAGGCTAGTAATAGAGTAGAGAATCTATAATAGCAGAGATGTCAGTCTGTAATAGGAAAAATTCGATTAATAATGCAAGCCAATAGCCATTGTACGCCACACAGAAAATTTCCTATTGTGAAAGGAGATTAAGGGTATAAAAGAAAAACAGCATCAGGTAATAGAAAGAATAGAGAAAATAGAAAAAGGGCAGCAAGAACTAAGAGAGTAGAAGTTTCAAAATAAACAAGTTGTGAAAGAAAATGTTAAGAAAGTCGACAGTAAAGTAAGAGAGCAAGTAATAAGGGGCATGTCGGGAGAGAGATTCAGACAAAACCTACTTGCCGATGTGGGGGTAAATTGTGAAAAAAGCTATTAAAAAAGGAAATGTCTCATGAGCTCATTATAGAGAAAACAGCATCTTGTAGTAAGGAAAAGGATATTACAGTGAAGATAGGCACAAATGATAGCAGTGATAATGACAAATGCAAGGAAAGGTAGTCAAACCAAGTTCTTGTTACAGGTGGAAGTCTGCAATACAACAGGGTCTAGTATCTCAATTATTTTGGAGGAATTATGGAACCAGGTTAAAAGGGAACATCGTGCAGCTATGGAAATTGGTAAAACAGCTTTCAGGACTATAGATGTAAATGAGAATGAATTAGGAATAATAGGCTACATGATAATCCCATTAAAATACTTCAATTAAACAGCTAATTTACCTATATATAGTAAAGACATAGGTCAATTCGCTAATAGGGTGAAATTGGTTTAAAGAACTAGGAATAAATATTAACCATTAATATGATTATCAACTCATCAATGGGACAAGAAATACGACAAGTTTTCCAGGAATTGTTCACAAAAGATTTAGTGCTAATAATATCAAATTCAGTGCATATTGAGTTAATAGAAGAAGCCAACCCACTTATTTGTAAAGCTAGAAAAATACTGCTAGCACACAGAGAGAAAGTGAAGGGAAAGATCAGAACATTAGTGAATGAAGGCATGTTGATTCAGGTTGAATCGGTGGATTGGGCAACACCGATCGTTATTGGAATTCAAATGACCAAATCAGAATCTTCCATGGATTACAGAGTCGTGATCAATAAATACTTAAATAGAGGGGCATACTCAGTTTCTAATGTAAGGAAGGTGTTGGCCAAATTAACAAATGCAAAATTTTTTGCTGTTAGACCTAAATTCCGCTTATCACCATATTAAGGTGACAGAAAGAACAGCAAAAATATTAACAATGCCTTTTGGATGTTCAGGTACAACAGTCTTTGATTTGGAATTACATTGACCCCTAACTTTTTCCAAGCGAAAATAGATCATATATTTAATGGGCTAATTGGAGTGATACCATACTACGATAACATACTTATCATTGCAGCATCAGTAAAAGATTTATGAGACAGACTTCAAATAGTGTGTGAAAAACTAAAGTAAGGTATTAAGCTGAAGAGAAATGTGTATGTCAAATACAAGAATTAGTCTTCTTGGGACACATCATTTTTGACAAAATCAGTAAAAAATGAGACAAGCCTAAAAACATACAACAATTGCAAGCAGTTTTGGGGCTATTTACCTTTTTCAAGCCTTTTCTAGAAAATAAAGCAATGGCAGCCAAATTATTATATGATTTATTGAGAACAGATCAAAAATGGCAATGGACTTAGATATACAACTTAGCTTTTGAAAAGACAAAAGTATTACTGATGTCAGACCGGTTTTTAGTCCATTTCAATAGGGATAAAAATACTACAAATTACTACCAATGCATCAGAATACAGGGTAGGAGCAATGTTATCACACCACAGTGATAAGGAAGAAAGATCAGTGGCATAGCTTTGCACACAAATGCTAAAGCAGAAAAAACTAGTCACATTGACAAAGAAGCATTGGCTATAGTTTTTGCACTGAAAAAATTTCACCAGTATATATGGGGAAGAAATATTTGAAATATTTACAGACCATAAACCATTACTGAACATATTGGCTCATGATAAATTAGCACTAAAACACAAACCCAAGGACGTTTTGCTGGCAGAATATGTTGGCCACATATGATTACCCACTAAATTACAAAAAGGAAAAAAGAGATTGCACATGCCGATGCTCTGTCAAGATGTCTGGATAAATTAGAGCTTGTAAACACTGAAATAGAGGTAAATTATATATATTATAAAGTCTAAAAAAGTAAACAGTTGGCCAATAAACAAAATAAAATCAAGAATACGAGATGACAAAATCATCTTGTTTGGCCCAGAGTTGTGGTCTAACAAGGAAAAGTTATCAGTATATAAGGCTGCATAATAATGGAGGCTAAAATGGTGATATCCCCTACAGGATGAAATATAGTTTTAGAATTACTTCATAAGTTCCATCCAGGGTGGTGTGAGCAAAAGCATTAGCATGTAGCTATGTCTGTTAGCCAAAAATAAGTACTGACAGAGAAAAATACATGTGCAATGAGTGTCAAACGGAGATTGCGCTGTCAGCAAAAAATTATATACCATGGCCCAAGTCAACTAGACCATGGTAAAGACTTCACATAGTGGATGTTTTTTCGAAGTGGACTGAATGCCATAAAGTGAAACATACCAATGCAAAAGAAATTATCAAGTGTTTTGATAAACTTTTTGCGATACAAGGATTGTCGGAAGCTATAGTGTGCCAGGTTTCACCAGTTACATACTACAGCAATATTTTAGGGATAATGGAATTTACCATATTAGTACCCCTTCCCCCATACCATTTACAATCAAATGATATAGCTGAGAAGGCAGTACAGCAAATCAAAAAATCATTGAAAGATAACAGCGAAAATTCAGAAAATACATTACACAAAATAATGCTGTGGAAGCAGTCAGTGTTTTGCACAGTAATTGGAGTCACCCTTGCCAAACTCCTACTTGAAAGAAAACTAGGAATGAGTTTATCTTTAATGCATCCAAAAAAAACAATGGATTACATCAAAATGAATATAATACTTAGCAAAGTTCAAAATGGGAATAGCGGTCTAGATTAGAGACGGGCTAAGAAAAACTTGGATTAAGGGAACAATACAACAGATATTGTCTAACCATATTGTGTTAATTAAGGGTGAAAACAAATCAATATAGATGCCATGAAATCATGTCAGGGCTCGGGGAAACAACTACTATTCACGATTTTGAAGTTATGAAACAGCAGAAGAGAAAATAGATGCCCCAAAGACTGACATGCAAGAAAGCCACCCCACGGTAGAAGAGAGAAAAATGAAGATGAAAAGCCAGATCCATGGACAGATGGAAGTGAAAGATGCACTGAAAGTGAAGGAGAAATCACCCAGGCTGAATCGCAAAAAGCGAAGACCTACTAAATTACAAGATTATTTCTAATCAAGTTAAACGGGTGTTTTTCTGGAGTGCGAGTAGGTGTATGTTTCATACTAATATTTAAATTTAAACTCAATAATTACGGAAGTAAACAACATATTCATACTCCAGAAAAAGAAAAGAGATAAGGCAAAGAAAATATATTTAGAGACAACATATTCATTACTCCAGAAAAAGAAAAGAGATAATTGCAAAGAAAATATATTTAGAGAAATATATTTAATTGATGGCTGACAGTTAAGGTGAAGGAGAATAAAATTAATTAGCATGTTATTGAAAGAATGATAAATAATTTAATATAAGTGATAAGAAATATTTGCTTAAGATAAACAATAGAAATTAGTTGCATAAAAAACAAATAATAAGAAATCCTGCTTGATAAATCATAAGAGATTTACTACTAAGAATTATGTGTGTAATAGAATTGAAGTTGAAAAAGATTTTAAAAATCCCAGAGGGGAAAACAGACTGATTGGTACCTGACGAAATAAGATCGTGATCAAGAATTAAAACTGGAATGTCCAAGAGAAATCAGCGAGGGATATAAATAGCATGTACAGAAAAATGCAATGGATTTTTTTTTTTGCTTTAGTCTTTTGCAGATTTGCTTGCATGTGTTCATTATGAATTTTGTGAATTGTTAGTCTTGCGTATTTAGAGTGGACTGGAATTAGAACAAGGCTGAAAGAAGTCAGTGAGATGCTGTCTGGGAAGCAATGGGCAGTTTGTGCATCAAGGAAATCAATCCCAGAGACCGTGCATCTGAAGGTACCAACACCCGGTTAGGGACTAAGACAGATCGCACAGATATTATTTTGTTGTTTTGCACCTAATGGGCTCTATAGGAGGATACACAGAACGAACTGTGAGTGTATGCACTTGTTAAATTTGTACACAGACAGATTTGAGCGATTTGTCTCAACAGTAATGTATATATATAAATAGGATATTATTTGTTGTGTGCAGAGTGATCAATATTGCTGTTAATAAAACTTTGTTGTGAGGTTCAGTACCAAATGCATTGTTACTATTGATAATCACTTCTTAATTTTGTCGTTATTAAATTTTGTTTATTAATTTTTTGTGTGTTATTCATTTTGTTGGTTTCCATATAATATATATATATTGTACTTAACTGAAGTGTCACTTAATTCCAAAAGGTAATCAAAGTTATCTTAGCTTAACCTTTTTAAAATTTTGAATAAAAAAAAATAATGATGATAAAAATGGAAATTAAACTAGTTAATTATTAAAATAGGATAATCTAAATATTTTTAATAATATTAGTTGGTTTGATAAATGATATTAGGTAATAATTTAATATAAGCAAATGTTAAAAAAAGAAAATAATGGTGAATTGATAAATAGTAAATCTATTCTAAAATAACTATTGTATAATCTATTCTAATGTTTAAAGAATAATAATAAGATATTATTATTAAGTTGGAATAACTAAGTAATAAATTTTTAAAAAAATGATATATAAGTTGTTATTAAAAAAGAAATAAGAATATTTGTTATTAGTTTTGTAGTTTAGCATTTCAGTTATAAAAGTTAATTAAATTAAATAATCATTAACATTTTATTGTTGTAATTTTAAAAATAATTTTAAACAATTAATGTAAAGCCAGATGTATGTGAGAATATGTGCATGCAGAGACATGGAAACATAAGAATAAAAAAATAATTTAACTCCCATATTGTTTAAAATAAGTAAATAAAGCAAATGTGTGGATAAAATTATTTTAAATGAAATATTTAAGGGTTTAGTAAAAGGTATAACTTTGAATTTCATATTTATTACTATTGTGTTATGTAAAATATTAAAAAAACATTTATTGCATTTGTTAATAATAAAATTTTGACTTTGCAGCTGAAGGTCACGTGGTATGGGAAAATTATATTGATTATGTCAGTAGATTGATTCCACAGCTGGTTTGTCAGAATATTAAAATTTAATAAAAAATAATTTTTATTGGTTTTTAAATGAATTGTAGGTGGATGAAAAATTGTGAGATAAAACGGATATCGAGGGACCTTTCAGAAGTTGATTTTGTTTGGATTCAACTTGTGTGGATCTTAAAGATTTTATTAATAAAAGTAATTTTTCTTTAAAAACTTGATATTTCTAAAAAAATACAAGTCTGTCTAAAATATTTAAAATCGTCTTGTAATGAAGGAGGGCTAAAAGAAAAGGTAATCCGTTTTTCTGACAATTTGAATTTCAGTCGAGGCATAGAAATTATAGTTAAAAATGTCTAGAATAACTAAAGCATCTCACATATTAAATGACTTTAATTTGTTTATTTTTCTTTACTTGGAAGTAAAGTTAAGGAACAAACTATTAATCATTTCCATAAATAAGCGTTCGGTGGTATTAAACTATTTTGAAAATAAAATGCTAATTATTTTTCCTGTTAGATTAAAAGTATATGTAAAAAAAAAATTTTTTTTTAAAGTTTAAAAAGAACATTATAAAGAAGCTGCTACGTTCAATTACAGTGAAATTATAAAGGATGATTTTTTTTTTTTTTAAAGTTATTACTTATATCTTGACATAGATAAAAATGATTTGTTTAGCTAAACGCAAACAGATAATATATACATTTTAAAGGATAATTCTTATTTACACAGTAAGAAAGGACACGTATTTGGAAATAAAACTTTAAAGCAATCATATAATGATTAATAATGAATTAATAGTTATTGAGTACATTATAAATGGTCATACTTGCCAGTTATTTAAAAATAACTTTATGGCATTAATTATAGCATATAAACAGAGAAATGTCTTGAACAGTAAAAAAATTTCTACTCTCATATTTAAAAGTAAGCAAAGGAAATTAATTTTAAAAATAAATACGTCTTGGAATATTATTAGAAAACTACTTTAAAAACTATATTTTAAAAGAAGCGTTTTTCTAAAAGAGGATAAAGGACTTCAGATAAAAAAATATATATTATTATTATTATATGCAATTTTGAACTCGGGATCCTATAAATAAAAGTGGGTTCAGCTGAAGAATTTATTTTGTTTCATGCCGGCTTAATCTTATTATTTAATTTTTTTTAAAATTGTTTAAAAAAATATTATTAATGAACTATTGAACATTTTCGTTTGGAAATGATTGCCATGTATATAAATGTATTAGTTGAAGCTTCGAATTCAAATCGATATCTTAACCTGGATAAATTGTCTATACATTATGAAATGGAAAAAAATCATCACGGAGCGGAAATATGAACTTAAATTAATGTATTATTGTTTTGTTTTGTTTTTTTATGGTCTGCTTTATTGGTTTAAAAAAAAAAAAACCATAAATAACTTATGCTATTAATTTTTTTTTGTAACACTTTTGCATAAATATACAGGTAAACTAGGGTTATAATTTTAAAACGAAATACGTTTATTTGAATGAGAAAATGTTTTTTGCTATTCTTAAGTAGATTTAGTTTATTTATTAAGCATTACATTAGCTAGTTTCTATTTAATAATTTTATTATAGAGATTTAAATATCACAGTCTTATTTTCATATAAATGGGATGTTTTACTCAATTTTTTTAAATTTACTAAAGAGGTTTATCAGAGAATATCCATTCATTTGTTTTATGAATGTTATATTAAAATAACTACAAATATTTTATATTCATCGAGAAGTAAATATTCTTGCATTTAATTTACAATTTTAAAAGTCCACTTGTTACTATATTTTAGCATTTAATATTTTGTTATGTGTGCATTGTGCCTTGCCTAGAATTTTATATGCATTTAATTTCAAAGTATTTTCTACAGTAGTCAGTTGACACATAGTTTGCTTTGTTGGTTCGAACATTGGATATATGTTTTGTATTTTTAGACTTCTTAGGAATAACTTAATTAATTAAGGTGAAGTATATATCTTGCTATTAGTTAGTATTTGTTAGCCTCAAGAGTTAGGCTTAGTAATAATTTTTAAATATGCTTATGGAATAGATAAAATCCTCCATCCTTATTGTATTGTAATTCCATGATTTGATGGTGCTTGTCCACAAAAGAAGGTTATTATATTGTATTTGTCAGTGATGATAATCACATTTATAAGCATTGAAAATCCCATGAGAGAGGATTGTGCTTTTCTGGTGGGTGTTCCTGTTCCCAAATGTACTGAAGATTAATACCAGACATCTTTGTTTTGCCTCGAAGTTAGGTATTTTTGGAAGCCACCATATTCTTTTCCAGCTCTGAGGAGCCTAGTATTTTATATTTTTTTTGCCTATCATTCATGATGACTTAATGCTAATTCCACCACAGTAGGTGATGTTGCATTTGTTTTAAATTTGTGATGACAAGATATGCTTGTTTGAGGAAATGTATTTCTTCAGGTAGTTGTAGCTAATTTAAGGCTCATAGGTATATCAATGTTTGAATTGTGTTGCTATGATAGTTTTATCACGCACAAGCTAACCAACAATAAGTTATATTTATTTTAAAGTATGTTAAATATGCATATGGTATAAGTGGCAATTCACACATACTAATTTAATATTTTCATCCAGAATTTTGCCGCTGGATTGGTAAGTCTGTTACATTATTATCTTTAAAACATTGAGGGAATAATTTTATGTGGACTAAAGTTATTTAAAAAAGTATAACTGATCTCTGATGAATGATTGCCCCATACACTTAATTTAGTTTAATTTTAATATTAGCTTAATCTGATTTAAACATATATCTAACTGTGATATTAGTTATATCCATGAAACTAGTGATGATATTTTTTAAAAAGTATTGTTGAATATGCTTATTCCAACTTAGCGTTTGTTAAGTTGAGGAGTATAAAATTAAGCTTAGAGTTTTCAATATAAACCTAGTTCTGTGTGTCATTCTGATTATTAGATGACACAATAATGTTATCAATTAGTCTAATAAAGAAGGATAGTAGTGTGCTTATTAAGTACATATGATAATTAAAGTTTAAATTTTTTTTTTTTTTGAGAAAAATATAATTATTAAAAGAAAGTAACAGTGAATAACCTTTGTAGGTTATTAAGTGTATTAGTGTAAGTTAAATAAAACTGTTAAGAGTCCAAATAATTGTATTAAATCTTAGTGCGGTATTGGCACTGTTTGTATTCTACTACATTTATAAACATTTCTTCTCATTATTAATAAATCAAATTATTATTATTTCAAAATTTTTGTTTGTTTGTTTTACTTTTATATGAAAATATATTATTGTCTTGGGTTCCAAGTTCACAAAATCTTAAATGTAAAAGTTATTAAATCTTCAATTCAGAAATTTACAAGTATATTCTAAGTTAATTAAATATAGTTAATATTGTCTTAAAAATTAAAAAAAACTATGTTAAAGTAAATGATTATCATATTGAATCATAAATACAGATAATTGCATTATAGCAGATATATAATTAAATACTTAGTTAAAAGTTTATTTTTTTTTTAATTATCAGTATATCTTTTCAGACTAAAGATTATGCAATACCAGTTTAACAATATTAGTACTTCAGAAGAATATTTTAATTAATATTATTTTAAAAGCTGCACATTATCTTATATTCACTGCACATCATCTATCATCATCTTAAATCTTATATATTTAAAGAATTCTAATCCATTTGCATTTGAGGTCTTTAGTGGTTGTCTGTGAGTATGGAAAGGCATTAAAAGTACCCTTGCTCTTTTCTCTGCTCAAGTAATATCTTAGATAATAGGCCATTATTAATTTAAATTTAAATTAATTCACTAAATTTTGTGAATTAATATTTGTGTCATTTATTATTCTAAGATTGAACATATTATAATCATTTATGGTCAGCTAAGATGTTACTTATTTATTTATTAATCACAGTAATTCTTTATTAGGCAACTTAATTCAAACTTTAATTTTGCACAAGTGTTTTAGTTTTAAAATCCCTGAGGTATATTGTCACACCTTCTGTGCCAGTACTTCAGATTTGCTCATATATAAATATATGAGTCGTAGGAATAAGAGGGATTCTTTTTATTCCTGCATAAATTCTATATCTTGTATTGGTCAGAGGGTATTCATTTATTATTTAACACTCGCAAAGCGTTTGCACAATTGGCTTGAAAGGCCGATATGAATGTAATTACAAATTGTATACAGACGCTATAAAAATAAATGCTTATTTATATATCTTGTTGTTTTAGTAAATATAATTCTGTAAGATAATCTTTTAAAGCAAAGCATCATAGGTCTTCTTCAGAGAGTGTATGATCTATTGGTAAGACATTATAAGCATTGATTAGTGATTTTAAATAATCTTTTGTATGGTTTATTAAAATATTAATATGCTGTAGTAGTTATAGTTCATCAGTATTGGATTTGATCTTTACTTGATTATACATCTCTGGATCATCATCTCTTTTCTTTAAATTTATTGGAACCCCACTGGGCCGAGTCGTTTAGAGTCTCTTATTTATATTTTATTTTATAGCATTTCAATTCTATTCCTTTTCTTTTCATGTCATTTCTCTATATCATCTCATTTCATTTGTCTCTCCTTTATTCCATCTTCTTCTTATATCTCTCTTTCATATCTTTCAATCATCTTACTCCTTTTCTTTCTCCATTACATATATCATCTCTGTTACTTTTCCTTATTTCTCTTTCTCCTCGATTCTTTTCTTTTCCATCATTTATTTTTATCATTATCAATACCTCCACGTCATTACTTCCATATATTTCTTTCTTTTTCTTTTCTCCCTCTCTCATTTCTTATTAGCATTACCTCTTCTCTCTCTTTCTCACACACCCCTCTTATTCTAGTAGGTTACAATTAGCATTTTCTCTTATTCTATCTCTCTTTCTTTTTCACACCCCTCTCTTATTTCATTATTAGCATTTTTTTCCTTCTTTTCTCTTCTTTCTCTCTCTTTCTCCGACCCCCATCTCATTCTAGTCAGGTTACAATATATATATATGAAAATACACAATTATAATATTAGATGTAAATGAAATCATAATTAGAAACATTGTCTGAATAAATTTGGAAATATTTTTTTTATGTAGTCCATAGAAATATTTATTTATATTGCTACAGATTTTATCATTCAGTTTTAATTTTTTTTTTTTTTTTTGCCAGCATAAATTTCTTTATCTTTGGCTAATAAAGTTTTAACAGTTCTTTCTCCAATGCAAGCTGACTATTTTTATGCAAAAAACATTATGTTCCTCCAGTCAAGGTTTAAGTCTGCTAAGCTTAGCTATCCTTTCACTATATTGCAATATTAATTGAAACATTCTCTGGAATAGTTTAATTTGTTTTGTCTTTTTTAAGTTTATTTTAAAAACACATTTATTCTGCAAACAATAGATATATCCAAATATTTTCTTTTGCATAATTAGTTTTTTTCAAACTAATGAATTACTTTCATTTGATTTTGTTCTGCCTGTATAAAGTTATTATACATTCTTTTCATTTGAATTAAACTAAGAAAATTTACAAAAACAAAATACACTTGATAAAATATTTGGTTTCCATATAGTACGAGCTCGATGCCATTTTGAATTTTATAATTTACCCAAAATCTTCACTGACACATTCAAGCAATAAATGACATCGATTATCAACATGTGGTTTCAAAAAAAGACGGTTACAAAATCACAAATTTCATTATTAATTAAAAAATCAATGTGCAAAGTTTGCAATTGTCATCGAGTATTTAAAAATCAAAATCCTAATTTTGATCAATATTTAACATTTAATAAAAATCAAATAATGTGAGTTACTTTGCTATATGTTATCACAATTTACATAAATCTTTCCAAAATCAAAATGCAATTTACATTTTTTATAAGCCTAAGAAAGAAATCAAAAGGCAATTTTTGTTTTTTTACTTTTAAAAAAAATAAAAAACCTAATCAACCTACTTTTTATTAATATGCCAAAAGATTACAACATATAAAATACAGACTTGAAGAGTTTTTTTTTTAAAAAAAAGTAATATAAACTCCATAATCTTATTAATATTGTGCTGTGACTTATGACCAGCAAGTAAATAAATGGACAAAGGCAGAATTGAGATGGTAATATTATAGTTTAATACGAATAATTTTAACTATATACATTGCCTATTATAAAGCGTAATAAAATAATAAAAGGTCGTGGTGACCTGCATATAATAACCCTAGTCCTGCTTTTGGACTTACAGGGGCAGGAGTCTCTGACTTATAATTAAAACTCAGAACAAATAGATTAGGTTATGGGGGTTTATATATCCCTCAAGACTTCTGGAGTCTTTTACATACCTAACCATATATGGTGTTTTTACATACACACAGTATTTTTACATTTCTCACCATATATGGTATTTTACACAGTTTTCTGACCCTATAAGGTCAGCTGGCTTTCTATGATTTAACAACATTGCAATTTTACACAATCGTTATACATAATTGCTATACAGTTATTCTTATTTTACATATTCATTATATATTACAGTTATTACTTTTATTCTACATTTATTATTGTATTCTTATTATTATACAATTATCATTCTTATTTTACATACTCTTTTTGTTATACAATTATTATTATTATTTTACATATTCATTATACATTACAGTTATTAGTTTTATTCTACATTATTGTACTCATTATTACACAATTATTATTCTTATTTTACATACTCTTATTATTATACAATTATTATTATTATTTTATATATTTATTATACATTACATATGTATATATCTTTCTTGACCTTGAATACTGCATATTGTTTTTAGTAGTTGCTAATATGTATTTAGGTGGTATATGCACTTGTGTTGACCAAAAACTAGTTTAAGATTTTTTTTTCAATACTTTGTTTTTTAACTAGAAGATGAATATGGATTAATTTAAATTGGCTAGATGATTACAAATACATTAAATTTAAAAATAAAGTACAATTGTTATATAATATGACCTTCATGATTAGTATGCTTGTTGATAATCGATGTCATTTATCGCTTGAATGTGTCAGCAGGGATTTTGAATGAGTTATAAAATTCAAATAGTGACAGATGCATACTATATCGGCACAAATATTTAATACAATTTGATTTTTGAGTGTGTGTTATAATACATTATTTAAAGAAAATACTTAATAACTAATTTAATATCAATAGATTTTTTTTTTTATGTCTTGATCTTGCTGCAATCTTGATCAGAAATTTTGTATTTTTCCCTCTTTTTCAAAGAATCATATAAATCAATCACTAAAATCTTTAAAAGTTAGTACATTCATTTTTTTTTTTTAATAAAAATCTGGAAATGATCTCAGATATCAAGATACATCAAAAATCTGCGCCCAATTATTTACAAGTTTAGTATTGCAATGTAATATTACAATTGCCAATCATTAGAATATTCTTTAGTAGAAAACTGTACAGTATAAGCTTGAAATGCTGATATCTCCCATTCATCCATCCAAAAATATTCTTATTTGATTCTAATTGAATTTGGATATGCACTTATTACATTGTAAACTAAAACATAGAATAAATCAAAATATGTAGTATAATTTAGCTTCCTAATGTGCTAAAACTTTTGCTGTTGTAATATATAATCAAGCCTTTTTCTCTTGTGTTTAGTTACAAAAAAATGCCTTTTTTAAAATAAACTATATTTATTCATTTAGTACAGCGTTTCCCAACCTTTTTTGGCTCGCGTACCACTTGGTAGTACATCACGCTAAATTGTACCACTTCGTAAAAATGATTGTATTTTGTGAAATTTATTGCGAGTGTGTTATTTTATTTGCATTATAAATATTATAGGGTGACCATGTATTCACATCACAATGAGACAAATTACATTGAAACACGCTTAAACGATTATAAACTCACTGAAAATATAAATTCACTGTAACATATATATATATATATGTGTGTGTGTGTTTGTTCAAAGTTTCATATTTATCTACTGTTTTGTCATATTTCGTTTACTAATAAATGGTTTTAATAAAAACACAAAATTATAAAAAACCAATTAATATATTTTATCATAATCAAATATTTTTATAAAATAAATTTAATGAGATCCTTGTGCTTGTTTCGAAAAACATAATTTTTTGAAATTTGGTTCAAAAGATGTGAGGTATACCCTTAAGTCTACAGCTGCATTCAATTTGTTTCAATACTTTTTTTTTTTTTTAAATATATAAAGAAAAAGCTCTTTCTCTACTAATTTCATACTAGTAAATGGTAATAATAATTTAAGAGCTTTCTCAGAAAGTTGTTCATAATCTTTAATGTTTAACCAAAATTAATTAGATTGTGTCGATAATTCTATTAAATTTTCTTTCTCTTTTATTGATAATGATGTAGCTTTTTCTAAATGTTCTTCATAGAAGGGGTTTGAAATCCACTTATCATTTGTGTTTTCGGGTTTTGCAAAATATTCCATTAAAGACAATTTTAATCCTGTTAAATGTGCTATTATATTTTCTCGTATATCTGGAGACAGACTAACCTTATTTTCAAACAAAAAAATATGTAGAGTTTTGAATACTTTCGGTTGATTGTTTTCAATACACTGCTTCCAAAAATCTAATTTCTTAATCATATTTTCAATTTTATCATTAACATTAAAGATCGTTATCGAGTTGTTCTGAGGTGTCAAATTTAAGTTATTTATTTGCAAAAAAATATCAGTTAAATATGCAATCACCTGAATGAACCAACCAAAATCATACAATTTCGAAGAAAGATCAAAAGAATTGTCTTCAAAAAAAAAACCGTCCTTCTTGTCTAAATTCGAATAAGCGGGTTATATGGGGATCAATGAATTTTAATAAACAAAGACGATACAATCACAAACAATAACCTGTCACTTGTAAGCCACGCGGGGAAGTGAACAAGAGTGCAGCACCATGACAACAGTGGCGGCAATATCTCAAGTTACTAATGGCTAACGGCTAAATTTAAAAATGCACTCCAAAAAAACGATATCGATTGCTGGATTTTCGATCATCGACTGTACATATTAACAACTTTACTGTATAATATTATTAATTAAAATAATTTTTATGAATTATAGGAAAAAACGTTTCTATGATGTTTTTATGATTTGATTTTTTTTATGTCTGCCATTATTGATTATTTTTCGCGTACCACCAGTGGTACGCGTGCCACAGGTTGGGAAACGCTGATTTAGCAATTAACAACTAGAATATAAATACAGCTAAAGGAAGATGGGGGAAAATGTTGCACACAATATAATGATAAATGTGGGTTTTATAAGACTTAACATTTAGATGATTAGCCCAACGTACAATAAAAGATGGAAGCACTTTATTTATCACAGAATCCTGATCAAATTTCATACTAAATAAGTTATTGTTCATTTGTAAGCACAGAAAGTTTCAGATAATTTCTTTATTAAAAATACTAACATGAAAGACAGATGTAAAACTGATAAGTAATTGTAAATCATTTTCACGTTATACTTAGAAATTTCTAAAAATTACAAAATAGATTTCAGTTATGATAAAATTTAAAAAGAAATCCAATTCACCTTGTACCAATTTATCTTAAAGTATAACCTAGTATTTTTAAATGATACTTATATTTATTATATACAATAGTATTTGTTAACAATCAACTTTTAAACTATCAACAATCTCAATGTGAGGTCAAGGCCAACCTTTAACAATACAGGTTGAAATTGTTAATAGCTTAAGGGTTGATTGTTATCATCTACATTTATAAACCTATTAAAGTCTTGAGTAATTGGCTTTATTGTCTTAGTATGTATATATATAATCAAAATTACCCCAAATCCAAAACTCAACCAACTAGCCAATAAAAATAAAATCTACAACACAACCAATGGTTTCACTGCTACAAGCAGTGTAAAGAACTACAAAACAACAACATAATTATATTAAACATTACCCACGATTCCATTTACTTCCCATCCACCCTTAATATTAAAAGAACTTTTTAATAAGTTAATTGTCCCGAATCATAAATTTTTAATAATAAAAATTCTTTAATTTTTTTTATTTTATTTCTCTCCAAAAAGACAACCTTAGCTTCCTCAAAATTAATAATGTGGCCTGTATCTTTTTCAAGGACATACAAAGCAGAACTAAGATATCTATTTCTAACCCTATGTTATGTACTTTTATTCTTTCATTTAAGCTCAAACTACTCTGACCTATATAAACCTTCTTACAAAAACAAGCAATAATATATACTACACCAGGAATAGTTTTCCTTTCAAAAATTTCCTTTGTATTATTTAATAAATTATTCAATGTAATACCCTTTTTCCAAGCAATTTTCTTATTTCCAAACAAATTACTATTTTTTACATACAATTTTATAAGAAAACAATTTAAATGGCAAAGAAATAACATCATATTTTTCTTTATCCTTTACATCCTTACAAATATTACTATTAAATAAAATACTTTTAACAAATTTATCAGAGTAGCCAACACTCAAATAATCTTTATAAAATTGACCTTTCTGAAACAAAACTACCCCACTATAATTATTTAATTTCTTATTCCTATAACAATTTTTTAAAGCAGCTACTTTATGACATACAGATTGATAGTTATCAGGTTTAATTATAGACCTTAATTCTTTACTTTTAACATAATGACTACATTATTTTATTTTCTTGGCTAGTTTAGTTTGAGTTTTAGATTTGGGATAATTTTGATTATTGACTAGTTTAGTGTTATGTGTTTAACATATATATAGTGTGTGTGTATGATGTATACATATATATAATGATGAACCAATAAATAGATAGGATAGTAATTATTAAATGTTATAAGCAAATATTAAGTCTTTATATTGATAAGTAAATAAAAATATATAGAATAGCAGTTTGTTAAATCCTGTAAACAAAAATTGCCTATAATGTATATTAATATGTAAATGATTTTGAATTCTTCAAACATCATCACTATTAATATCATCATTTTTTTAATACTCGTTTAACTTTTTTTTTCAGTCTCTTAAATTATGCGCTGTTGATGGCGTAGATGTAGTAAGTATTTTTCATTTAAATAAATGGAAATTTGATTTAACTATTAATTATTGTAATTTGTTTTAATATTTTATTATTATTTCTTTAGAATTACTATTGTGTAAATTGTAATGATTAAAATGCTAATTCATATATATGTATATAATTATTGAGTCATTCTTATATTTAAAACATACTATTATAAACATTGGGGGGGGGGGAATTTTGATTAATCAACTTCTCGAATCTGTTGTGAATAATTGGCTTGCTATAAAATATGATGTAAATTTGTATAATTTATTAAAAATATATTATCTAGGGGAGAGATTAAAACCAGCACAAAAATAATAATAGTATTTGAATTATTAATTTAAATGATAAAAATCAGTATATTATCTGTAGCCTATTCTCCCTTAACCATTTCTTTTTTTTTTTATTAATTATGTATACATGTGAAAAAGTTGTATATATATTTACCAACATATTTATATGCTATATTATAATAAGATATTCCAGACATTTTAATAATTATAAAAATAATTAATATTTATTATAATTTTGTTATTAAATAAATCAGTTAAAGAAAAGAAAAAATAGTTAATATTGTTTCTGTTATAGTGTTAGCAAAAGTTTTCAATGTAACATTCAACAAAATTTTAGCTCATTTTGTCCGTACAATTAGTTCAACATGTCTTAAAAAAAAAAAAATTTAAACACTACTGGCCGTATAATCATTTATTTCAGATTTTGTGTTCTTATATTGGATATCTTTATAAAGCATGCTATTCTTTGTATTACATACTAAGAATTTCAAAATCACATTATATGCATCTAAATGTAGAGCTTTTTTTGTTTTTCAAAATCTGGACACAGAAAAAACCTATAAGCAGTTGGGAAAAAGGAAGAATTTAGGATAAACATGTATTTTTTTTCTTCAAATTTTTTAAAACAATAATATCTTATTGTTAATAATAATTCTATTGAAAACATTGTAAACTGTGTAGTATATTGCAGAGGTGGCTGCAATTTATATGTTGGGAGTGACTTTTTTGGTAAAAGTATGTCTGAGGACAACTAAGTTTTTTTCAGGGCTTCAAACGGGAAACCACAAAATTTTTGCTGGAACAAAAAATGGAATGGAAAAAAATAAAGGTTTGAAGTACTGTTTTTTTAGAATGTACTTACGAATTGGTGTTTTGTTTTGTTTTTATAAGGGCTTTTTAGATACTCGGAAATATTGGTGAAGGTTTTAGAATATATGAACTGATGATTTTTTTTTTTCAATAAGATACGAACTGTTGAAAACATTTTTTATGACTACTATTAAATTACCTCAGCTCCCTCTAGTATTACAATTTGTCCATGTCACTTTATAAAATATTTATTAATGGATTATTTTCCATAAGGATACTCGTGCTTTAACTCGCTCTCAAAGCACTAATTTTTGTTATTTTGCCGATTGTAAGGTCATTTTATCAAGAAAAACATACCATATGACACTGCCCTCTTTATAATTATTTTACAACTAAAAAGACAATGGTATTTAAATTTAATGTTATAACAATGAGATAAGGTCTGCCTTCCAAAACGCTGATTGGTTGTTTTACATTCTCTACAAAAGGGAATGCTTGTCAACAATTTTGATAGTTCTTTATTTTGATTATCAAAATGAAAATTAAAAGTTTTTTTTTTTTCATATTTATTATTATTTTTATAAAATGTGTGTAAAAATATAATTATTTTAGAAGTATAATTCAGATTTTAGTAAAAATTATTTACTTTTAGATGAAAATAAATTGAGAAGAAATCAATGATATAAGCTGCATTTTGTAATAAGTTATGAAAAATATGTTTTATGTTGTCTGCTATAGATTATTTTTATCTATTATAAATAGAAATTTATTTTTGAAAAACTTTTGTTTACTTTAATAATCTGACAAATTCTTAATTTGCTTTTTAGAAACTAAGCTTAAACAAGTATAATTTTAAAAGATTAAATATATTTTTATTGCTGATTCTGTAATTGTCCAATCAAAAATTTAGAACTTTAATTCACTTGGTCAATAGGTATTTTGAATGAGGTAATGGTTAAATTATAATTATTAAATTACTATACGAGGTGTTTTAGAAAGTTTACAACTTTTTTGTTTTAAAATCAGTTTATTAAAATTTTTGTTTCTCCAGGACAAGATATTTTCATTTCTCCTTGGAAAAACAGCAATTAAATATCTCAAAAAATTTTAACTCTAGTGTTACATGAAAATAATTTAATTCTTGTCAGCTTCTTCCAACCTTGGTTTATTTTTGAGATTGACAATAACAAGAGGTGCTATTTTAAATTTAACTATTTTTAAAGGAGAATAATTTTGAATTTTTACTTTTTTTATTATTTTTTATATTCAAATCAGCTCTGAATTTATCACTGTTCATGCAACCCTCTAGCAACCACCTTTTATCTCCACTTAACTACAAAACTATGAGAATGAAATTGAAAACACAAAAAATATCTTCAATCTAAGCTTATAGCTTATATAGTCATATGGGTCTGAACTCAGTTCAGCACCCATACATTTTGGTGTCTTTGGCTCCTTAACAATCCTGCCTAATAGGATAGTGGTGGCTATGATTGTTAAAGAGTCAAAAACACCAAAATGTATGGGTGCTGAACTGAACTCAGACCCATATGACTATATAAGCTATTGAGCTTAGATTGAAAAAATTTTTGTGTTTTCAATTTCATTTTCATAGTTTTGTAGTTAAGTAGAGATAAAAGGTGGCTGTTGGAGGGTTGCATTAGATCCTAAGATCTAGGTGTAATGCTCTCAGATTCAAGGCTCCTCACTAGGCCACAAGCCAGAAACTAGTCTGAGGATATTGGATGTGTAGGCACTAGATAGGGATTTTATGCACGAGCCTTCTGGCATCCATTGATTACTCTGGTTGGCACAGGATGGCACTACTGTATGGAGAGAGTTTTGCCTTGTTTAATAATCCATAGCTTGGGAATCTAAAAAAATAATCACATAAGAATTCTTCATTTTTATCTTGTACCCCAAAAGTTAACAAATCCCAAGGCATCTATAAGAAGAATACTCATCCTAATAAAAGATACAAAAGAAATCATTTCCAGAAGGTGGATATGCATTTGTCATCATAGCAATTCGCTACTTGTCTATCCAAAACTAGAAATTGAACGCTAAGGTCTGTATCAATGATAAACAAAAAAACAAGCACACAAAATATTCCCTACAATGAAACAACATTTTTTTGAAATTTTGCATATTTTAAATGAATTGTGAGATGTAGAATTAAATCTATGAATAATGGAAAACTCCAGAAAATGATAAATATATTGTAAATATTTTAAAAGAACTATGTGAAGTGTTAGAGAAATTATTGGCAAAGATATGTACCAAATATCTAAATGATAAAGTAGTGATATTAAAGAAAGGTGGAAAAAAAATAGCTAGTTATTAATTTTATACAAATTGCCTAAGAGAACATTGGACTCTAACTGATAAAAAGAAGTTAGATTTAAAAATGTTTATTGCATAGTACATCATATCCAGTTTTATAAAATTGGATAATGAATATTCATTGATATTTTGCATTGAATTTGTAGATTATGAAAAGATATTTGTCTCTATAAGCTTTTCTATAGTGATTAATATTTTTGAACAGCTAGTCATAGATCTAGGACATTACCAGATTCTGAAGAATATTTATCAAGATGCAATAGTAAATAAATAGTTTACTGATACTAAGAAAATTAATGGTAATATGAGTCTATTCAGATTGATTCTGGCTCCAAAATGTTTTATAGCAATATTATATGAAGTATTTTGTAGAGTAAAGTGAGAAACTAAGGAAATAAAATAAACTGAAATAATTTAAGTCATCTTAAATTTTGCAGATTATATAGTTGCTTTTACAAATAATGCTTCAGAACTTTGAGAAATCTCACAAGAATAATGGAATGGAAATAAGAAAGTGCACCTAAAGATAAATACTAAAAATCTAAAGCTATGTTCAATAAATTTTTAAAAAAGAAGAAAAAAAGATTGCTAATAATAAATTAGAAGTTAGCAGTTATAAATATCTTGGATAAATAATTTAATATGAATAGAAATATAAGGGATGAAATTAATATCAATTAAACTGAGTGGATATTTTTAATTGAAATGATTTGCTGTTAAAGAAAGTATGCTTATGTGCTTGAGAAAATAGATTTATAATAAGTGGGTTCAGACCTACATGACTATATAAGCTGATGAGTTTGGATTGAAAATATTAAGGTATTTTCAATTTAAGACTTGTAGTTTTGTAGTTAAGTGGAGATAAAAGGTGGCTGCTAGAGGTTTGCATTAGATCCTAAGATTTAGGAGCAGTTCTCTCAGATCTAAAGCTCCTCACTGTCGAAGCCTACAAGCCAGAAACTAGTCTGGGGATATTGGATGAGTAGGCACTAGATGGGGAGTTTATGCACAAGCCTTCTGGAATCCATTGATTACTCTAGCTTGCTGTGTGTGGCAATACGTATAGTGAGTTTTGCCTGTTTTAATAACAATTATAAGCAAGCATAAGAAATGGTGATCACATGATGTTTATTGGCTGAAAACCAATCCTGCCTAATAGGATAGTGGTGACTATGGTTATTAAAGAACCAAAGACACTAAAATGTATAAGTACTGAACTGAGTTCAGACCTATATGACTATATAAGCTGATGAGCTTGGATTGAAAATATTAAGGTATTTTCAATTTAAGACTCATAGTTTTGTAGTTAAGTGGAGATAAAAGGTGGCTGCTATAAGGTTGCATTACATCCTAAGATCTAGGTGCAGCTCTCAGATCCAAGGTTTCCTCACTGACGAAAGCCACAAGCCAGAAACTAATCTGGGGATATTGGATGAGTAGGCACTAGATGGGGATTTTATGCATTATGCACAAGCCTTCTGGCATCCATTGATTACTCTAGCTTGCTGTGTATGGCAATACATATAGTGAGTTTTACCTGTTTCAATAATATAATATATGTGTGTGGGTATATGTGTTTGACTTTATTTTGATTTTGTAAGATGAATAAATAAATTAGAAACTTCTTTAAATTTAAGATAAACATTAACAATATTTATTAACGAATAATAATTCAAATTTATTTAATATAACACATAATTATAAAGGTTTGTTTCACATCTCTACTATTTTATAAGTTTAAATAATTAATGTCTTTCCATATTTCCATAGTAGATATGTATATTATAACATGAACCGATTCTAATAACGTATAATCTGATAAATGAATTTTTATAATTTACGAAAAAGAAATTATAAAATACTAAACTAACTAATATCAATATAAAACATATATAAATATTATGAAATCCATATGAGAGAATTCAGCTTCATGAGACCATTCCTATGTAAAGTCATCATCAAGAAATATAAAATCTTTCATACAGAATATTAGTCATTTACACAACTAATAACAAGTAAACATTATTATGTTAATTAAATTAGTAATAACAATATTCTGTTAATGTCGTAATTAAATCCAAAATAAAGAATGATAAACTCTTACCTTCATATTAAGTTTACTTTTGTATCTTACTTTAAATCCTTGTCAAGTCACTTTCATTAAAGACCTATGTTTTATTAAATATAAAAAAAAATATTTAACTTCATGATCTTCTGTTCATCTTTATTTTATCTTTCATAAATGAATTATTCTAAAGGCAAAGAATTTTAGTAACAAAGAAAATAAAATTAAATGATTTTAAATGATGCTTCACAAAGACGATGTGATATAATGAAAAGTTCATATTACTGTCCTATTCATTTTCATGTTTAGAAGTAATATTCATTAAGAATAAAGTTCTTTATTCCTTGGAGGTCATTCATTGGAAAGCTATCCAGATATCCGATTGTTCCTAAACATTCTTTTTGCGTGATGTTGACATCTTCTTCCACAAACGATTTCATTTCATATTGGAGTTTCATTTAGATTATATAGATGAAATTCATATAACTTTTAGGCATGTCAGTAGAAATAAGCAATTACATTTATCTTCAGTTAAAATGATAAGTGAAGTTTACTCACAAGGCATTGTTTTATCGATATAATCTTAAATTAATATTGGTTTGAATACATAAATGTTTTCTGAAAAAGTTTATCTGTTTCAGAATTCCAATTTAGAATGATTTTATAAACTTTTACATTAATAAAACATATATATAATTTTGTTTAGAAAATACGAATAATATTAATAGAGAATAATTTATTTACTCTTCTGTTTGGATAATATTAGAGTTTGTTATCTAATAAAACTTTTCTTCAATAAGCAAATCATTCAATTTGTCGATCTATCTTTTATAAGTATTCTATATTCGAACACATTAAAAATTATTGTATGAAGTAGCTATTATATCGACAAAAGATAGAAGATTTAATAAAAATTTTGATTCAGTATTTATAGAAGAATCAACTTTCGGTGGCATGTACTACATATTTTGTTTTCACGATTTTTACATTTCATAATTATTAATTATATTTAATAATGATTAATTGAATTTTTAATTTCATTTCCTTTGTATAAGTTGCAACTTGCCTTTAAAGGTTATCTCTTTGTCAATGTTTTTTGTTAATGAACTTTATTAATGAATTTTATTAGCTTAAACAATGGTATTATATCAATGAATGAAAATAGTTATTTTTACTTGTTTTAATTTTATTAACACAATTTATTAATCTTTTATACTTATGTGATAGTATTGCGTAACTCTCACTATATATATATTGTAAAGATGAAATTATCATAGCTCTTCTTCAAGCTATGGAATAATGAACACTATATGTTAGCAAAGAGCCAAGAATAGAATTAAATCTTCTATTCTTTAATCTGATGTTTATAACTTACCCTTATTAACATTGGTGAAAAAGTAGAATGAACTTAATTTACCAGCCAGTTGAAAACATGATATTAATAATTATTACACTAATAATTAATTAGCTATGGATTGATAATATTTGTTTGAATTTTGAAATTTTTTATTTGTTAAATGAAAAAATTAGTTCATTTAATTAAAAACTGTAGATGTAATAAGTTTTTATTTGGTGATGTTTATAAAAACAGAAATGTAAAAATATGATTTATTGTATATATAAATATTAATATCATGATGTTTTTCTAAGATAAATAATGCAAAAGTATCACTTCTTGTTTTTGTATCTATTAGAATGATAATTTAAGGATATTTTTCAGTCTTATTCTATGTCATTTACTATTAGTTCAGGAATCACCATTACTTCTTACTTCTATGGTTTTAAGAATTTGTTGGGGGTTTTTTTTTTTATGTTAGCATTTTATGGCTTTGATAGGTTTACTGCTTAGAAGATTTTTAACTAGGTTATGAACTGAAAATATAACTAGTTATGACCTTTTTTCTCTACTTCTAAAGTGGCTTTTTTTTTTTTTTTCAGTAAAAGACAAGCGTCTTTAACCAAAAATAAAACCATTGAACTATTTCTTAAATGATACAAGATAACAGCTGCAAAAATGATATTTACATAAAGAAAAATCACAAAATAAAAATAGTTTGAAAATGTGGTTAAAAGTAAATATTTAAATTTAGAGAAACCGACAGTTATAAATGGTTACAGCAAAACGAAATTAAATACACAGATCACTTAGAGACAAATCATCAAAAAGTCAAGTCATCTCCTTCACTGGTATCTACCAAAGCAATCATTTGAGCATTTATATATAAATTGAACATCTATTGCCATGTTGTCATTTTAAAGCTATTGATTTTTGATGAGAATGCTATGACCAGACATAGTGGTTTCATGAGCACTAGAACTGGGCAATGGATAACTTGAAACATGTCATAGTATTTAATGATTGTTTACATTTTTCTTGATCAATAAAAGTTTTGTGCCGTGTATTAACAAAATCTTTACTCCGTGTTATTTTTTATAATACCATAATGCTTTATTTAAACACAAACTTCTACAGTTCACTCTACTTTTAAAACTAATTACTACAGAAATATATACATGAAAAAAGTCTTTTTATTTGCTGTGTGTTGAAAATTTCACACCTTTCCGGATTTATCAGTTCATTGGTTCAATTATCTCACCATTTCAATTCGTCTGTTCTTCTGCATTTCTACCAATCAAATTGTACTCCTAATTTCTCTGTGGTCCGGCTTGTTCTCAATTTCTCTAAACGTAATCCTTTGTCCTCTATAATCCGTTTTATATTTTTATATTCCGCCATTCCAAAAAGCAAAACATATGTTGTAATTTCACTTCTGAAATATTTCTTTTTCTTTTATCAAACACTTCACTTCCTCCCCTCATTTCAGAAGTCGAAATATTCCCATTACACATAGTCTTTGAATCGTTCGGGTAATCTTCTATTTCTTGTAGGCCTGGGTGACTTATTCTTGTATTGTTCGTGTTTGTCTTCACCATTTGTTGCTATCGCAATTTGTCTCTCTTCTTCCTCTTTCCCTGTACTATTAATTCCACTCTCCTTAGTGTAAAACTTCTTATCCTCGCTTGGTATCCAATCCCATTCCTCTGACATTCTTTTTTGCATGTGGTTTATGTGTCTTCTATGTATTCTTTTGTTTGGACCATTTATTTCATATATCTTGTTTGACATCCATTGTTTAATTGTTCCCTGAATCCATGTCTTCCTTAATATGTCTCTGAACCAGACTGGTTCTTCATTCCTAAATTCTTTATCCATTTCGTCATGTGGTATTATCTTGCTCTCCTTTGGATATAATGCAGTTAATTTTGTTCTCAATTTCCGTCCGCATAGTATTTCTGCTGGTGATTTACCCGTTGCTGTTGATGGTGTTGTGTGTTGCGTCATCATGAACATTTTTTTTTTAGCGTTTCTTGTATGTTTTTTGTTCCAGTTTTCCTCAAATTTTGTTTCACTTGTTGTACTGCATTTTCTGCTAGCCCGTTTGATTGAGGATGATATGGTGGTGACCACACTTGTTGAATATCATGTTCTTCACAAAATTGTTGCATTTCTGTTCCAGTGAATGCAGCACCGTTGTCTGATACCAATACTTCCGGGTATCCATGAATCGCAAAAATATTTTTAAGGCATTTGATTGCTTCATTCGCCATCGTGTCTCGTACTTTATGTGCTTCTATCCATCTGGATTGTGCGTCTACAAGTATCAACAACATTTTCCCATCCACTGGTCCAGCGTGATCTATGTGTACTCTCTCCCATGGTTTCTTTGCTGGCTGCCATGATGTCAGGTTCTTTTGTGGCATTGCAGCATATGTTTGGCATGAAGCGCATTTCTTTATATAGTGTTCGATGTCTTCATTTATTTTTGGCCACCATACGTAACTACGAGCTAGAGCTTTAGCACGCACAATTCCTGGATGTCCTTCATGTAGTAATTTTAGTACTGCTTGTCTTCCCGCTGTTGGTATTAGCACTCTATTGCCCATTACAATACATCCCTTACATATTGATAACTGTTGTCTATTTGACCAAATCCCATTTGCTACGTAACTTGGTTTAGTTTCTGGCCATTCATTTCTAATCCATTTTATTAATTTTTTATATCCCTTGTCTTCTCTCGTCCACATTTCCACAGTTTTACTATTTAATTTGTTTGATTTCATCGCATCAATGTAATTAATTTCTAATTCTTCCTTTCCTGTTTCATCTATATCGGGCAATCTTGATAGAGCATCGGCATGAGCTATTTCCTTCCCTGGTTTATAAATCAGCACGTAGTCATATGCAGCCAGTATGTTCCGCCATCTTAACATGCGTGGGCTTATATGTTCTGGAGCCTGTCGGTCATTCCCTAATATCGCTAGGAGGGGTTTATGATCTGTGATGATTTGAAAAGGTCTACCGAAAACAAACTGATGATATTTTCTTAGTTCAAAAATAATTGCCAAAGCCTCTTTGTCTATCTGACTATAATTTCATTCTGCCTTCGATAATGTCCTTGATGCGTATGCAATCGGTCATTCGCCGTTTTCCATTGGGTGTGCCAAAACCGCTCCCACACCTATTTCAGACGCGTCCATCGTAATTCTTTCTTCTAACGCGTTATCAAAATGTGTCAACAGTGTATCTGCAGAAAGTAGTTCTTTTGTTTTTTCAAACGCTTCTTCATGTATTTGCATCCATTCCCATTTTTGTCCTTTTCTTAACAACTGATATAGTGGATTTGCTATCATTGCTTTGCTTTTTAAAAAATTTTCAAAAAAATTAATAAGCCCTAAAAAGGCTTGCAATTGTTTGACATTCTTGGGTCTCTGCGCATTTTTTACCGCTCGCACTTTCTCTTTTATTGGTCTTTTCCCATTGTTAGAAATCACGTGTCCTAAAAATTCTAGTTCTTGCGTTTTCCATAAGCATTTTTCTTTGTTCAGTTTGATCCCCGCATCTTTTAATTTATTACATACTTTAGTCAATCGTTTCCGTAACTCACTTTCTGTTGTGGCTGTGATCAGAATATCATCATAGTATGGCGTCACTCCCTGTATTCCATGTAATAATGTGCTGAGTTTTGCCTGAAAAATATTAGGTGCTGTTGTCACTCCGAACGGTAGCCTATTGCATTGAAAAAGACCAAAAGGCGTGGTTAGTGTTAACATTTGAGCTGTTCTATTCGTTACCTTTATTTGATGGTAGGTGGCGTTTAAATCTAACTTTGCAAAGAAAAAATTTTCATTTGCTAAACCGGCTAACAGCTCGCGAACGTTTGGAACTGGATACGCCCCTTTGGATAAAAATTTGTTTACCGTTACTCGGTAATCCCCACAAATTCTAACTTGTCCATTTGACTTTGTCACTATTACAATCGGTGTGGCCCATTGAGCGTCTTCTACCGGTGTCAAAACTCCTTTGCTTACTAGTTTCTGAATTTTTTGTTTTACTTTTTCATGTTGTGCAAACGGAATCTTTCGGGGTTTGCACACAATTGGTTGGGCGTTTTTACTTAATTCTATGTCTACTGGGTCTGATTTGAAAACTCCTACTTATTCTGAAAAAAGTTCCGGATACGCTGTAATGTATTCCTGTTCGAACGACATGTTTTTTATGATTGTTACCGTAATTCCTAGTTGTTCGAACCATTCTCTTCCTATTATCGGGGCTATGCTTCCTTTTACTATATAAATAGGTAGGTTTAATCTGTATTTTTATATTGGACTATTTCCATCATCTAATATGTGTGTTGAATGTCTTAAGAAAAGTTTAATTTTTAGTTAAATATTTCAAATGCATTCAACTGTTAGTAATATCACAGCAAACAGGTTAGTATATGCACCAACTGTTAGTAATATCACAGCAAACAAATGTTAATAATATCACAGAAAACAGGTTAGTATATGCACTAACTGTTAGTAATATCACAGCAAACAGGTTAGTATATGCACAACGTTTCGAGAGGTATTTTTCTCCCCTCTTCTTCAGGTGTTGCTGGCCTGACCAGTGACAGTACTAGCATGGGATTCGAACCTGGGTCCTTAGATTCTTGATTATTGAAATTTAAGGTAACGCTCTAACCAACTGAGCCATCAGTTGGTTAGAGCGTTACCTTAAATTTCAATAATCAAGAATCTAAGGACCCAGGTTCGAATCCCATGCTAGTACTGTCACTGGTCAGGCCAGCAACACCTGAAGAAGAGGGGAGAAAAATACCTCTCGAAACGTTGTGCATATACTAACCTGTTTGCTGTGATATTACTAACAGTTAGTGCATATACTAACCTGTTTGCTGTGATATTATTAACATTTGTTTGCTGTGATATTACTAACAGTTGGTGCATATACTAACCTGTTTGCTGTGATATTACTAACAGTTGAATGCATTTGAAATATTTAACTAAAAATTAAACTTTTCTAAAGACATTCAACACACATATTAGATGATGGAAATAGTCCAATATAAAAATACAGCTAGAACACCATCATCACAAACCTTCAGAAAAACATCAGGTAGGTTTAATATTTCTTCTTTGTACCTAATTGGAATCTGTGTTTTTCCTTTTATTATTACTGTGTTTCCGCTGACGTCTTTGACTCTAATATTCGTTTTCTGTATTATGCATCTTTTATGACCTTTGGTAATATCGTTCCATTTTTCTTCTGATAAGAGTGATATTGCCGAACCACTGTCAATTTCCATTTCTATGTCTTTTCCATATATATTCAGTGTTATCATGTATTGGTTTTGGATTTGTGCGCACACATTTTTTTTTACTTCATATTCCGTATGTTGTTTATCTTGAGTTTTTGGGTTTCTACAGACTGATATTAGATGTCCTTTCCTTCCACAATTATAACAGGTATATGAACGCCATTTGCAGTTTTTCGATATGTGTCCTTGTTTTCCACAACAGAAACACTTTATTTGTTTTCCTCGGTCATTCCATTCTTTCGTATTTGTGCTCTGTTTTTTCCCTTCTGTTTTATGTATTTCCCATGACTGTTCATCATTTATCTTTCCTCTGAAACACATTGCTTGTTCCATTACGAGCTCGTACGCTATCCCTTTCCGTATTGCTATGTCGTAGGTCAAATCTGGTTCCATTAACAAATTTTGCCGTAGCCGGTCTTCATTCATTCCCCATAACAACTGATCCAGTAGGGCTTGTTCTGTGAACTCTCCGTATTGGCAATCTCTTACTAATTGTCTCAAAATTATATCGAAATCTCTTATGTTTTCACCTCTCTGTTGTCTTCTATTCCGCAAGGTTAATCGAGCCATGAACTTCGATGGTTGTGGGCTAAAATAATTGGATAACTTGTTTATAATATTTTCGTATTCTGTTTCATCCGTTGTTGGCCCATTCATTAGTTTATGTATCACTTCAATTACTTTTCGTCCCGCGAGGCATAAAAGAGCTGCTACTTTTTTATTATTCTCCGTAATGTTATTTAATTTTAAAAAATTTTCGAGTTGAGTGACTTATAACGGCCATTCACCCGCATTTCCGACATCGAACTCCGAGATGCTTCCTTGTCCTAAAGACATTTTAACTTGTCCGTCCGTAGGTTCAACTTTTCACGGCGACTGCGCCAAGATTTGCCGTGTATTAACAAAATCTTTACTCCGTGTTATTTTTTATAATACCATAATGCTTTATTTAAACACAAACTTCTACAGTACACTCTACTTTTAAAACTAATTACTACAGAAATATATACATGAAAAAAGTCTTTTTATTTGCTGTGTGTTGAAAATTTCACACCTTTCCGGATTTATCAGTTCATTGGTTCAATTATCTCACCATTTCAATTCGTCTGTTCTTCTGCATTTCTACCAATCAAATTGTACTCCTAATTTCTCTGTGGTCCGGCTTGTTCTCAATTTCTCTAAACGTAATCCTTTGTCCTCTATAATCCGTTTTATATTTTTATATTCCGCCATTCCAAAAAGCAAAACATATGTTGTAATTTCACTTCTGAAATATTTCTTTTTCTTTTATCAAACACTTCATTATGTTGGGCAATTGACAAAAGATACCTACCAACCAGACTGCCTTTTTTTAATTGTGAAACATGATGGTGAAACTAATATGATTTGGGGTTCGTTTTTGTTACCATTTAACACATTTATTTTTCAAAATGGTAATACTCTAATTTATGCATCTCATTAAAGTCAAATATTGGTTTGAGGAATATAAGGATAATGTTTGTTATCTCAAGGTTTTTGTAATTATCAGACTATAATTCTATCTCACACATACAAGCCTTTTTGATACTATGGCTTATGTTTTATTAATAAAAATATTCAGAATATATATATAGTTTTGAACAGTCTTTAAAAGCCAAATGTAAGGCTATAGGTTTCTGTAACAGTTCTCAGAGAGAAATGATGAAGAAGAAGACAAAATTTGCCAATTTTTCAATTGCTGGATAATGATTTTAGTAATTTTTCATCCTTGTTTTATTCTATAGTGACAGAATATCTATACACCTATTTTGCCTATCAATTATCAGACAGTTATCTAGATTGACTGTGGACAATTACCTAAAAGTTTAAAACCTGGAAAAAATTTCAAGTTTTATTTGGCTGATTTAAACTTTAACTCGTAGGCATATGGTTATGTAGATGGAACATTTTTTTAAAAAAGCTCACTACAAAGCAAAAGTCTTTCAAATAGCTTCCATCCCCAGGAAGGAATTAGAAACCAGAAAACGTGAAGGTTTAGCCATGGGATTTATGTTCATTGATTTTTTTTTTAACCCAACATTTATATATTTTAAAAAAAATGGAAATGAATATTGTAAATGATTTATTAACCTAATATTAAAAATAAAATTGTAAAAATTATTTTCAGAAACTATTTATCCTGAGAGTTATATTTGAAAAAATTTAAATTAATTTTTAAATATATATATATATATAGTCCAGCTTTTTTTTAAATAGTCATTCTCCTACAATACAAAAACTAAAGAAATTAGAAAAACTAATATATGAGAAAAGTAAAAAAAAAAGAAAAAACTGATAAAAAAGACTTAAAAACTTTAAAAATTTTACCATAAAATTATTTACTTTTTGCAATTAAACATTTTTTGATAAATGGTAAGAAGTAATATAGTTATCAATCAATATTTGCAGGTATTTCGAATATGACCAATTTTTTTAATTAGCATTTATCATAACCTGCTAGTAAATGTCTGGAAGTCATTAAGATTTTTGTTTGGTGTGAGTGTTTTTTTATTTACCTATTTTTAAAAAATCGAACTTGTAAATTTATTTTCTGATATTATAATTTAATGATAATGTTTTTTGTAGTTCTTATATTTTCAGTACTTTTTTTTTTTTAGCACCAGTATCACACAAAAATTGATGAGTTTTTAGACCGAGTTTCCATGGAAATGGTTAAGATACTTGTAGCTAAGGTAAGTAAGTAAAAATCTCTGTCTTTTTAAAAAAAAAAAAGTTCTAAAAATATTAAATTTTGTTAACATTGAAATGAAAGAATGTGAGTTTGGATTTTAATATTATAACGAAAATAATTATAAGTCTTTTTACTTGTGTGTTAATTGACTTTTTATAAAATGAATAATAAAATCAATTTTATAACAACGACAAAAAAGTTTAGAAGAGAATAGAATTGTATAATATTTTATAATGTATCTATAAGAGCTAAATTATTTTTTTTTTAGTTAATTAAAATAATAAAAAAGAAGAAAACATACTTCAGAAGAAAATATATTTTTATTATAGTTAATAGATTTAAATGCTTATTTTCTGCCGCATTTTGTTTGTGGTGTCTTCTAGTTATTGTAAACTAGAGATATATTGGTTGTTTTTATTTTGTTCAAATAAGTTTTGTGTTTTTTTTTTGTCATAGTGTTTGTATCTAAAATATTCTCTCTCATTTATTATAGTTAATAATTAAAATTTATATTTTACATAGTAATTGTAGTATTTTAATTTCAATAAATATTTTGTATAAAAAATACTGATAAGAATACTCCAGAAGTTAAATGTAAATGTACTAATTAATGACAATGGAAACTGTTTTAGGAATGAGTTATACATATAAGAAAATGAATAAAGTTACGTAATTAAAAGATTTTCTACAGATTTGAATGATAAGAACAGAAGAGCAAATTTGAACTGATTAGAATAAAGATAAAATCTTACAATAATAATAGATCCGAAAAGGGAAATTAATTTAATACTTTCGCAAAGGAATATTTCTGATAAGAGAACAATTAAATGACAAACTATAAAAACTCTGGATTGTAGATTTAAGAGTTCTTTTTCACCTTTGTGTTGGTTAAATTCTATCGGGCCCACAACATATATCGTTGGTAATCAGTCAATGTCTGCGAGGGAATAAACCCAGATATTTTGGAATCTGAAGGTATAAAAATGGACAAGTATTTAAAGATGTTTTGGAATCTGAAGGTATAAAAATCAACTAGTATTTAAAGCAGATTGTCCTGATCTTATTTTGTTTTATGTAAGTCTAAAAGACTCCTAGGTTTTAACTTGGGGAACTTGTAGTTTTTTAGCATAGTTGTGGAAAGTGTCAATCATTAAATAAGGCAGTAATTGTCAGACAATATGGAAAGTGTGTTTAAAGACTTTTAGAACTCTGCGATCATTTATTTGTCTGTATATTAATTATATTTAAGCTTGTATATATATATATTCTAGTTTTGTGTTTGTATAACTTATAATAAACCCTTAGTACTAAATTTAGTTTTAATATTAATTGATTGTGGTTTGCCCCTTTGAGAGTTGTGGGCAAATACACAACAGTATTCACAAAAAATTTTGCTATGTATACAAAAATAATGTAATAGAATGTGAGATGATTAATGTTTAAGATATTCATATGTAGTCTCATGTTGTTCATCCAAAATATTAGTAAAATGTGAGCGTGATGAATAAACCATGCCTATATATATATATACTACAAATATCTATATATTTATATATGAAAATTTCACATTGTGCGCTAAAAATGTAATGGAATATGAGTTAGGTGAATGAAGCTGATATATATGTAAATGGCTAGTTTTGCATTGAGTTACCAAAAATGAAACAGCATAAAAAAATCACATTAAAAGTAACAGATTACATATATTTAAAGTAAAACAACTAAAATATTTTAACTAAATGCTCTAGACACAGCAACTAAATTGTAACATATATACGTACTTTTATATATTTTACAACCAGCTAATATAGAACTCTGTGTAAACAGTTAATTCTTTGTCTTTATAAAAATGCAAATTCAGTATATCACTTATCACACATATATAGAAAGAATATTAAATTGAGAATAAAGAAGATAGGACTCTATCTTAAATAACAAAAATATTTAGTGACGCTGCAATGTATGCTGTATCAATATACACTACTTCATTTATATGATATCCAAAAAATTATAAACAAAAAATAAAAACATTAAAATTGACCAATATTATACATTTTACAATGCAGCAACAGCAATTTTTTCATATCAGAATATAATACATGATCACATTTGTTAATAACAATTCTTCAGATAATTAAATGCATATACATTTTATTCTCATATAGTTGTGTATTTGCCCATGGCTCTCGAAGGGACAAGCCACAATTAATTGATAACTAAAACTAAATTTAGTACTAAAGATTTATTGTAAGTTATACAATACAAAACTAGAACATGTATTTTCCTGAAGGTTTGTGATGATGGTGTTCTAGTTGTATTTTTATATTGGACTATTTCCATCATCTAGTATGTGTGTTGAATGTCTTTAGAAAAGTTTAATTTTATTTAAATATTCCAAATGCATTCAACTGTTAGTAATATCACAGCAAACAGATTAGTGTATGCACCAACTGTTAGTAATATCACAGCAACAAGTTAGTATATGCACCAACTGTTAGTAATTTCACAGCAAACAGGTTATTATTTGCACCAACTGTTAGTAATATCATAGCAAACAGGTTAGTATGTTGTAACGGTATATGCCGTTACATTAATTTAAAATTAAAATAATTTTTTTTCTTAAGTTCGTAAATAAAAGCTAAAAAAATTAAAAGAGTTGTTAAACGTGTATACATATATATATTCACACAGATGCAAAACTTTAAAAATTATTTTCTTTTTAAAATAAAATATATATATATTTGAACGTACTTTTTTATAAAAAAGTATAAGATCTAAAGATAAAATATTTTTGTAAATGGAAATGATGTGTTTATTAATTATCGAAAAGCAAACTAGCCCTTGGGGCTCTTATAGAAAAAAGGTCAATTGAAAGATATAGATACGAAAATAAAAAAAACTTAGAATGTCCAATAGAAGCAGTAACCAATTGCTCGAACCTTAATGGAAATTATTGCAACAGGTAACGATGTTCAATGAATCCGGAGGAGTACTGTAAAAGGAAAAATATTGAAATTAAGTACAGTTCCAGCTTGTTTTTTTTTTTGTGAGAAGGGCGATAAGACACTTGTCGCTCTCTCTCATTTATTTCAAATAAAATGACTGTAATACCAGGATTGAACCCGCTAAGGCCTCCTCCAGAACAATAGACCGGACTTCAAATAGAGACGTTGCAGGAATTGGCACCAGGAATCCGGATTCTTCAACTGTAATACATGAACTATAAAATTTAAAAATAATTAAGAACTGTCATTAAGATTTGACAAGTTTTCAATATTCAGCTAACTTAAATTTTAAAAAGAACTTTAATCTGACTTTCAAGTTTCAAATTAGTTATTAATGTTTAATTTTATTCATTAGAGTTTGCTAAAAATCATTTCCATTTTTTTTTTTTTTATTAATATGTATTGTATAAATTATTTAAATGCATTAAATTTAAGTTGGGTATAGATGCTTGCATGGATTCGTTATCGGTTAATTATATTTTTGTTTTCATATTTGATTAAAATATATAGACATTCGGTAAATAATGATACCTTACGGTGAGTATCTAAAATGTATTTATTCAGATGTCTTTTAAGTTATTGGTGTCAATGCGGCATCTTATGATGAATGCCATTGGGTTTCTTGTAAATTTTCCTCTGCAATTCCATTAATGACTTTATATTTTGATCATTTATGTTTATTTTGAAATGTTTTTGACCGTGTAATCTATGTAGCCAATTTATACTCAACATTAAAAAAACAAACTTTTATAAAATTCATCTGTGCGAACTTATATAAATGTTTAATTTAAGTCGGGCATGAATGGCTATATAGATTTGTAAAGTTATATTAATTAATTAAGGGAGGGTTAATCTTAGGTTATTTGTTTCGTAGTTAAATTGGGTCAATTGATGGGATATATTGGTGTAATTAGTTGATGTAGTATGAGATTCGCTACGGGCAGGATCGATTTATATGCCGCACACCCCCTTTTTGCCTATGGAAGGGATAGTAAGACGGAAAACGCAGTCCCTTCCTATGGAGTTTTTTTTTTTTTTATTGTTCTTGCCGACAGATGTAGCATTCCTGTTTGGATGAGAGTCAATATCTTCTCTAACCATACTGTTCAGATGTACATTCCTGACAGTATGGTATTTTGTGCTGTCGTATTTCATGCTGCATTGAATACATCGATGTGTCAGATTGATTGACGCCGGTTTGACTGCGAACTTTTGGCCTAAGGTTGAATAAGGGATAGAATATTTTCTTTTCAAATGCAATCTATGTAGTCTATTCATACTCGACAATCTTAAAAAAAATATTAAATTCATCTGTGCAGATGGTTTAAAATTTCAAAATAATTTAAATTAAAAGTTAATATTAAAATCTAAAATAATAAATGTTATTCCTCAAACTTTAAATGATTATATATGTGCATAAATAAATGTTGTTTGTGTGTTAATTACTGGCAGGGGCTGTTATTTTTTTATATTTAAGATACAAATTAAACAAAGTTATATTTTAAATAAGAATATTATCTCTGCGTCTCCACTGAGCTAGTGGCAAGGGCTAGCAGTCTAAATATAAAATAAAGTGGAATCTTAACAGCGCATATCTGCCTACTCTATAAATTTTCTAGGTTCAAGTAGCCTAGTGGCGCTCTGTTGGCAGATATGATAAGACTGGTAACTTCCTTTTTCTTTCGGACCATTATAATATGCACAACATTTCGAGAGGTATTCTTCTCCCTTCTTCTTCGGGTGTTGCTGGCCTGACCAGTGACAGTACTAGCGTGGGATTTGAACCTGCGTCCTTAGATTCTTGATTATTGAATTTTAAAGTAACGCTCTAACCAACTGAGCCAGCCTACCAAAGGCAACAGTCAGTAGAAATTTCTTATACTTATCTATGAGGTTTCTCCAGATTTCTCCATGTATAGTCACACTAAGTTGGCTTATGGGATTTTTTGCCATTATCATATGAGCAGCTTTTTTAAATTATTTTCTTTGTACCTTTTCTTCTCTATCCAATATTTGTGTATTTTCCCAATCAAACATATGTTTATCGGTACATACACTAATCAACTTTGCTCTTAGGAAAAAGTGGAGAAATCAGGAGGGACCTCATAGATAAGTATATAATTTCTACTGACTGTTACCTTTAGCAGGATGGCTCAGTTGGTTAGAGCATTACCTTAAAATTTAATAATCAAGAATCTAACATCCAGGTTCAAATCCCATGCTAGTACTGTCTCTGGTCAGATCAGCAACACCTGAAGAAGAGGGGAGAATAATACTTCTTGAAATGTTGTGCATCTACTAACCTGTTTGCTGTGATATTACTAACAGTTGGTGCATATACTAATCTGTTTGCTGTGATATTACTAACAGTTGAATGTATTTGGAATATTTAAATAAAATTAAACTTTTCCAAAGACATTCAACACACATATTAGATGATGGAAATAGTCTAATATAAAAATAAAACTAGAACATATATACAAGCTTAAATGTAATTAATATACCAGACAAATCAATGATCACGGAGTTCTTAAAGTCTTTAAACACTCTTTTCGCATTGTTTGACAATTACTGTCTTATTTAATGAATCGACACTTTCCACAACTATGCTAAATAAGTACAAGTTCCCCATGTTAAAACCTAAGACCATTTAGACTTACATAAAACAAAATAAAATCAGGACAATCTGTTTTAAATACTTGTCGGATTTTTATATCTTCAGATTCTGAAACATCTGGGTTTATTCCTTCACAGACATTGACTGGTTACCAATGATACTTGTTGCGAGCCCAATAACACTTTACCAACACAGGTGAAAAAGAACACTTAAATCTACAATCCCAGTTTTTATAGTCTGCCGTTTAATTGTTCTCTTATCAGAAAAATTTCTTAGCAAAAGCATTTAATTAATTTCACTTTCCGGATCTACTATCTTCGTAAGATTTTATCTTTACACTAACCAGTTCAAAATTTGCTCTCTCATTCTTTTTATTCATCTGTAGAAACCTTTTAATTATATAACTATTCATTTTTTTATATCTATAACTCATTTCTAAAACAATTTCCATTGTCATTAATTAGTACATTTAAATTTAACTTTATCTTCTGGAGTATTTTTATCAATCTTTTTTATACTAAAATATTTCTTGAGATTAAAATACAATTCCCCCCCTCATTCCAGAAGTTGTAATTGTTTCTTACACATAATCATTCCATCTTTCTGGTTTTCTTTTGATGCACACAGGTCGAGGCGATTTATTTATTTCAGGTTTCACTTCCATTTCTTCTGCAATTTCATCACTGTTTTCCTCTGTTTTTCTTTCCATGTTGCTTCTTTTATCACTCTCGCCTTCTGCATATTTGTATTTTGCCATATTTCCAGCTGCAATTCCTCTTCCTCTCGTTTCTTTATATGGTTCATTTGGCATCTGTACTTTAACACATTAATTCCATTAACCACATATATTTGATTTGACAATAATTTATCTATTGTTCCCTTGATCCATATTTCTGTATCACATCTCTCACCCATACAGGTTCACCAACTCTAAAACATTTTCTTAGCTTAATATTTGGAACACTAATCTTTTTGTTAGAATGTATAACTGTCAATTTATTCTTAGTTTACATTCTTACATTAATTCTGCTGGAGATTTTCCTATTGTTGTAGTTGGCATTGAATGCTGGTATAGCATAAATGTCTATAGTATGTCGTGCATTTCTACATTTAGTCTTTTTTTTTTAAACTTCTCTACTTGCTGTACCGCATTCTCTGCTAATCCATTTGACAGGATGATATGCACACATAGTGAATCCCATAGGTACTAAAAAACTGTCGTAATTCCTCTCCAGTAAAACCTGCTCTGTTATCTGACACAACCATCTTTTGGAAAACCTTGTCTTGAGTAAATAATCTTTAAACATGTAATTGTCTTTAGGTCACTAATATCTTTCATTATATGACATTTCTATCCATATTGAGAATGCACTTGTAATTATCAGCAGAATTTTTCCATTCTCCGGTCCTGTGTGATCAATATGCACTCTCTCCTGTAAGTTTGTTGCCTTCGGCCAAGATGCAAAACATTTTGCTGGTAATGCACTTTCTACTGACACGCAGAACAACCTTTAATGTAGTTTTCTATATCTGCATTAATTTGCAGCCAACAGACATAGCTACGTGCAAAAGCTTTCGCACGCACTATGCCAGGATGCCCTTCATGGGGAAACTTTAAAACTTTATCACTCCCTGTAGGCATTATAACTTCTCTATTCCCCATTACTACACACCCACTACAAACAGATAACTGCTCTCTATTAGCCGAAAACTCCATTGCCTCATAATGAGGTCTAGTTTTAGGCCAGCCTTTCTTTCCTAATTCCACTTTTGAACTGTATTACTATTTAACACTTGTGAGTTTATGCTGTCAATATAATTAATCTCAAACTCACTATTGCATGTTTCTCGACTATCTGGAAATCTTGACAATGCGTCTGCATATGAGATTGCTTTCCCCCATTTATATTTTAGTGAATAATCATATGCAGCTAACACATTTTGCCTTTGTAATATATGCGGACTTAAATGTTCAGGTTTATGATCAGTAATAATTTCAAAACTAAGCCCGAAAACAAACTGATGATAGTTTTCCCCACGAAAATGGTTTCTTTGTTAATTTGACTGTAATTACGCTCTGCTTTTGACAATGTTCTGGACATATGCAACAGACCGCTAGTTATTGTACATAGGGTGAGTTAATACTGCTGCTATCCCCAGTATGATGCATCGGTGGTAATTCTAATTCACACTTTCCATCAAAATGTACCAATATATCAGATGATAAAAGCTCTTTTGTTTTTTTAAAAACTCTGTTTTGAGTTTCTGATCAAACCCAACTTTGCCCTTTGAGCAATAACTCATATAATGGTTTTGCCATCATTGCCTTATTCTTTAAAAATGGCTCAAAAAAATTAACTAACCCTAAAAATGCCTGAAGCTGCTTTATGTTCTTAGATCTTTCAGCATTTCTAATTGCCTTGACTTTGTTTGTTAAATGCTGTGACCCAGAAACTTTAACTCTTGTGTGTCTTGAGTTTCTGACCAAACCCAATTTTGCCCTTTGAACATTAACTATGTCATATAATGGTTTTGCCACCATAGCCTTATTCTTTAAAAATGGCTCAAAAAAATTAAGAAACCCTAAAAATGTCTGAAGCTGCTTTATGTTCTTGGGCCTTTCAGCATTTCTAATAGCCTTGACTTTGTTTGTCAAAGGCAGTTTTCCTTTAACTGAAATTCCGTGACCCAGAAACTTTCACCCTTGTGTCTTTTATAAATACTTTTCACGGTTAACTTAACATCTGCCTGATTTAATTTATCGCAAACTTTCAAAATTCTCTCTCTTAACAATTCACTAGATGTCACTGTTATCAAATTGTCATCATAATAAGGCATTACCCCTTTTAACCCTTGTAACATTGAGTTTAACTTGGCCTGAAAGATGTTCAGTGCTGTGGCAATTCAGAATGATAAACGATTATATTTGAACAGCCCAAACAATGTGGTTAGCATCAGTATTCATGCTGATTTAGTTGAGATCTAATTTGACAAAAAAACTTTGCATTCGACAAATTCGCTAAAACTTCTCTAACATTAGATATGGGATAAGCACCTTTATTAAGATATTTATTCACTGTCACATAGTTGTCATTACACATTCTTTATTTTCCCATTATGTTTAGTTATCACCACTAGGGGCATGGCCCGTTCTGCCTCTTTTACAGAAGTTAACACTTCTCTAGCTACCAATGTTTTTAACTTTTCTTTCTGCACAAACGGAATCTTTTGCAGCTTGCAGAATACAGGCTGTGCATTGTCACTTAATTCTAAATCTACCGGATTTGCTTTTATTAATCCTAACTTCTCAGAAAATAATTTAGGGTACATTTTAATTGTGCAGGAAATGTTAAAACATTTCCTGCTCAATTAAAATGTTTTTCACAATTGATACTTTAATACCTAATTCCTTAAACCACTCTCTACTAATTATTGGATTTATTTGTCCTTATAACAATATATATCGGCAAATAACATACTTTATTTCTAAATGAAATTGGAGCATCAGCCATTCCAACTAATGCTAGCAAGTTTCCGCTTACATCTTTAACTTTTATATCGAACTTTTTTAATTTTAACCTCCTATAACCTTTTTCTATTTCCTTCCATTAGCTTTCAGACACCAATGAAATTCCCGAACCACTATCAATCTCCATTTCCAGTTCTGTGCTATATATTTTAAGTGTTAGTATATATTGATTTTGCCATTGTGAAATCATACTGTTTTTAATATTAACTTCATCTTGCTTAATGCCCTCTGTTGTCACAATTAAAACAGCTTTTTCGATGCCATGTACAATTTTTAGTGAAATGACCTGTTTTCCCCACAATAAAAACATTTCCCTAAAGATATTGGTTCGCTTCTTGATTTATAGTTTCTCTGCAGCCTACTTTTACTCATTTTATAAACTGCTGTTCTGCCTTTCTCATATGCTTTACTTCTAAAAGCAATAACTTGCTCAATAATTAATTCATATGCAATCCCTTTTTTAATTGCTAATTCATATAACAACTCAGTTTCAGTCAGTAACGTTTGTCTTAACTTTTCATCTGCCATATCCCATAGCAATTGGTCCAACAAGAACTTATTCATCAAATTTCCCATATTGATAGTTTTTTACTAACTGGCATAATTTCATGTCAAAATTCTTTATTTTTTTCTCCTTTCACCTGTCTTCTATTTTAGAATGCCAGTCTAGTGATATGTCTAGATGGCCATGGGCTAAAATGCTCTAGTAACTTATTAACTATTACCTTATAACTTACTGCCTCCATTATAGATTTGTCAAATAATTTATTAATGATTTCCAATTACTTTCCTCCCTGCCAAGCACAACAACACTGATATCTTTCTACTGTTATTGCTTATGCCATTAAGCGTGAAAAAAATTTCAAATTGCATCACATATAATGGTCATTCCATTGCATTTTTTATATCAAATTCAGAGATACTACTTTGATCTATCAACATTTTACCTGTCGATCAAACTATCGATCTATACTATTGCTTGACAAGTCTAGTCCTGCTTGAACTATTGCTTTCCCTGAACTAGGTCCGCATTTCTGATTGTGCCATTTTGTTGTATATTTGCCCACAACTTTCAAATGGGCAAACCACAATTAATTAATAATTAAAAATAGTATCAAGATTTATTATAAGTTATACAACACAAAACTAGAATATATATATATAAGTTTAAATATAATTAATATACAGACAAATAAATGATTGTGAAGTTCTTAAAGTCTTTAAACATTCTTTCTATATTGTTCTACAATTCTGTCTTATTTAAGGAATTGAAACTTTCCATAACTATGCTGAATAAGTACAAGTTCCCCAAGTTAAAACCTAAGAGTCATTTAGGTTTACATAAAACAAAATAAGATGAGATCGATCTGCTTTAAATACTAGGTGGATTTTTATACCTTAAGATTTGGAAACGTATACAATATAATTTATATCAGCTTTCAATTTTTATTACAAAAGTCATATTGTTAGTATAGAAATAAAATTAATATAAAGCTAAGCATGACATGTTTATGGTAAAATAAGTGGTAGATTCTCATTGAATTATATTGTAACAATTATAAAAATTTAATATTTGGTTTTATAATTTGCTGAGTGCATGTAACCTTGGCATTATCAATGTGAGAAGCAAACTACTCTTTTAATTGTTTTGTTTATGTATTTTTATATTAATGGTTTCTGATCATTACAATTATATTTTAATATTATTTATCCTATTTCTTTATTTTAATAAGTGAATATTGTAATTTTTTTATAATCTTTGTTAAATTGTTGTTTTTATTGCAGCTGGTCAGTATTATTGATGCTGTCCTCGGCAAACTCGCTCGTTATGACGAGGGAAGCCTACTTGCGCCCATCTTGTCTCTCACCGTAAGTTATATATATTTTGAATTTTTTTTTTAAATTTAAAAACTAGAGGTAAACATAAATTCTTATTAAAAAAAGCAAATATGCAAAAAAACAAACTTAGCAAATAAATGATCATTTCTGTTAAACGGTTATGTAGCATTTTTTTTAATGTTTGCTTGATATAAATTATAATAAAATATTTATAATGAATAAAACAAAGCTTATAAATATTAAGAGAGTTGTTGTAAATGAAAATTTATTACTAAATTAGTAAAATAGTGAGTTTACTTTTGTATTTAGACGGTAGATAAACCAATATTATGGTTTCCAAGTTTAAAATAAAAAAATTATAATAATATAAAAATTAAAAATTTATAGCAAAATTAAAGTTTATAGCAACACTTAATTCTTACTTTCTCTTCTTTAGCAGCATCTGTTGTAAGCTTGAGTAATTCTGTAATTATTAGATAATAATGTAATTTAAATCGCCAGATCCAGTTCTTGTTTTTATCTTTATTAATGAATGAGAAGATGGGATTCAAACCAGAAATCAATTTATTACAATAAATAAATATATATATATATACATTTTTATAAAGTGCAAATATGAAAGAATGTTATAAAGCTGATAAAGTAGTCATTACCACAAAAAATAATTTAAAAAAATGATATTTTTTTAACTAGATTTATTAATTTTGTATATAGGTAATGTCTGTATGCATACCAACCATAATGAATGGGTTGGCTTAATGAATATTTTGATCTCGAAAATGGTAAACATGCATATGAGACATATCTAAACACATCTTCATCTATATACTATCAAACTAATCGCTTGAGTTTTCAAAAAAAAAAAAAACCCTGACTAGGAATAATAATAGCAACAAAACATTATTTAATGCTTTCAGTTTATAAACAAGAATAGTTCTCTATTCTAGCACTAGCTATTGAAATTTTGATATTCACTAGATACCAGATTGTAGTGCCATTTAATTCCCATTCTCAGACTGGTTTGTGACTTTTGTCTTTGCTATATACGTGTATAATAATGTTTTGTTAAAAGAAAATTATACGTTTATAATAATTAATGTTTTATTAAAATAAGTTTTATTAAAAGAAATAGACAGGAATTTTGTAATTAAATTTGGTACGCTATTAAAGATAAGCGCTTCAGATCAGAAACTAATTAAGCAGCTAGATTAAAAGTGCTGATTACTAAAAGTAGACAATAGCTGAAAATTAATTGGTTTCTGAAACATTCCTTAACAAGAAAAAAGAAGGAACAAAAAATAACTAAGCAGCACTTGTAGCGGAGAACTCATTGAATGCACACGAAGGTCAAGAGTTTTAACTTAGCGACGGAACAAACCCAGTGAATTCCACCACTGAAGGTTAAAAAGTGGACCTAGGAACTTTGCAGGCCTCACCGGCCTATATTATGTTTTTTTGTATGCCTTCATGGCCAGCGTTCGTAAGTTAAACTTAATTGTCTTATAACTATATATATGTACTATTATTTATCCGACTGTTAATTCTATTAAACTTTGTATAATCATTTGGTTTCTGCTGTCTATTTACCTGATGGTTAAGCCGAGTGAGTGGCTGTACACAGCAGAAAATTGGCGCAGTTAATCGACAGGATACATTCCAGTAGAAAAATCTGGTGCAATTTAGAAACAGTAGTGGATTCAAATTGAATTGTATAACGTAGAGAAAGCTACAAGGAAATTGAGAATCGAAGTCCGGGTGAATATAGAATTGGTAGTCGGAAAAATTGTTTTAATAAGCGTATTAACAGTAATTTGTTTTGGTAAGCGTATTAATAGAAATTTGTCTCAGTAAGCGTGTTTA
Organism: Epiperipatus broadwayi; assembly: GCA_028023455.1. Taxonomy (NCBI): domain Eukaryota; kingdom Metazoa; phylum Onychophora; class Udeonychophora; order Euonychophora; family Peripatidae; genus Epiperipatus; species Epiperipatus broadwayi. The sequence goes on along the minus strand of JAQFVV010012431.1, from coordinate 7,430,732 downwards.
ATAGTTATCTCGTAGCGAAATAGAAATTTTTTTTTCAAAAAAAAAAAAAAAAAGGCAAAATAGAAAATGATGACATCAGTGCCTCAGGTAACAATTAACGAGTTCAACGTTAATAACCCTTTTGATTGGCCAATTTATCTTAAGAGAATCGAGAAACTATTTTTGATTAATGGTACGACAAGCGACCCCATTAAAGTTGCCACGTTATTGTGTTATGCCGGGCAACAAGTAATCGAAATAGCAAATAGACTCTGTGATCACGAAGAGCCAGAGAATTTGCCATATAATATAGTTACGGGGAAATTAAATAATTTTTTCAGTCCCCAGCCTTCGAAGCATGTCGCAAGACTACACTTCAGAAACCGAAGGCAAAACAAGGGAGAGCGTATACGAGATTATGATCAAGCTCTAAGAGAACTTGCTAAAAGTTGCAGTTATGGCGATGCCTTAGAGGATAATCTGCTTGAGCAATTACTTTGGGGCATGTCAGATGATAGGCTTAGGCAGCAGTCACTGGCCTCAAGAGAGTTAACATATGACGAAGCAACCAAAATGGGAGTAGCCCACGAAATAGTACTCGACCAATCGGAAGAATTTAGAAATTTTACCCACAAAAATGACGGTAATGCGTATATTCGGAAAACTGAAAATAAGTCCCAACCTATTAAGAGCAAAACATATGAGATAGTGTGTTATTGCTGTGGAAAAAAAGGCCACATGGCTCGTAAGTGTAAATATAATAAGGAGCATTGTAGGACTTGTGGTAAAGTTGGGCATTTGCAGAAAGTATGTCGAAATAAAGGAGAAAAGGATCGTGGCAGCTCGCCAACTTGTAAAGTCGAAAAAAAAAAAAAAATGTGATATTTACAATACACAGATGGGATACGGAAGTCAGTTTATGCTGACAGTTAATTTATTAAAGACACCAGTAAAAATGGAAATTGACAGCGGAGCAGGCGTGTCAATGATGACACTTGAAGACTGGGAGAAAGTAGCGAAAAATCGAAAAAATCCTCCTTTATTAATGAAGACAAGTTTAAGGGCAAAAGACGCTAGCGGAAATAGTATGAAAATATTAGGGAAGGTGATGGCTCAGATTGAATTAAATAGTAAGGTTCGAACACTACCGTTATATATAGTACAAGGCGGTCTAAATCCTATTATAGGTAGGGAATGGTTCGATGCTTTGGGAATAGAGATATGTGTAATAAATAAAGTTGCTATTGAGCAAGAAATGAGAAATAAATATTGTGAATTATTTAAAAGTGATGAGGGAAAAATTATTACGACGCCTATAAACATAGAGCTACAAGGTGGCGCGACCCCCGTTATCTGCAGACCCAGAAAAGTTCATTTTGCGCTGCAAACTAAGGTAGAACAAGAGTTGATAAATCTGGTTAGTAAGGGTGTATTAACGCCAGTCGAGAAAACGGAATGGGCGACTCCAATCGTGGTTATAACTAAACCAAATGGGCAGATTCGCATTTGCGGAGATTATAGGACCACAATAAATAAAAACCTCACTAAAAGTCAGTATCCTGTACCTAATGTCAGAGAAATACTGGCAAATATGCAAAAGGCAACTCACTATGCTAAAATTGATTTAAAGGCTGCATTTCACCAGATACCAGTTTCTGAACGCACATCAGAATTGCTAACTATTACAACACATAAGGGATTGTTTAAGTATAATAGATTGCCTTATGGAATTACGGTTGCAGCAAATATTTTCCAGGCCAAAATGGACATGCTGTTCCAGCAATTGGATGGTGTAACACCGTATTTTGATGACATTTTGGTCGTGGCCAATTCAGAAGAGAAATTACGTGAATGAGTTTTAAAAGTTTGCGACAAGTTATGTACTTTCGGAGCTAAAATAAACGCAGACAAATGTATCTGGATGGCAACTGAATTAAAATTCCTGGGACACATAATCTCAAAAAAGGGAAAAAGACCCGACCCTCAAAAAATTGCAGCCGTAAAGGAAGCACGAAGACCCAGAAATGTTAAAGAACTTCAAGCTTTCTTAGGACTTCTTAATTATTTTGAAGTTTTTCTTAAGGCGAAAGCTCACATAGCAAAACCGCTATACAATTTATTAAAAAAGAACCAAAAATGGATTTGGGATCAAACCCAAGAAAAAGCTTTTTGTGACACTAAAGAATTATTAACGTCAAACAGCTTATTAGTACATTACGACAGTAGCCTCGAATTGATATTGACAACAGATGCATCCGAAGTTGGAGTAGGGGCAGTCTTAAGCCATACAGTAGCTGACGGCAAGCGACCAATCGTCTACGCTTCAAGAACATTAACAAAAGCTGAGCAAAATTATAGTCAACTAGATAAAGAGGCGTTGGCTATCATATTTGCAATAAAAAAGTTTCACCAATATTTGTATGGTCGACAGTTTAAAATCTTTACCGATCATAAACTGCTGTTGGGATTATTAGCAAAAAATAAAACTGCACCTGATCATCTAAGCCCTAGAAGGTTACGTTGGGTTAATCTGTTGTCAGGCTATGATTTTGATCTAAATTTCAAAAAAGGAAAGATCATTAAACACGCAGACGCACTGTCAAGAATGCCCATTAAAGCTGAACTACAAAAAGACGACCAAACTATTAACTATATCGATAATTGGAACAACGAATTAATAACCAGTGAAAAGGTAGCTAATTGGACTAAAGCTGACAATGGATATAAACACTTAAGTAAATGGATCAGCAAAGGCTGACCACAAAGTCGGCCCGAGAGACTACATAAAACTTTATGGGACGTAAGACAAAGATTGTCCATAAACAAGGGATGTATTTTAATGGATGATAGAGTGTTGATACCGAGCAGTGGGCGGAATAAGATTCTTCACTTAATTCATCAAGGTTTTGTCTGTTCATATAACAAGATCTAGCATCTAGGCAAAAGTACCTCGAGTCCAGTCATGCGCAAGATACATAAGTCAGGAACATTCATGAACTCTGCCCTATTTGCCTATTTTCCAGATCTACCAACTTATGAGCAACAATTCCAATGATACTGATCTAATTTATTTCTACCCCGCCGGCATCACAAAGTCGTGACATAAAAAGACTCTTATTTGAACTTTATTCATATACAGGATATTATGATTAGCGATTTTCGATCATCTAGTAAGTGGAACCTTTTTTATATAACATCAAATCCATTTCTATTCAATAAATGAAACAATGACTTAGATATTTAGAAAGATATAAAATTTATTAAATCAACTTGGAATATATATGATTGCAAACGTTATTGGTGTTACAATGTAAATCAAATGGGTGTTTATCTCCCTTGGACAACATTAACCTCCCTTACAATGCTATAAAATGAATGTATTTAATCATCAGTAACAAATAATTCATGGCTTTATTCTAATGCGGCTATTTATATGTCAATAATTTATCGATTGAATGGGATACATAAGATTTTTAATAATAGCACTAGACTACAGTTACCTAAAGTTCTTTGAATCCACCATTAATAAAACAATAGCACTCGTACCAATACTTAAGTTTATTGAGTTGGATGATGAGGATAATTATATTTAATTAATATTTGCATTTGCTATATAAGAACATGTGTGGGAAGCTAATTTGGGAAATAATAGTAATGGCAGAAGTATCGTATCTGAAAGTGTGAATGAAACATATAGAAAAAATGGCAATCCATTTAGCATAATCATAACAGTACGGTTTAGGAGAATTAATAGGCTTTTAACGAGAACAAAATATGGGAGAGCGGTACGTGTATGATGGCAATGGAGCGATCTATTCTAAGATCCAAGAAGATGCTTCAATTCACAGTTAAAGAAGGCGACTCTCTGCAAACGTCGGCAGGGTCGGGTCATAAACAACGAAGAATGCGCCTTATTGAATTGCCATAGGCTGGACTTTTGCCAGAGCGAACCCTATGCAATAATCTCGCGCTGAAGAAATCCAAAGAGGTTTGCCAAACCTTGTCCTTGGTATTGGAAGTAAAAATGAACGAAGCACAAAGGTATATATATAACGAGAGGCCGGTATACATGTAACGCTTGCATTAATATAAATAGATATATTTAACTAAGGAATAAAGGATTATCGCCTATCTTTATTAATAAAAACCCAGCGTACCGGTATGATTTGATTACTACGTGGATATGGAAGAATTACCTTTAATGCTAATATAATATAGCTCATAGAACTAAAGGATCCCCCCCCCCCTTATGTATTACTCTAAACTACACATAAACTTTCCACAATGGATAAATAATATAAATCTTTGGTTTTGAATGCTTTAACAAATAAATACTTTTCATATTATTAAATATATATACAGTCGGTGGTGGCTATTGATTTCAAGAAAGTAATATTAATTTAATTCATATAAATCTATTCGCAGATTTTAGAAGTTAGCGCTATTATTTAATTAACCAAACACATTTCTAAGAAAATAGATTTTTACTTAGTTTTTGAAAATAACACTGTACAATAATTATCAAATTCTGATTTTATTTCCCCAGACTGGCAGGCACCCGCTATACTAAGAATAACAAATTTGTTTTTAAAAAATACTAGATTAATTACCCTCTGAACAGTAAGGAGGGTTTTCTTTTATTAAAAGAGATAGCGTAAGCATTTGCGATTCTGGGGGGGAAATTATCGACATATAATTTAGTATCTGAAAGTATAAAATATAATAATGAAAATAAAGTATTACCGCATAGACGTGAAATTAAGAACTAATAATTATTCAGGAGAGGTTTAATGTAGGAGAGATTACAGCTAAGTTATATAGAGAGAGAACAAGGTACAATTAACAAAAAGGTAAGAATTTTACAAATTGATTCATAACTAATATTAACTTTTACAAATGAAAGCTTTACAAAAGATTTCAAGAAATAGATAGGTGAGAGTTAAAATGATTCACGGTAACTTTAAAGGTCTAGCAGCATTTGAAATGATTACCTCTGTAAAACGTGGTGGTTCTTTTGATGATGATTTCAATTCCCTCGGAGACTAGATCTAGTTTATCAAGCATAGTTATTCAGGCAGGCAATAAGTTTATTATTTAACAAATAGGCATATAATTATAGTCTATGAGTATCGGGATCCATGGGCACAGATTCCAGGGAAGGCCATCTCGAATGCCGAGAAAGGCGACTTAGATTTACTCAGTACACATTGAAATTAACGAACGCAAATTTTCTTGGTGACTGCTCTCCTTGACTGTCCTCTTTACTCTCAATTAATTCGTAATTATTCCATGCCTTGGTATTTTTGGAATCCCTTTCTGATTGGTCATTGCTAATTGTTATCTAATTCAATTAATCTTTAAAAGAATTTGTACATACGATTTACCCATTGTGCCGGAAGATGCCATTGCGAGATAAATTTTCAATTCGAAATTAAATTGATAAAAAAAAATGTTTGTAACAAAAGTAAATCAATTAAGTTTAGTTTCTACTTTTAATTTTAGAGAAACTTTTAATTAAAGTTATGTTAGAATATTATACAAGATTATGCTTCTCACCTTTAATTAATTTTGACTAATTACAATCACATCTTCCATATTGGATTTAAAAGAAAAGTGGAGTTTAACAGCAAAAATAATTTAAAAACACAATTTTATAAAATTACATATAACGAACTTTTCCAATAAATATTTGCTCAGCACGTTTGTCTCTACAATATCTATAGATATCTGAGCTGCAATTAATAAATACTTATTATATCTTTTATAAAATAACAAAATGCAGAAAATATAATATATTGATATTATAGCTTGTTATAATTAATCTTCTGTTCCCTATTATGCATATATATTCCCTCTTTAAATACTATATTCATTATTTTTATTTTGTGTGTTTAAATTCAGATATTTAGGCATATATCTTCGTTAATAAATATGTTAGTTAATAATACTCAAACAAAAGGATAAAAAAATGTGTTAGTGAGTGGAATATATACGCAAGAATAGGGTTTGAATTTAGGTTGGTAGCGGAAGATTTGAAGTGGGCTGTGAAGCGCAATCTGAATCTCAGATTCCGCTTCATTTTCCCGGACTTACAATTGGTAAAAAAAATGTAAAAAAAATATCTTACTTGCTGTTCCGGTGACAAAAGAACAACCTGGTTTGAAAGGAGTACGTGATTTATTTATATAAAAAAAAAATTATCAAACTAATGCTAGCCCCATTTTTTTCTTTGCTGCTATATGCTAAAAAAAAATTTTTGACCTATCTATCACTGAGTGCAAAACTATATTCATATTTTCTTTTTTTAAAAACGTGGTTCAAATTCCTTATCTATCCTTCTGTGATTTATTGTTGTCTTACTTTTAATATTTTCCACGATCAGGAGGTTCAAATGGCTTTTTATTGAGGGTTTGGTCACCCCGCCAGAAGTTAGGTTGATCATGAGAGGTTGCTTGGTTTCTAGCTCGCTCAACTGTCCGTATTCTTTCATGAGGTCCTTTGTTGATGGGCGTGTAGTCAATGGTGGAGAGGAATTGTGCCATTTCCTCAATTCTCCTTATTCGGCATCCTACCATCATTTGTTGTATGTATGGTGGCATATTTTGTTGTATTGCCCAGATAATCTGGGTTTCTGTAAATGGGAATGCTGTCAGAGACCGGAGACGTGCCACTTGCCTCAAAAAAAACTGTGTGTGTGTTTCCTTGTTAGCCGATTCATACATCTCTTTTAAAACCGAATGATAAATGCCATCCTGGCGCTCCTCGCTCCAGAAGGTCCTTAACAGAGCTACTGCATACTGTTCAAAATTCAGTGGCTTGTTTTCATGGCTTTCCCACCATGATTTTGCATATCCATTGAGATAGTGAATTGCCAAAGCTACTTGATCCGATGCTGAGATCTGTTGGAATCGAAACAATTCTTGAAGACTCTCAATATGCGCTTTCGGATTTTCTTCAGCATCACCTTTGAATGATTTCACTTGGATGAACTTCGCCATGTAGGCTTGTGCATTCGAGATCTGTTCTATGGGCGTAACATTTGATGTCCTATCAACTTGTTCCTGTATTGATTGTACTTTGCCTGGTATGATGTTAACCACATCTTCCTCTCTTGTTCCTTTAATCGTGGTTTGTTCTAATGCATCAGGTTTGAATTCTAAAGTTGTCCCTGTGCTGCTTTTTAGTTTATCAATTTCACCTCTAAGTTCTTTTAGCTGGTCTTGAAACTCTGTCTGGGTTTCCTGCACATTTACAATGATCCTCTCTTGTTCTTCATGACACTTCAGTTCATCCCCCAAGCGATCATTTATTTGACTTATGGCTATGTGGTGGGCAGCTTCTTGCTTGTCTATCACACTTCGTGTCATCATTAATTCTCCAGTCATTTTGGATACTATAGTTTTAGTTTCTTCTTTATGCTCCTCCAAGAGTCCTTCCAATTCAGTATGAACCTTTTCATAGCCTTTCCTGCAGTCTGCTCGCACCTCATCTATTTGTTTTAACATATTATTGTTCATTTCATTACATAGTGTTGACATCCACTCCTTCATCTCATTATGCTTAGCTTCAAATTTTTTTTCCATGTTAGTGAACATATTCATCAATAAATGAAAGCTTGGAAATCAATGTGAAATCAATATTAGTCATCTTTATTTTTTTTTTATATTGTAACGGTAAGAATTGTCCCTCCACATAACAAAATCTAGAACACAGGCAAAATACCCTAAAGCTGATCGAGTAAGAATACTGGGGTCCAGAATCTGACCAACATTCAATCCTTTCACCTCTGCTCAACGATCTAATACCCTATGGATGACAAAGATTTGTTAATTATAATAACTTTCATAGTTTATAAAATTTATATATTTCAGGACATGAATGGAGGAGATTGAACTCTTGGTCAAGATTCAAAATAATTTCGTTCAGGAAGAAGAATAGAGGATAATTTATTCAATGTATTTCAATTGATTAATTAATATCTCTTATAAGGAAAATAAACCACTCTTTATTGTATTTTTAAATATAGAAAATGCTTATAATTGGATGAATAGAAATAGATTATGGATAAGTCTTGAAAATATAGAAATGTTTTGGCATTTGTATAAATACAAATTAGAGTATGCAGAAAGAATCATTGGAAGTTTAAATATGGAATTAAATTAATACAGGATTGTCCATTATCACCTTTATTATTTATTTTGTTTTTATAAGAATCACAGATTAAGATAAAAAGATTAGAGACAGGGATAGGGATTCCTATAGTTGGAATCAGGAGAATTTATAGTAAAGATATTTCTCTTTTTTGTGGATGAGATGGCATTTTTGCAAACAGTTTAGAAAATATGAAGTTGTTATTAGGGACACATAGAGAGACAGAAAGAAGTATGAAAACTTGAACCTAAGATCCTAAAGATAAAATTAAAGGATGAAAAATGGAAGATATTTGTCTTGAAGAAATGGGAGAGTATAATTATTTAGATATTTTGTTAAATGGAAAAAATACTTATATAATTGGAGACAAAAAATAGTATAGAATTGATTAAAAATCTGCTATGTTTCTTATCAAAAAAGTATAAAATGGAAAGGAATGATTATGCCTGCTTTTATATTTGGGAATGGTGCGGAGTTTTTTATTAGAAAATTCAGAAATGCTTAGATAGAATGCAAAAAGAACTAGATATATATGTATTAAATGGTGAATTGTGAATGGCAAATGGAATGGATATCTTTTTTATTGAGGAAATTAAAAGTAAATTTAAAATGGTTGGAAGGTGACAGTATATGAAAGAAATTAGATTAGTAAAAACACGATTTAATTAAATTATGTGAAGGAAACAACAAACGCATTGGGCCATAAAGGTTTTGCAATATGTAAAGTTAATGTACATTTTCCTCTCATATTTTATGTATGAAATGGGATAAATTATGAGGATGGGAAAAGTGAATAGATATGTTAGTTAGAAGGAAAAAAATAGTGTTTTGAAAAACGAATGTGAATGATAAAAACTATTTTGGAATTATATAAGATTAAAAATTACACAAAATATAAAAGGATGTAAGATAACATGAAAATAAGCTTTTGTCGGTGCAAAGGCGAGAATTTTAAATATTAGGAAAAGTAAGCAAAAATGGAATCATGACAGTGATAGTTTATTTGGAGGTGGTAGAAAGAATATTGAACATTTAGTTTTAGAGTGTTTGATGTTGAAGAGGATCAGCATAAATTTTAGGGAGAGTGCAAAAATTTAAGGTAGAGTCTTTCGATCCATTTTCTGTTCATCTTAGATTCAATAAACAGGTAATGACTTTCATTGGACAATATATATAATCAAACGGACAAAATTCTGCTGTTTGCAACATAACAAAAACTCTATCACATCTGTTATGACATGGTAAATTAATTTTGATTATTGTTATAAAGAATTTTTAAATTTTTTTATTAGTTTAATTTTGTGTGTTTTTAAATTTGGAATCCGAATCTCATAACTCAGAAAAATTTACTGAAATTATTTTTAGCATTTTTATTATATTTTCTATTTAATTTTTTTTTTTTAGTATTAAGGATAATAATTTTAATATGTTGTTATATATTTTTTTGGAATACAGAAACCAAGCAACGAGCTTGGACAAGCTTATGTCAACTTTGTCCGCAGTAACCTGGACCAGATCAGACAGAAAGTCCAGGACGAATTATACATCCTCAGCGTATTTGAAGTAAATTTTTTTCATATTCATTAATATTCTAGTTGTTTATGTACATGCTTTAAAAGCTTTTGTTATTATTATTTTTAGCAATGGTATGCTGGGCAGATGAACGTGCTGTGTGACTGGCTGTCCGACCGTCTTGATATATCCCTCCATCCTTATCAGATCACTTGCATTGCACATATTTTAAAGGTAAATATTAGTTACCCTTAATTATTTTATTGTTTCATTTAATGAAGACTGAAACTTGTATATTTTCTGTCAAAAATTGTACTAAAAAATATTAATGTAATTATTGAGTACATGAAATATGACTTGTGCATCAGAAAATTAAGTATTTAAGTTTATTTTAAATTATAAAACTAAAGTAGTATATAAAATTTTATTTATGCTTTTATATACATTGTGTACATTCATTTCATACCATTTCACTAAGTTTTATCCACTTATTATGTAGAATGTTTTTTTGTGTTTTAGCATGATAGTAGTGTAACAAACTGGATAGCTGAAAGTTCTTGGATTAAAACTTCTGCTTATCATTTTGATGCTCAAATGTTTGTAAGACTTTCTGTTCAATAATTATTAAATTATTGTGCAGGATATCAGAAGTGCATCTTTTTTTTTTATCTTATGTAACTTTGTTATTCACTCAGGTGATATATTTCATTTGTAACATTTGGGTGATTATTTAAATGTTTGTAACTCTTTAGAAACTACAAAATTGTAAATATAGTTTACTTATGTTTTTAGATATCAATAATATAATTCTTTGTATTTGAAATAACTTTTTTTTTTAATTAAAACTTATTTATTTTTTTAGTTATAAAAATAAAATATTTAGGGAAATATAGATATCTTAATCTTTTTTTATTAATATTATTAGATTTTTATATATTATCAATTATTGAATTTAAATTCTTGATAGATTATGAAATTGCTGCTGGTTCTTATTTAAGATTAAGTTGAAAATTTTGGAAATAAATAACTGAGATTGTGGTTGAAAAAGATTTATACATATATATAAATAGAAATATTTATATTAATAGTGTAAAAATTGATAAATAATAAGAATATAATTAATTGATTTATTCATAGTTTGAACTTTAATATCAGCAAATTGAGCTAGATATACCATTAATAGTGATTTTAAATAATGCATGAGCATATATTAAAAATAGTCTATTTGTAAAAACAAATTGCACACTTTTACCTAGATAAACATTTTAAAATCAAGTATATTATTAAAATTATCTTTATATCATAAGCATTAGTTGTCAAAATCAAGCTGAACTTCAAATAGTAAAATATCAGTCTTAAAAAATTTATCCATAATGTCATTTTTATAAAATGTAAATAATCGATCTTAAACAAAATTGAAATAGACAACTGAAAATAAATAAAAATTTATTTAATGCATCTAATCAGGTTTTCCTTCCTTATTGGAATCTTATTAAGATATTTCCTCTTTTATAATCACATGACCAACTACTCTATAGCCATTATACCCAATGGATATTATTTACATTATACTCCAAACAAATATAACTAGTAAATACATATATACAAATGAATAAACTTATTACAATTCTTTTTTTTTTTGTTGTTTTTTTTTTTTTTTTTTGATATTTACAAAACAATCTCCAAAAATAATATTTTAATTATAAAGTTTCCAATAATCTAACAATATCTATTTCTCCCCTAATTATACCATGTCTTTAACCATGTTTACACATTTGTTTAAATTTTATTACCTGAATACTTTTTCCACAGTTCATTCTATGACTAATATCCAAAAAATGTATATATTACCTTTATTTTATATTTTTTTCTATTAATTGCCCTATCATGCTCCTTGCCTTTTTTAATGGCAGTCTTTTCTGTCTGACTTATATATATTATATTGCAATGATCATAATTAATTTATTATCCATCTTGTTTCTTTACAAATCCATTTCTCTAAAGATTTACTATTTTTCATCCTACTTTAATATCTTCACATAACTTTTGTTTAACAGTATCCTATATACACCTACTGAATATGGAATTGAAACTCACTTCCTATTTTTATACACAGGCTTTACATTATCTTATAATATTAGTATATTTATTACTGAAAATTTTTTTATAACTCAACATAATCATTCTTAATTTCCAATTTCTATTCAAACATTTCTTCATTCAATGTTATTTTATATAGAGGAAAATTTAATTGATAAGTATATAAAAAATAAGATTGTAGAATATCATAAGATATATTGATGATGTAATTATAATAGGAAATAGTAGAAGTATTATTAATACATTTAAAGAATTAAACAATAATAAATAGGAATATTAAGTTTACAATGGAGAAAGGGTTAAAGTATTTGAAGATTTTTTTTAAAAAAATTAATGGTGAAATACTTATTAAACATAATATTAAAGATAAAGAAAAAAGTAATATAATTGTTTCAAATTTGTATTGTGGTCTCAGAAAATAGCAGTTTTGAAAGGATGTAAATTAAGAAATTATAGGCTAACTCTAAATGCAGAAGAAGCTTTTAAACAGAAATAATTGAAAATGATTGTGTTAAGATGGATTATAAAAGAAAAGTTATTAAAAAGATTTGCAGTGAAAAATATACTAATAATACAAGAAATAGTGTAAAGCCTATATATAAAATAAAAAGTGGGTTTCAATTCCATATTCAATAGGTGTATACAAGACATTGATAAAAGAAAAATTATAAGATGATATTAAAAAGTAAGATGAAAAAATAGTAAATCCTTAGGGAAATGAATTTGTAATGCAAAAAACATGGATAACATTTAAAATAGATAGGGTTAGTTTATAAAATTAATTATGACCATTGCAATATGATATATATATATATAGGTCAGCAGGAAAGACTACCATTGAAAGAGATAAGGAGCATAATAGGGCAATTAATAGAAAGGATATAAAATCAAGGTTATATATACATTTTTTGGATACTGGTTATAGTCAGGTAACAAAATATGTTAAAAATTACAAGCAAAGAAAATGTTATGAAACTTAATATGTTCAAAAAAATTTAAACAAATTTGTAAACATGATTAAAAGCCAGTATAATTAGGGAGGAAATGGGCATTGTGAATTATTAGAAACTTGATAATTATAATTAAAATATTATTGTTATGGATTGTTTTGTAAATATCAAAAAAAAAAAGGGATTATAATAACTTTATAAATTTATTTTCTGTATATATATATTTTACTAATTATGTTTGTTGTGTTATAATATAAATAATGTCTATAGGATAGAGCTGCTGTAGAGTAGTAGTTGGTCATGTGATTATAAAAGAGGAAATGTATTAATAAGGTTCCAACAAGGAATGAAAACCTAATTAGAAATGTTAAATTATTTTTTTTTAGTTGTAATATTTCAATTTTCTTTAAGATTGATTATTATAAAATCAACTTGATATTGTAATCTCTCAATCTAAATTTGTTTGAAAGAGACTCAGTAAATAAGAGGTTAACTTTGCTAAAACGAAGATCAAAATGAGAGCAATTGAAAATGCATTTCCAGTTGTGTTTGTGTGTACTGAAAATGCATTTGCATATGGTTAAGCCTTTATAAGACTCTAATTCACATGAACAAACTTAATCGATTTCCAAACAAAATAAATGTAAATATATAATTTCTCAGGGATTTAAATCTTGATTACTAAACTTTTAAAGTAGTTTCCTGGATGTATTCCCAAATGAAGGAAGTGTTGTGTTTGGTCTGGAGTACAGACCCAACCTACAGAAAATAACACTAGCACCTGTATTATAATTAATATAATATTTATTATATATACAATATAGAATAATATTTCTATCCCAAGTCTTCACAATCTATCGCTTCCAGCTAGACCTGATAGCTTGCTTCATGGGTAGAGAGAACGACTCCCGCTGTTCCAGACATCTAGTCTTAGCAGCGTCCAGTTCTTATGTAGACTTGCCTAGCTGCATGGACAAACAGCGTATTGCTATCATAAGAATGCTTATTCCTATTTAGGTTAGCAGGGCTTCTCCTGAAGAATGCGTACTGTCTTTGTAGAAACATTCCCTAGTCTTTCCTCCAAAAAGACTAACCATAGCCAGATCCCTGGCCTCACTGGAGCATTTGGATTCAGCGATCATCATTGCTTATTGGCCTGTACTAATCATTGACTATGTGTTTAGCTGTACTTCTGCCTATTGGTCAGCAACAAACAAAGTTTAATCTGATCAGATAAAGAAGGAATCTGGAACAGTCCATTTCTGAGGGAAAGGAGAACTATAACAGAAAATTTTAAAAAAAATCTCACTTTGGTCAATTGAATGGAATTTTTATTCTCAATCTGCCATTTTGATGCTCATATGTCATTTGAATTCTTGAGCAACTGACCCTACCATTTTTTTATTCTTATATTGCAGGTAGAATACTGTTAATGTGGCTTCCTATAGTTTGGCACCTTCTACTATCAAACAAAATTTACAAGGCCCTTTGAATTTTCACATTCAGCAGAGTGTATATTTTTATATGCATTAAAATTTACTTAGATAATATTTATAATCTAATTATGAATACAGACAACCATATTAAAAAAAAAAAAAAAAAAGTAAATACAGTATAGACAATAAATTAATATGTACTCATTCACTTTAAATCAAAAAGAAAAATCACATATAGTAAGCCAAAATAGCATTTCATTAAAGGAAGAGAAAAAATGGGGAAAAAAAAAAACTTATCTCAAAATCAGTTGCATGAAGTTTGCAACAGTTTTTAGATTTTTTTTTGAAAAAAAGGGAGTTGGGGAAGCAAATTGGTGAATTTATTTTTTTATGCAAAAATTAATATCTATATTATTTTTATACTAGATATATATATATTAAAATTATTATTTATCACATTTAATATTTAAAGTTTTAGCAATATTTAAATGATTTAAAATGATGGGATTATACATATCTGAAGGGTGTTGTTGAATTATTTATAATTCAAAAGAATTACTAATGCAAAAAAACTCAGGTACTAACAATGCCAAATTAGTGGTATTTAGTCTAAATATTGATTTAAATATATAACTACTATATTTTATATAAAATAGTAATTAAAATAATAATAATAAGTATAATAATAAACCACCAGAAATTACTATATTTTATATAAAATAGTAATTAAAATAATAATAAATATAATAATAAACTGCCATAATTTCTCATGTATTCTGCATAATTAAAATGAAACAATAATAAATACATAAATTCCAACTCTTATTAATACTTAATTGCATTCTTGCATAGATAAACTATTAAAATCAAATAAGGGTATTTTTTTCTTGTTTCAGATGTTCATGGTCTAAATGAATACTTATCTAAAAATATTAAAAGTAAAATTTAAAGAATTTTAAATCAAGATGAATATTTATTAAACATTGTTAGATGCCATTGTTAAAATAATTAAAGTTTGTTGTGAAAATTTTAATGTGTTTTGTTTTAAAAATAATAAATTATCTGCCAAGGAATAGCTTTACTTAATTTAGTAATAAAAAAAAGCTAAGTAATTTTGCCGAAAAATTTTTATTTAATAAATCTGGTTTGTGGATAATGTTTTAGGCATTTTGACTTTCTTTCTGGAATATAAGCTTAATCTCCTTATTATTATCTGTCTACTCTTTCCAAATTATGACTTAAATGAATCTTATATGTATATGCAGGAGATGGATGAAGTAATGATAGAGGATGAAAATGCACCGGTAATGATTAAGAGATATGTTGATGATTATATATGTTGATGATTATTTATTAATATTTAATAAAAGTGAACGGCAAATTAAAAAATATATAAATAAAATTAACAAGGTGGATGAAAAGTTAAAATTTATAGTAGAATGGGAAAAGAAGAATAAATTAGCATATTTAGATATATTAATAAGGAAAGAGTATTTTAAGGGAAGATGTGAATTGGAGACAGAAGTGTATAGAAAAATAGGTAATAATAATATTGTGAATTGGAGGTCTAATATTGATAATAGGTATAAAATTAATTCTATAAATTCAAGGATGCATAGGGCTATTAGTTATTGTAATAATAAAGAAGATTATGATAAGGAGGTAGGGAGGATAATTGAAAATTTTAAGGATAGTGATTTTCCAGAAGTGTTAAGAAAGAATATAGAAAGAATAGAAGAGAAATTTAAAGAGGAAGAAAAAGAAGGTAGAGAAGTTGTAAGGAAGAAAGATAATAGAGAGAAGTATATAGGAATTAAAACTAATGATAATAGAGTAGTTAATGGGATAAATAGAATTATTAGAACAATTAATAAAACTTTTAAGAATACTATAAGGTATAGAATAGTGAATAGAAAGAGAAAGAATGTGATGGACATATTAGATAATAAATATATTAATGAGGAGAGGAGGAATATTAATGGGGTGTATGAAATAGAATGTAAAATATGTAAAGATAAAAGAATTAGAAATAAGTATGTGGGCGAAACAAAAAATTCTATATATACTAGATTGGTACAGCATAAATATGATAAAAGGTCACCAATATATATGCATATTATGGAAACAGGTCATAATATTGGGAAAGAGAGCATTAGAATGATTAGTTATACAGATAAAATAAGGGATAGGAAAATAAAGGAAGCAATATTTATAAAGAAAATTAAACCAAATCTTAATAAAAATGGGAGAGGGGTAAAAACAATAATAGCATAAAAGGAAATAATAGTATAAGAGAAAAGGAAGTTTTTTGGGGTGTGATAGAAATAGTAAGAAATATTAATAGTTATAAAAATAGTTAATAGAGGGAGCTATAGAATAGAATATGAAAGAGAGGTTAAAAAGGAAGTTGAATTACTAGAGTAAGATGGAGGATAGAGAAAGTTGAAAGAATAGAATAAGGTAAGAAGATTTTATATGGAATAATTAAGAAGGTAAAATGAATGGAAATAAATATTTAGTTAGAATAAAAGATAAAGAAAGATTATATTGATAGTGATTAAATTTTTTGGAGTAGTGTGATTAAAATTACTTTATAATGTAAATATTATATGTATTAAAGTTATATGTATAGATATATGTTATAGAGAAAGAGGATAGAAAAGATTTTAAAAGAATATAAAATAGGATGATGGGAAATATGTTAAAGATATTATATGAATTGAAAAGGTTAGGAAATATTTTTTTAAAAATTTAAAAGTTTGATAGGAATTTAATAATTTTATATAAAATAATGTATTTTTATGTGTGTTCAAATTTTGTAGATCTGATGAATACTGCATGGTACAGTCGAAACTGTAATCAATAATAAAAGTTTTTTTGCTAAAAAGTGAAATGTGTGAGATTTTTGAAATTCAATATCTTATTATTTTGTAAGATAGTGTAATTATGTTCAATTTGATTAATTTTGTACAGTTTTCTAATCTTAAGTCACATCTTTATGATAAGTTATGGTTAAAGATTTCCTTTTTTCAAGCCTCCATTTTTTCAAATTATTTGAATTAATCAAACTTACATGTGTATTATTTATTGCTTAGAGTTTTAACTAGTTTAGGTATATTTATTATGCTAATTGCTGTGTCCCCAACTATGACCAGGTGACCAGAAAACAAATATACAATAAACAATAATAGCGAAAAGTTTTTGCTACTCACATACACAATATATATAGTTCACTTTTGACTCTCTTTCCTGATGCACTTCACAACTGTCTACTTTCTGCATAGCTTCCCAAACTTTTTGGCCCAATCCTGCTGCTGCTTACAGACACATCGACTTCGCACTAGAGCACTGCACCAGCACTTAAGCTTCTTTCAGCTATTATCACTTAAGTTCTCTCTGCACTCGTTCACTTGGTAAGTTCGCTGGAAATCAGAACAAAGCACTTTGTTGCTTACTCTATTTATAGTTTGTTATCATATGATGGAATTTATCTTAGCTTTTAATTACACACACAATTAATTACTTATTTCCATATAAGGCAATTCTCCATCTCTTTAAATTAATTAGTCTCTTATCAAGAAATATTTGTCATTAGCAAATTTCTTGGAATTTATCGATCACATGGTTCTTATCGCAATTAACATAAATTTATTAATTGAATTTAACACTTATCAGTTAGTGATCTAAAATATATTTTCTACTTTTTCTGGAGTGCACAAAATTATACTAATGTAAATATAAATATTTTTACAAAATATAACACTAATGCTTCAGAGGAAAGATTGTTCTTTTTTTTCTATTTATTTCAGCACCTACTCCTGGTATAGCTTCCTATAACTTTTTACAAACTATTCTGACATATACTTTGATTCTCTATTTTACTTTATGGGTCATTCAGACTTATTTCATCAAACGGATTTTTTTTTTCCTAGGGAAAATTATTTTTCAATATTGCTGTAGTAGATTCTGACATTTAACTGGGATAGTCTTTTGTTTTTCTTCACAATTTATTACTTCAAATACAAAAATTATTTCTAAATCTAAAGTTTATCTTAATGGTTTTAGAAATATTAATTCCTAGTTTATACATTCAATTAAAATCCAAATTGTTATTTTCTCTCAGATTCAGCTTTCTAATAATTTTAAAGGAAACTCGTTGACATATGCTGAATATAATGGCTTATATATTAACTACTACATGCTTATTATTAATCAGTATCAATTGATGAAACAGTCTATAAACTACTCTTTCTTTTTAGTTAAGCAATTTTTGTGTTTGTTCTAGTTTGAGTGGTCAGATATAATTTTAGAGTAAGTCATGGGTTCATTTCTTCATAATAATTGATGAATTTTTGCTAATGAAAAATCTGATTTTTGATTACACTTTTTTTTTTTTTTTCATTTAATTCTACTATTGAGAAATGTATTTCCAATCCTATTGGGTTTTGGACAGATTTTAGAAACTTATACATCTAAATTCTCCATGAATTGAAACAGGATGCAACAATAAATATGTTTATCAAGCAAATATTAACAAAAATCAGGCCACTGTTATAACTGGCATCACAACTTACGTGGAATATTTATCAGATTGTAGCAATGACACCAGATATCTCCACCATGAGGCAGACTTGGAATATATAGTATGTCATCAAATCACATTTTTGTTTCGGCATCAACAATCATCCAGTGAATATGATGATATATGATAATGTTTCTAATTTAGCTGTTACCCATGAGTGTACATTGCTTCTGTTCTAGAATTTTTATATTCCATATTATTACTTATAATAACTGATCACTTCTAATATTCATTATTCATTTATGTCAACTCTACTTTTTTTTAAAAATGTTTTGTTTTAATAAATTCAATTCTTTTGTATAAATGGTCAAACTAATTTTAATTATTTTATAAATGAAGCTATTAAAATATGCATATATCTGACAAAATTATAGGAACAGCTATCATATGGTCATTATATTTTCGAGATGTGGCACAGAAATGGAAATACACATTAGTATAACTTTTTTTTTAATTGAACTCAAATAGCTAAGTGATAAAAAGTATTTAACAGGAAATCACCATGTTTCAAAACCTTTTGAGAAGAAATGTCAAATATATATTTTAATATATAATAGATCAGATTGTTGATGTCTGAATATCTGGAACATCATTGTTCAACTTATATGAATTGTTTAATATTTCAAGATGACAGTCAACAAGTATGATGACTATTTATTAAAGTTGAAAGAATGATATCTGCTAGAATCTTTTATAGTCTACATTCAGTGCTTATTTAGATAAGGAATGATTATAGCAAAAAAATATGTAATAAATCATTAATACACTGTACAGGCTTACACGCACTTGCACGTATATAATGTAACATAAGGGATTCGAAGTCAGACCTTCACACAACCCTCAATTCTCCATGCCACCTCATATTGCTGACCCACCTGATCATACACATGTTGAATAGATAAATAATCATCAATATTCGTATTTCATGCTAAACCAACAATCATCAGTTGGTCCAGATTACTATCCTCACACATATATACAATCAGTGTTCAGCTTTATATTAAGATAGCCAATCTTCATACTTTAATGGACTGGCTTCAAACTACTCCAACCCACAACTCTTAAGCCATTCATTTCATTGAAAATCTGATGATGGAAGGTTCAAAGCCTACATTAGTGCTAAGATTATCATCCTACCCATGTTGGCTGTTTAATCATTCTGACCCCTCATGTAATCCATTTACATACATATGCAAGTGATGGGCAGAGCTTTGGGTCAGCAATATGAGATGGCATGGAGAGCTGAGTAAATCATTGCAAAAGTTAACATACATGTGAACACTACTGCTTTGCTTTGCTATATTCATTTTAACTATACTGATTTTTAAGTCATTCATATACGTTACTTTTTGTTGGATGCTTTTTGTATGTATTTTTTAATCAGCTTGATTTATTTATCTTATATAATAACATAGTATTAAAAAAATTCATATTTGTATTATCTTAATGAAAATGATAAGTAAACTTTTTTGTTTTGTTTTATTTAAATAGAAATTATATACTGATTTTGAACTGCAAGGAGTTCCTGAGGAGAAACTTAATAGCAAGACTCACCAAACAGTTCACAGCCGCATGCAAGTGGAGGAAGCTGCCGCATCAGTCACAGAAGAAGGCAAAGGTATTGCTGTTTTTACCAATGGAGCAGCAAAAAAAGGAAGAGCAGATGATTCTGATTAACTTTTGTTTTCTCTTTTTTCATCTCCAGTAGCTCTGATTGTTATCTGTTCAATAATTAGAATTATTAGAGATTGAAGGAAAAACTATTATTATTTTTTATTTTTTACAATTAGACTGTAGTCTGAATAATTAGTACAATTGTTCATTTAGTACCCAGTTTATCAGTTAGTCATCTCCACAGTTTTTTCTTATTAAGAAGCTGTATCTATAGAATGCATTACTGTTATTGGGGTAAATGTTTTAGATTATAGAGGACAGAATATTATACTGTAAATCTGTGATGAGGGAGGGATTGCAACAAGTAAAGCCTACATTTTAATATTTTTCCAGGCTGTGAAAGCCAGATTATATTTAAATTGTCAATTTTCTGTGCTTTATATATACATTATATATATAATTATTGAATTGATTCATTTTTAATACTCTACTATTGCCTAATCTTGGAAGTGTTTTTAAAGTTGTTAAAATTGTTTTCTTTATATATATATATATATATATTGTTAAATATTTATTTTACTGTAACAGGAAAAAAAAAAAAAATACATGGTGCTGATTACACTTAATTCATATCGTTTATTTTACTTATTCCATATTCACTCGAAATATATATATGTATGTATGTTTATATGCATATATATGTATTAATGATATAAAATGTAAAGATTTATAAATGTATTTTGTGAAAAATATTTAAATTATTTGCTACTTTACAAATTCTTTAAAAAAAGCCACTAATTCTTGTCCTTGCCATTATTTATTTTAAATTAAGTGAATATATTAATATAAAACCTATCCTGGATCTCACGTTGGAATGTTATTAATTTGTGATGTTGTTCCTCCCTACTCACATTTTATTGATATAATAATTGTTTTCTTTGTATAATTATTTGGTTCTGCATTATTATAACTAATAACAAAGATTATGTGTAGATATTTATGTAAATTTTTTCAAACTGTCACCATATCAGAAACACTCCAGGTATGCAAAAAACTGTTTAATTATCTGGTATTATATTTTCTAAACTATCAATTTACAGTATATACAACGATATGTATGCAAAAAAAAAGAATAATATTTGATATTTAGCATTTGCAATGTAAATTTGCCAAATTGCACTTTTTGTTTGAATTTTTTTTTTCTTAATTCTTCTGATTATATATGTACAAAATGATTTTTTATATATTTATTTGGCTGTAATTATTTTTTTCACAGATATTTTTTATTTTTAATGTATTGCAACAAAATTTTCGCTAATTAACTCATATGAAAACTGTAAAACAGACTCCAATGATCTATTTATAAAAAGCAGTTATACATACATAAGATTTAATTTGTATTATTAGAAAAATTATGCATTAATTTAAGGGGAAAAAGGTGTCTTTGATTTTTTTTTTTTTAGTTTAAAAAATATATATATAAAACTTTTTGAAAGTTTTTAGATGTATACTGTTATTTTAACAATTTTAAGTGCATACATACATATATATATATATATGTATGTGTGTGTGATTTTTGAATAATGTTGAATTTTTTTTTCAGATTTTTATCCATATATTATTTAAATGTATCTGTTATTAAATATTGTATATACTATAATCTTTTCCTAGATATTTTATTTTTCGTTGCATTACCTAAGTTTTACCTTTAAATCCAGTAAATGTACAAATCTTTTTTTTTTTGTGATAAAGGAAATCAGATGTTTTAAATGGTTTTTATTTATTTATAATTAAATGCACTCCATGTTAATGATTGTTGATATTTTAAATAAGTGAAATGGAAGTATTACTATTTCCAATATATAATTTTTTTTCAACTTTTATTTTACTACTCACCGTCTGATTTTTTCTTGTTATATTAACATTCCATTATTATTAATTTTTTTTTTTTTTGCAATTGTTAATATATTTTAATATATACATATTTTTTTGTTTGTTTGTTTGTTATGATTTTTATATATATA
The DNA here is from genome assembly GCA_028023455.1 of Epiperipatus broadwayi. Classification (NCBI taxonomy): domain Eukaryota; kingdom Metazoa; phylum Onychophora; class Udeonychophora; order Euonychophora; family Peripatidae; genus Epiperipatus; species Epiperipatus broadwayi. Next base: position 7,408,384 of record JAQFVV010012431.1, on the reverse strand, counting down.
TATATGTTATATTGTATTCACACAGTCATGGCAGTATTTTTGTAGAAGGAGGGAAGTGAAATTATACTGAAATATTACTACAAGATTGATATTTGTGAATTTCAGAAGTTCACGAAAGGTTGAGTGCTTTTTATTCTTTTCTTTAAAAACATATATAAATGTTCAAAATATAGAATTTAAAATGTTTATTACTTTTTTTTAATATCATTTCGGATTATAAGCTTTTTTTTAAAAAAAAAAATTGAACTACTGTGATAAGTGTTTTATATGCATTGGAAGAGTAATGTTAGAATTATGTTAATAGTAACAGCTTTCTTCAAAATCTCAACATTTCCAAATGATTGAGGCCTAATTGAATGTAAAGTGTTGATGTTGTTTTAGTACTGCTAAAAAAAAATTCTGAAATTTTTAGTCTACAAAAATTTAAGACATTACAAATATTTATTTATATCTTCTTTTTTTAAAATCAGTGTAATAATTTGTTTAACTTTGACTTTAAAATGTTTTTATTCATATAAAAAAGGGGGGTGGGTAGGAAAAATTATTAAGCATATTCATTAATATATATTTTAAATTTTTATAAAAAAAAATAATAATTAATAAGCTGATGCTTATGTGTTTGGCCAGTTGAGCAGTGTCAAACAACCTTCATCATTTTATTCTTCTTAATATTCACAATATAGAATAATTCTAATATAGTCACATTTAATCTTTATAAATTCATTCTAAAATAAGCACTTTTTAAATATAAATTTGTAATTTATTCTGCATTAGAATTTGTTTAATTAACTAATCAAGTATAAAAAGTTAGAAGACTCAAGTGACTCTTCCATGGCAAGTTGATGACAACAGAAATGTGTGATACGTGTACATCTGCCCTCCTTCTACTAAAATATTGATTAACCTAGTCTTTCCACTGTCACGTGGCTAGTGGTATTTTTCCTCACGATTGTGAAATGTATTGCCATGTTAAACCCAAGCTTTTTTGTCTTACTTTATTTTTTTCTGTCCATTGTGGCAGTGCAAGCAATAACTTTTGATTTATAAAGTTGTCATAAATGACTATTGTAGCTGAGCTCAGAGAATATTAATAAACACTTCAGGACACTTTACTTAATAGTTGTTTTATTTCTCTAAACAGTAATATACATTTATATATAACATACTATTGGATTAATAACTAAGATGAACTAAAATATAAATTAATATTATTAAGATCTCATTGTAGCCAATCATTGGAAATTTTAATTGAAATGTAAAACCAGAATAGAAACCTAGTGATTTTAATTTGTTATATATGTATAAGTAAAAGAACCGTGAATGTTTTTTTAAATTCCATTGTACAATTTGTTTGTTTGTTGATTTGTGGTCTAAATAATAGAAATGGAAAAATGTGTAAATATAGTTATGTCTGCTGTGTATTTGATAAACTATAATAGGTCTTAATGTTCATTTCTATTTTAGATATTTATTATACATTATAATGAAAACTCATTAGTCAACGCAATCAAATCAAATTATATCAGTTGTTTTTTTTTTTAAAAAATAATCAATGGTTAATGAGAATATTAAATTTGAAAGGGATCTAACATGCTTTTGAAATAGATGACTCGGCTCATTGGCCATTATTATTTTAAAATAGAAACAGTATAAAAGTAAAGGTACAATGCATTAATTCAGGTACAAAAAATTCTAAAATCTGATCAAAATTAATATGTTTTATTTAACCTTAAATACATACTGACGCTAAACACAATAATAATCATAAACATAGTTCAATAAATAAATTAAGATATGCTCATTTAAAAAAGCACAGACTTAAAAATTGTATTTTGTTTGTTTGTAAAATTTTATGATATGATGCTTAACACATACACTTACTTTATTAATTATCTGATTTAAATTTGGGCTTGGTAAAATTTAAAAAATTATCTCAGATTATTGTAGATACTGTATATGTTTTTATTTTTTTCAAAAATTGTTCTATAACCAAGATAACTAATCATCCAATTATCAGTCCACTAATGACCATCTAGCTTTTTTTTTGGATAAAGATCCAGATTAATTTGAACTAGTAGAATGAATGGATATGCACTGTATGAAAAAAAAAAATATGATTCAACTTTTATCATTACTTAAAAAAATGCATATTTCTACTAATTCTAAAACTATGGTGTGCCTTTTTAACAGTTCTACTTAATTCTTGATTTTCTGTTGTATTTGGTTAGGCTTACAGGTTCGTTTCCAAACCAACAGACACATAAAGAATAACTACTTAGCAAGTAATATGTACAATTCATTAGTGCTAAAAATATACACACATTTGTTAAACAAACGAATAAATACAGTTGATACAATTGAATGCTGAGATAGTGGAGCCGAATACGGAACTCACTTCTAGCTAAATGATTAGCCTGCATCGTGAACTCTAGTAAGACTCTTCCAGCTATGTATTTAGCTTGCCTCAAGTCAGCTATAATTCGGACATAGCAGTTTCCAATCCGTAAGTGGACTTGCCTCACTGCGTGGACGTCGCGATAATGACTAGATAAAAACCTTTGCTGATAGCAGAAGATTTAATGGAGAGCACGTTCTGTCATTCAGTAATTGCTCTTTGCCTTGCCTCCAAAAGGCATATCCCCTATCTTATTGGAAACATGCGGATTTGGTGTGCGAACAACAGTGAAGGATTTGATCCCTTTGGATAGCAGCTGGGTGCTAGCCAATCAGGTAAGGACTCTGGAATAGTCAACTTCCAAACACAAGGTCAGATATGACATCTCTCCCCCTGGCTAAATTTTGCCCTAGAGGACATCAAGGGGTGCTGGATGACGTATTTTCCGCTTGGTTGGTTTCTCCGGTTGATTGCTGTTCCTGCCTTTATCTTCTTCGCTTGATGAATTTGTTTTTGGTTGTCTGCTGCTGTTTTGATTTTGCTATTCGTCTTTTCTGCTTGAAGTACTCGTCCCAGCTTGACCACTGCTTTTGTTAGCTTCTGATGTGTGCTTGAGTCTTAGCTAGATGTGGCGATGATGATGGTCATCTGTTTGCACAACAGTAGTATAAAGACTCTTTATTTGAGTCACCACTACTGGTATCCATTTTGTGGATGTGTAGTACATATGACATAGTACTTGTGTCCCTATTTGAAGTTGTTGTTTTTTTTTTAATCTTGTTCAAGTTTGGCATCAGGTTTCAGGGTTGATAGCATAGTTCTTAAGGGTCTATTGAATAACAGTTCTGCAGGAGCTTCCCTGTTACTGTGCTTGGAGTGGAATGCTGTGCTAGCAAAGTCCTGGCAATTCTGGTATTTCAACTTTCTGTATCCATTTTTGTTACTAGCTTTTTAGCTTATTGTACCAATCTCTCTGTCTGACCATTACTTTCAGGATGGAATGGAGGACTGTTCACGAGTTCGATGTTGTTATTAGTGCAGAAGGTTTTGAATGCAACAGATGAAGCTGTGCCATTGTCAGTCACTAGTGTTTTAGGAAGACCATGTGTGGCAAATAACCTTCTCAGAGCTTCTATCATGGCTGTGGAGTGAAGTGATGGTACGTCCACAACCTCCAGCCACTTGGAGAATGGGTCGACCACTATTAACAGCAGTTTGCCTCTCCATGGACCAGCATGGTCCAGATGGAGTCTAGACCAGGACCCTTCAGGTTTGAGCCACTAGACTGTTTTGTCTTTTGCTGGCATATTCTGATTTGCTTTGCACTGCCAGCAATGGTGGACTTTGGCTTTGATGTCAGCATTTATGATAGGCCACCACACATATGATCTTGCCAGAATCTTTATCCGGACTATCCCTGGGTGCATAGTGGAGCAAACTGAGCATCTGGGAATGTCCGGCTAGGGGAATTACAACTCTGGTTCCCCAGATAAGACACTCGTGTTCTGTTGAGAGATCCAACCTATGCATCCTGTCAACTGTGCCAGATCTGTTGTGTTTGGTTAGGCTTACAGGTTTATTGCCAAACCAACAGACACAAAAAGAATAACTGCTCAGCAATTAATATGTACAATTTATTAGTGCTAAAAATATACACACCTTAGTTAAACATACGAATAAATACAGTTGATACATTTGTATGCTGAGATAGTCGAGCTGAGTATGGAACTCACTTCTAGCTAAATGATTAGCCTGCATCATGAACTCTGGTAAGACTCTTCCAGCTATGTATTTAGCTTGCCTCGAATCGGCTAACTGCGTGGACATCGCGATAATGACTAGATAAATACCTTTGCTGATGGCAGAGGGTTTAATGGAGAGCATGTTCTGTTGTTCAGGTTAACAGAAGTAATTGCTCTCTAAAAGGCTGACTTTAATGGCAGATCCCCTATCTTACTGGAAACATGCAGATTTAGTGTGCGAACCCCAGTGAAGGATTTAATACCTTTGGATAGCAACTGGGTGCTAGCCAATCAGGTAAGGAATCTGGAATAGTCCACTTCTAAAGGCAAGGTCAGATATGACATTTTTATTTATTTTTTACAAAAACTGCAAGTAAAACTAATTACTTTTTAAATACATTTCTGAGAAGAAAAACAAGAGTTAAAAAAATCTTAATAAGAAGACAAAGATTATTTCAAGAACATAAGGGGAAAATTGTGGTTGTATAATATAATGCACAGAATATATTAGAAATAAATATCCAGTATATTAAAATATTAATAGTTATTATATAATTTACCTGTATATGGTTGCTTTGAGAAAATTAGAGACATAAAAAATGAGGGGAGTAAAAAGTGTATTAGTCTAACTATATGCCTTCTTTATTTAGAAAAATTGTTAATCTAAGAAGAGATAGAAACCAAGAGTGCCAGATTAGCAATATTACATTTATTCGAATATTTGTATATAGACTATATATGATGCATGGAAATAAAAATTTATCAAAAATATTTGTAGAATTTTTTATTTAGATTATTATCAATAAAAAAAAGAATTATTTCTATTATCATAAAGGAATACCTAATATATTATTTGCAATTTTAATATAATATTTAACACAGCATTACGCTGTTGCACATGCGCTTTAAAGATTTTAGCTATAAATGAATGAATACTAACACTCAACCACATGATAAAGTCTTTGGAAAAGATAGAATGGCCTTTATCATGTGGTTGATTGTTAGTATTCATTCATTTATAGTTAAAATCTTCAAAGCGCATGTGCAACAGCGTAATGCTGTGTTAAATATTACAGTTTACAAACATCGCGCTATAAAAAATGATTTATTTACATAAATTTTAATATAAGTATATACCGTAATAATTTTTTTGCAGTAACCAACACCAGCTGCAACTGTTGAGATAGTGTTTTTATTGCTTGATTATATTTACTGTGATGTCATAAAACTTGCTTTTTTACTAGATGACTTTCTTTCATCATTGTTCTTATTAAGTCAGTTTTTATACATACAAAATCTAGGCTGTTTAAAAATATATACAGTATATGGTGTTTATTATTTTTGTACAAGAAATCCTTACTTATAACATACAAAATCTAGGCTGTTTAAAAATATATACAGTATATGGTGTTTATTATTTTTGTACAAGAAATATATTTACTGTTACTTATAAGTTTGCCTCTTAGTTTAATATATATTATACTAACTTTTTTTGTTTTTTTTATATATGGATTATTACTACTATTTTCTAAATATTCAAAAAAAACATCTATCCACTTTCTGAATTTTGTATTTCCTTTTATATTTATATATTTTTTGCTATATGTGCTATAAAAAATACAAATAAAACATCAGAACAAATTTCTGTTAATAGATAGGCTGTCTTTGGAGATACCAGGAAAAATGGAATATATATTATTGAATAATCTAAACAGTTGAATAGTTACATTGATTTGAAAAGCAAAGAATAAATTGGAATAAAGTTCTGTTCAAATTTTAATTTTTCAAAAAGAAATTAAGGGACTAATTATTTAGCCGGGCTTGGTCACTTGATGGTGTTGTTGCCAGTCAAAAACAATACAATGTAACATTACCGGACCGCGATTTTTTTTTTATCTTTTAATTTTTTTCTACTTCATCAACATTTTATTTGTAGAGAATTTTTTTGGCTATACGGTCATATTTTTTTTTTTTTTTTTTGGCTTTAACTTTTATTTTTTAAATCAATTTTTATTACCTTTTTTAAATACGGCGACCTTTTTTTTTTGCCTATATAGTGTCTTTTTTTTTTGGCTTTATTTGTATATTGCTGATATACTAAAACTTTTATTTTTAAAACTAATTTTTATTACCTTTTTTAAAAAATAAAAACAAACCAAAAATAACTTTTGTCTCAGTGAGACAAAGTATTTCTCAACCCATTCACTCCAAAAAAAAATTAAATAAGATCAAAACTTTGCACTTTTTAAACTTTCGTTGTCTTTTTTTTTAAAGACCGCAACTATATGGCAACTTTTTTTGGCTTTATTTGTATTACGCAATGTCTGTTTTGCCATTTTTAAAAACAACATTTCTAATTAATTACATTTTTTGATCCTTTCAACACACCACCCCAAAAAAATTACAATAACATCAAAACTTCAGACTTTTACAACTTTCGTTTTCTTTTTTCATGTTTAAAATATGGTGACTTTTTTTTTTTTTTTTGGCTATATGGCAATTTGTATGTATTACGCGATTTCTATTTTGCCCTTTTTAAAAAGAAATTATTGTAACGGTCATATTTGTACATTCACGGAACAAAATCCAAAGTTTCGGCAAATTACAAAGGCTGATCTAGATGAGGGATTGAGACCTTGAATCTGATAACACCTCAGCTCCACCAACACTCCGTGACTTACTATCGTATGAATGACATATATGAGGCTACACTTGGAGTTTCTTAATTCATGTGCTGGCAGTAGAAAAGGGTGGAGCAAGAGACTCAGGGAATATTAACTAAATGACTAATAACTTAGTAAACACACATACCTATGGCTGGCTAGATAATGCATATATTAATAACTAATACTATATTAGATTTGGTAATGAATTACGAATAATACACTAAACAAGTTTTAAATATTTAATTATAAAATATATGATAAACAATACAAAGTGTATTGGGTTTACACTTACAGTTGTCATAGCGATGAGAGCAGGTTCTCATCTTTTGTGCACTTTAATTAAATGAGTTTATTACAAGTTATCCTATGGTCTATTCATGTTTTAACTATGGTATGCCATCCCTACAAGGTTTGCTAATAGTTAAATCATATGACTGATAACTAATATAATTAATACCTTATTACTTAATGAGCAATAAATGTGCTCTTTATGCAAATCGCATAATATGAGCTAGATCTGAGGTTCAGATCAATGCTGAATGAACAATATTATGGATGGTGATTTGTAGCATAACTTCTGAGACTATGGTGCTACATAAAATAAGTAAGAGATGTGGCCCGAATGTGTAGTTACTCATGGGATTCAATGCCAAGTACTCTGTTCCCATGGATCATATGACTTGCTATCTTAAAATAAGTGAACATTTAGTTTGGGTGATCAGAGCAGCTTATATAACAATCTGGACCCTCATATTTGAGTTCTAAAATAAGAATGGGGTGGCCATTAAAACCAAAGCCTATTTTAATAATATAATAGCAAGGTGTATACTGCAGCTGCATGCTTTATAAAAACATAACGCTTCCTAAAATATAAACATTAAAATTAATCGAGCACGAAATCTGTAGTTTCATTCTGCGAAACTACTGCCTGTTAATAAATCAGCACTTAAATCATGCTAAAGAGAGTAATTAAAGTGACCTAGTTTACCCAGTAACCCATATAGTTTGTGAGAGTAATGGGGGGGGGGTAAAGCATATTTGGGACTTAAAATTAACTAATTACTTATAATATGCTTTAAAATATTCTCTTATACTTAACTAAACAGACATTTTAATAAGCAAATCTAAATTAAACAATAAGCTAAAATATAGCTTTAATGTTGTGCCGTTACAATTTAGTCCTTAGCTAAATTTGTAATAATGTGCTTGAAAGAAAATGTGGAACCAAAAATCATCATCACATTTTTATATAAAAAGGAAGCTGTAGGGCATCCAAGTTTAAACCCTACAAGATCAAGTTTTAAAAGCTTAAGTCAGAAAGAGAGTGGGACAACATTTATATTCTTTATTTGTTTGTGTGTTGATAGAAAACTCAAAAAGAGTAATACATTTAGATTTTTCAATATTTAAATTTTTGTTAAAAAGTAAAGATAACTTGTTACACATATATAGGCAATGTATGTGTAAGCTATTTAATTGTTTTATATTTCAAATATTAAACATTTTAACTTTCTTTAAAACTAACCTACACTTGCTAAATTTTAATATCTTATTCTATACTTCTATTTTTGCTTTTCTATAATTGTAATTTGGATTTAAAAGCTAAGGATTTAATTTTAAATATTAGGGTTATAATTACTAAGCTAGCAATTAGATTATTTAATGTCAGTTTATACACTATTTGAATGATAGAGTGTGTGTGTTACATCACAAATATATCTACATTTATTAAATATTGAGAGAAAAAGAAGAAAATCTGTTATATTATTTTTTTTCTTACTCAACAATTTTTTTTGTATTATAAGGGTTGTTTTTCTGTTAAAAAACTTAGAGACAATGTGAGAAGTCTAATTTTAAAAATGTCTCATCTTAAGATCAAAAGAAAGAAGCACAAAATTCAGGTGTTACATATGTGAAGAAAAGGGATTAAGTCTATTTTTTCCTTCAAAACAAAAGTTTGTCTAAAAATCAGGATAGTGAGATTTTTAGTACCCTAGCTAAAGAACGATTTGGTTGAAAATAAGTTATAAATCTAATTAAAAGAGGTGGCCAAAAATAGAAAAAAAAATCGGATATAAAAGCAGTCTGGAAAATCAGTTAAGCTATTATATTATATTAGAGAGACTTTTAAAAATTATTGAAACTAAAGCAGACAAACATTTTTAATTCTGCTAGATAACCTTTTTTTTTTTAAATCATTTTTTTTAATATCAAGTTTTGAATGTTGACAATATAAGGATGGCGGGCTAGGAAAAAAATATATTTTTCCGTCTGTCCACCAGACTCATCATCAACCAGCATGTCATATAGGAAAGAAAAGATGTCTTGTCTGAAAAATAATATTCTACACCTTTCAACTGACCGAGAGAAATAAGATGTTTTTAAATAGAAAAGAAAACATTCACCTGCATTCAAAGGCGATCAAAAGAAAAACGATTAATCTACAGATAAATGTTAAATCATCGAGTTCAATTAAATCCAGTAACTGAGTTTAAACCCAAGAAAATTTATAAACGTGAAAACGACTGCTGTACTTCATCCACTAAAAGAATCATGCTTGGCAGGAAGAGAAGAAAAGTTAATATAATGATTTTCAAATTGTCCACTAAAGCAAATAACCTCAATAGGATCATCATCATCAAATAATTATACACCTCAAGAAAAAGATTGTTCCAAAGAAAACGGAAATGGCAAATGCAAAAATATAGACATTAAACAAGAAAATTTGACTCATTGGAAGTCCTGCAAAGAATAGAACTGGTAGTATAAATTTTTTATATATATTTTCTTTATAATATCAGAGACTTAGTAAAATTTTAGCAACAGAGTGGTATAATTTTGTTTAAAGAACTTTTAAAACAACCAAGATCAATTGAAACCAAGAATTTCTTAATAACGATTTTAGATGTACTAAAATTCTGATTGTCTATTAACCTAAAGTTATGAAATGTTATTAATATGTAAAATATTTTTTTATTATTATTTTGTTTTAAATAATGTTTTTGTTATTATGGGGATAAAACATGCACATACATAATATAATAATACTTGTTGCATATATGTAATGGTGTGTGAATGGAAAGAAAGAAAAATAGGTGGTATTAGAAATATTAGATTTTGTTTTAAGTTAAAGTATAGCATTTCAGAGGGTAGAAGGGAGGGGGAGAAAAATAATTTAAAACTTGGTCTGGAAATCTTGCTCTTTCACTTCTACTAACATTTTTTTTATCATTCTACTTTACCTGTGGATTATAAAAGTATGTGGTAAAGGAAAAAAAAAAGTGAATATTTTTTTTTATGAAATATTTTTTTGTGAATCCAAAACGTTAGCAAACTTAGTATCCAAATTTATGTATATATTTTTGACGGGGAAGGGGGAAGAATTCAAAATTAACATTATGATTGCCAGATAATCAATTATTGTTCTCATTATTATTTCATATAAAATTTTGGTTTTATCTTTAAATTATTTGTAGATTTTCGTAATAAATTAATAAATGTTAAATTGTTTTATTAAACGAGGCGTATGTATTTTATTGATAATAGTCTTTATTAGTTGTGATCATTCATCATCAATGTTTGTTATTGATTATTTAAGATTTAATTAGATATCCTCAAATTAAGCAATAATTATGAATTTCTTTATAACAATTAGGTTTTATGATTAGGCTTAGTCCTAAAGCTGTGGTTGAAACCATTGTCATTATCATCATCATCACATTTTAATTAATGAGCTGTTTAAATGTTTAAAGGCCATAAATAAATATTGATTTCATAGTATTTAGTGATTTCTTAGTATTATTATAACCACCATTCCATCCTCTATTTCATGCTAGGATGAGAGAATTGCCATCCTAAATTAATAATATAATCTGAGCTAGTAAAACTTATAAAAAAAATATTGAAACATTTGTTATGTTAAGATCTAAGAAATGATTTCTGTCTAATGAATTTTATATATTCCACTTTAGTTTAAAGATGTTTTATGTTACTTAGGTGTTTACTTAAATATTAGTGCATACAGTGTTATGGGTCTAAAATCGAAATTATAGTTTGTAAGAAATAAGGTACCAAAGGGATTCAAACCTGGTACATGTGAAAAAGTTATAAATATAACTTTATCTAGGTCCAGCTAACCTAGTGGTGCCCGGATAGACCATATTCAATTGTTGTTCACTTAGACATGCACTTGAGATCCAACCAAGAAATGAAAGTGGATAAAATCTACTGTCTGTATACATGAGAAGAAATTTTATTGAGTTACCAGTGTACTCACCTCACTTGATTTCCATATACCTGAGTTATAGTAGTTTGTTCTTAATAATTGGTTTATAATTATTTATATTGTGATATCTTTGAGAAATCTAATTATAAAAGTATGTTTCATTTAATCCAATGACCTGTAATATGATTGATAACTCAGTCTGATCTTTTGTTTAATAGCCACTTCTCAGGTTAAATAATTCTTTTCTCTTTGATATAAAAATTCTATTACAATTCTTTTTTCGTTTATTAAGTTATAATATTATGATCTTCTATATTATAGACTACTCAGGTATGGTAATATTGATCTTTTAATTTTGTTACAATGGACACCCAACTGGGGCTATGATATGTTACCATATACCTGAAAAAAGGGAGTCTATAGAATGATGGGAGATGTGTGGGTAAAAAAGAAATTTTTTTAGTAAATTTTTTTTTTCCAGTGAAATTTTTTTTTTCTTACAAAATTGTCTTAGCCATATAGTCTTATTTTAGATTTGTGCTTGATGATGTTTAATATGATTTAATTTCTCATTGATGATGATAAAATCGAGACAGCCATAAAACAGCTTAGTTTTGTTTTTATCAATTTTGAAAATAGATGTATATCACAACTTAAGATAGTGATGAAATAAATGATAGAATTTTTTGAAATATTAGAATAATTTATTGCCAAATAGGATAGGCATAGTAATAGTGATGAATTATGGGATAGTAGGCTCATGTGTTTGAGTTCATTTTGTAAAAAGTCTATGATTTTGGAGGTTGGATTGGATGGTTGATTGTTGGAGTTTGGTTGGTTAGATTGCAGTTTTGATGATGGGTGGAGAGTTTTGTCATTGCCTTGAGAATGCTATGTATTCGTGTAACTCATGAATGATCAAACCCATTCACTGCTCCAACCCAATTTATAAGTTATCTTTATTTTATCATGAAGCAGTTAACAGCAGTCCTGCCATGATATCAGCCTATAAGTCTCCAAGACAGAGAGCAAGGCTTAGTTTTCTGTAACATAATAAGCAGGGCATTCTTTGATACTTGCCATGTAAGACTCCAGGAGAGAGAGCAAGGCATAGTTTATCTACTTTAGCCCCTAAGATTTAAAATACTTATTTTATTGCACCAGAGTTTGCATCATTCAATCAAGGGTTGTGGTAGTTAATAGTGATCGAATCGGAATGGTCTTCTGAGTGCTCGTAATGCATTGTGTGATTATAGTGCTGTGACTGAATTCTTTTATTTATCTCATGATTGTGAACTGCTAGTCATGCTGTGGACTGTCAGATCTCTAGGGGAATAGATGGATATATAATTTGGGCTATTACAGACAGACATGCACTATATAGATTATTATTGTGTGATTCATCAAATGAGAAATATTAAATAAATTTTGTTTTGTATTTGCAATGCATAGTAAAGCCAGGTAAAAAAGCAAATCAGTTCGTCAGTCAGAGATAGGTGCTAGACAAGGAAGTGATGTGTGTGTTTTTGGTGGTCGGGGAAGCACAGATGGGATATATATTGAATATATTAGGTTTTAATAAGATAAATAAACGTTAAATGCAAATGATAATACAGATGTTGAAAAGGCTAGAGGAAGGTAATAAAAGCTTAAAAGAAGATAATAAAAGTTTAGAATAGAAGATGGAGAAAAATAATAATGGTTTAGAACAAAGTATAAAAGATGGTAAATCTAGAACAAAAGGTGTAGAAAAGTATAGAGAGTCTAAGAGAAAGATAGTAAGCAAGGTATAGAAAGATTGAGGGAAGATCTCAAAGCAAAAATAGATAACTATTGAGAGCAACAACCGGATGATCATGGCTTGGGAAACAGATCGAAAAACCTCATATAGAGAAAACTACAGAAAGTATAATAGAAGGTAGTTGGGGCTTACCAGTGTTAAAAGATAAGCTAGGTAGTCAGACTACTGATAATAGGGAAAGGTATGTAAAGTTAGATGAAGAAATAAATAAACCAGCTAATACACTGATAGAGGATAAGTTCCCAGAAGTAGAAATGCCGATAGAAGCCATGAAACCAAATCTCTCAGTAAAAAGAATATATGAGGTGATCACCAGAGAGCAGATGGGGATAGATCATGAAATGAAAAGAAGGAAAAGAGAGTTGGAGGAAAAACTCCATGCATCAGATGAGGTGATAAAATTAAGAGAGGCAATAAGGGAGATGAAACCAGATATTTTATAAAGAGAACAAAAGTTTCAACAATCTGTAGTTCTCAATCTATTAACTAAGTGGGTTCAAAAATCTATAATTTTAAATAGATTACAGATACCTTATATATGGTATAGAGAATCCATCTCTGAAAAATTTAAATATTCAGTGTGTATCATACAGAGAATCAATCTCTGAAAAATTCAACTGCTCTGGAAAAGTCAAAAGTAGATTATATTTGGTACAGAGAGTCAATCTCTGAAAAGTTTAAATGTCCATTATATATGGTACAAAGAATCGATGTCTCTAGAAAATTTAAATGTGCCTTATATATGGTACAGAGAGTCAACCTTTCTAGAAAATTTAAAAATAAATTATACGTGGCCCAGAAAATCAACCTCTCTGGAAGATGTAAGGATGAATTATATATGGTACAGAGAGTCAATCTTTCTGGAAAGTTTTCAAATAAAGTATGTATGGTATAGAGAGTCAATCTCTCGGAAAATTTTAAAGGCATATTACATATGGTACCAAGAGTCCATATTTCTAAATGGAGTCTGTAATAGGAGGTTAGATAAAATAAATCCTCCGGATATGTTTTATAAGTGGCCAGTGAAAAGGAAAAAGAAATATCTCCAAAACGGACTGAATATATATTTGCAATTTTGTGCAGATCGCAGAATGATGTACAGAAAGGAAAAGCCCAGAGTAAAACTCAAGAGCTGAACTAGTGGTCCTGATATAGTAATCTACTATGTTAGCAACCCCCAAAGAAACCATTTAAAAAGTTTCTGCATTTGTACGAAGGGCCATTCCAAATTACCAAGAAAATAGGAGAGAATGCTTTTATGCTTGTTTCTCTTGATGGGAAGAAGGGAACCTATAATGCTAGGAATTTGATTCCTTATCCTTCAGCAGAATAGCCTGGCAAAGATCTCCAAATAAATCACCTTGAAGTTTTCTACTGAAAAGGCATCTAGATGATGTTTGCAAATAGTTCGAAAATGTTTTTCTTATATTTGTTATTATTAGTGTGTTTATTATTATTAGTGTCATTTTATTAGTTATGATTTTCTTATTAGATATAGTTAAAGCAAAGGTGCTGATGATTTTATTCGAAGGGGGGGAATGTTGTGCCATTACAATTTAGTCCTTAGCTAAATTTGTAGTAATGTGCATGAAAGAAAATGTGGAACCAAAAATCATCATCACATTTTTATATAAAAAGGAAGCTGTAGGGCATCCAAGTTTAAACCCCACAAGATCAAGTTTTAAAAGCTTAAGTCAGAAAGAGAGTGGGACAACAGTTATATTCTTTATTTGTTTGTGTGTTGATAGAAAACTCAAAAAAAGTAATACACATTTAGATTTTTCAATATTTAATTTTTTGTTAAAAAGTAAAGTTATAACTTGTTACACATATATAGGCAATGTATGTGTAAGCTATTTAATTGTTTTATATTTCAAATATTAAACATTTTAACTTTCTTTAAAACTAACCTACACTTGCTAAATTTTAATATCTTATTCTATACTTCTATTTTTGCTTTTCTACAATTGTAATTTGGATTTAAAAGCTAAGGATTTAATTTTAAATATTAGGGTTATAATTACTAAGCTAGCAATTAGATTATTTAATGTCAGTTTATACACTATTTGAATGATAGTGTGTGTGTTACATCACATAAATATATTTACATTTATTAAATATTGAGAAAAAGAAGAAAATCTTATTTTTTTTTTCTTACTCAACAATTTTTTTTGTATTATAAGGATTGTTTTTCTGTTAAAAAACTTAGAGACAATGTGAGAAGTCTAATTTTAAAAATGTCTCATCTTAAGATCAAAAGAAAGAAGCTCAAAATTCAGGTGTTACATATATGAAGAAAAGGGATTAAGTCTATTTTTTCCTTCAAAACAAAAGTTTGTCTAAAAATCAGGATAGTGAGATTTTTAGTACTATCTAGCTAAAAAACGATTTGGTTGAAAATAAGTTATAAATCTAATTAAAAGAGGTGGCCAAAAATAGAAAAAAATCGGATATAAAAGTAGTCTGGAAAATCACTTGAGCTATTATATTAGAGAGACTTTTAAAAATTATTGAAACTAAAGCAGACAAACATTTTTAATTCTGCTAGATAACCTTTTTTTTTTAAATCATTTTTTTTTAATATCAAGTTTTGAATGTTGAAAATATAAGGATGGCGGGCTAGAAAAAAAATGTATTTTTCCATCTGTCCACCAGACTCATCATCAACCAGCATATCATATAAAAAAGAAAAGATGTCGTCTGAAAAATAATATTCTACACCTTTCAATTGACCGAGAGAAATAAGATGTTTTTAAATAGAAAAGAAAACATTCACCTGCATTCGAAGGCGATCAAAAGAGAAACGATTAATCTACAGATAAATGTTAAATCATCGAGTTCAATTAAATCCAGTAACTGAGTTTAAACCCAAGAAAATTTATAAACGTGAAAACAACTGCTGTACTTCATCCACTAAAAGAATCATGCTTGACAGGAAGAGAAGAAAAGTTAATATAATGATTTCCAAATTGTCCACTAAAGCAAATAACCTCAATAGGATCATCATCATCAAATAATTATACACCTCAAGAAAAAGATTGTTCCAAAGAAAACGGAAATGGCAAATGCAAAAATATAGACATTAAACAAGAAAATTTGACTCATTGGAAGTCCTACAAAGAATAGAACTGGTAGTATAAATTTTTTATATATATTTTCTTTATAATATCAGAGACTTAGTAAAATTTTAGCAACAGAGTGGTATAATTTTGTTTAAAGAACTTTTAAAACAACCAAGATCAATTGAAACCAAGAATTTCTTAATAACGATTTTAGATGTACTAAAATTCTGATTGTCTATTAACCTAAAGTTATGAAATGTTATTAATATGTAAAATATTTTTTTTATTATTTTGTTTTAAATAAAACATGCACATACATAATATAATAATACTTGTTGCATATATGTAATGGTGTGTGAATGGAAAGAAAGAAAAATAGGTGGTATTAGAAATATTAGATTTTGTTTTAAGTTAAAGTATAGCATTTCAGAGGGTAGAAGGGAGGGGGAAAAAATAATTTAAAACTTGTTCTGGAAATCTTGCTCTTTCACTTCTAACATTTTTTTTTATGATTCTACTTTACCTGTGGATTATAAAAGTTTGTGTGCGAAAGAGAAAGGAAAAAAAAAAAGAGTGAATATTTTTTTTTATGAAATATTTTCTTGTGAATCCAAAACGTTAGCAAACTTAGTATCCAAATTTATATATATATATTTTTGACGGGGAAGGGAGAAGAATTCAAGATTAACATTATGATTGCCAGATAATCAATTATTGTTCTCATTATTATTTCATATAAAATTTTGGTTTTATCTTTAAATTATTTGTAGATTTTCGTAATAAATTAATAAATGTTAAATTGTTTTATTAAACGAGGCGTATGTATTTTATTGATAATAGTCTTTATTAGTTGTGATCATTCATCATCAATGTTTGATATTGATTATTTAAGATTTAATTAGATATACTAAAATTAAGTAATAATTATGAATTTCTTTATAACAATTAGGTTTTCTGATTAGGCTTAGTCCTAAAGCTGTGGTTGAAACCATTATGATCATCGTCATCATCACATTTTAATTAATGGGCTGTTTAAATGTTTAAAGGCCATAAATAAATATTGATTTCATAATATTTAGTGATTTCTTAGTATTATTATAACCACCATCCCATCATCTATTTCATGCTAGGATGAGTGAATTGCCATCCTAAATTAATAATATAATCTGAGCTAGTAAAACTTATAAAAAAATATTGAAACACATTTGTTATGTTAAGATCTAAGAAATGATTTCTGTCTAATGAATTTTATATATTCCATTTTAGTTTAAAGATGTTTTATGTTACCTAGGTGTTGACTTAAATATTAGTGCATACAGTGCTATGGGTCTAAAATCGAAATTATAGTTTGTAAGAAATAAGGTACCAAAGGGATTCAAACCTGGTACATGTGAAAAAGTTATAAATATAACTTTGTCTAGGTCCAGCTGACCTAGTGGCGCCCGGATAGACCATATTCACTCATTGTTCACTTAGACATGCACTTGAGATCCAACCAAGAAATGAAAGTGGATAAAATCTACTGTCTGTATACCTGAGAAGATATTTTATTGAGGTACCAGTGTACTCACCTCTCTTGATTTCCATATACCCGAGTTATAGTAGTTTGTTCTTAATAATTTGTTTATAATTATTGATATTGTGATATCTTTGAGAAATCTAATTATAGAAGTATGTTTCATTTAATCCAATGACCCGTAATATGATTGATAACTCAGTCTGATCTTTTGTTTATTAGCCATTTCTCAGGTTAAATAATTCTTTTCTTTTTGATATAAAATAAAAGCTACAATTTTTTTTTTGTTTATTAAGTTATAATATTTAAATCTTTTGAAGCTTTAATTAAATTTCAATGGCGATTTTATTAATATTTTTTGATCATCTTTTAATTTTGTTACAATATATATATAAGAGTAGGTTTTCAGACGAGATTTATACAGTGTGCTAATGAGCAATATAAATTAGTTACGTGACAGTGTCCAATCATCTCCCAAAATTATTAATATTAATCTCTGCTCTGAATGGCATAACTAGATAAATTAGTAAATATAGAAACTAGGCATGACCACAGATTAGGAAGAAACAAATAATAACTATTACAGTTTTTATCTTAAGAAAATTATCAATTATATCTTAAGAAAATTATCAATTATATTATTTATTAGGCAGGCAAGATTCTTACAAAGATTATTATTAAAATAAAGTTAGCTAGCTTTAGATTTATGAATTATCTTAAAAGTTTAGTTTAATATTTTTATAGAACTGCTGGAAGAAATTTACTGATCTAGCTGAGTCGCTTGACGTTGGCGTTGTCCTTTTGGCTGGCTTGTCCGATGTCTTCTTAGCAGGTTGTGGGTCTTGAATTCCATCCACATTCTGGACCAATACTACGAGGGAAGGGCAGCGGTTGCTTTTACCCCATGGTTCTCATTGTAGAAAAAGTTAATGGGTGAACCCTATTGACTGAATTTTGGGGTTTTTTATTAACTCTTTCTCTTCCCACCTCACAAATTGTTAAGATATTTACAATCTTTAGTTTCCAATTCTTAAATTTTATTAGCACTTATTAATTTTAGCAAAGACAAAGATCCATTTTAGCAAAGCAAAAGATCCATCTGTAGTTATTGACATGCAGTACCGATTTAATGTTTTTGTCTTTGTTTTTAACATTATTTTTAAAACATCTCTAAAATTTTGGTTCTCAGATTACCATTTAATTAATTCTGAGAAATCTATAACCTTCGATTTTTTTTTAAAAAGAGAGATTTAAGCTGTCAACATTCTAGCATATACATAAGACAGAGTCCCCTGAATTTAAGAATTATATGCAAATACCAATGATTCTGTAAATTAAATAACTTAAAAAATAATTTATCTGTAATGTTTACTAAATTATTATATTACAGTTCCCTTCGCATATATACAACAGTGTGCTACCACCCATACAACAATGTTCACAACTTAATTTTAAAATTATAAATGCATTAACATTATTATCAAATGTGTGTGCAGATACAAATACTTGCATATATGTAAATAAACCCTACAGATTAAAAAAAAATATTGTAAGCTTATGTACATGAACTGGGAAAAAAGATATGGCACATAGGTGAAACAGGATGATAGACAAAAAATAGTTTCACTATTAATATTTTTTTGATCCTTTTATTTTTTCCTACTACGTCTTTAAAAATATTTTTAGGAATTGAATACCTTCGATTACAGGAGCCTGACCGACATTGGTATGTGGCACGTTTTGTGCATTATTTCATTTGTTTTGTATAATTTCTCATGAAAGAGTGAGTTCACGATTCGGCCCGACCCTTTCCCAATGTTTTGCACATTCCAAGTTTTGTAGGAAAGGGTAGTGACTGTGACAATTCTTAGTGAGTCAGACTGAAGTGGAAATAAAATTAATCTGCTACGGAGATATAAAAACTTGTGGCCACTTTAAATCCAAACACCGTCAGACAATACGGTAAAAACTAGTGAATTGTAAGAATTCACATATAGTGTCGTGAAGCACAAACAGGCCATAATGTTTGTGCAACATCAAGCGGCCTGTAATGGTTAAGATAAACAACTTTTTTTAGCTGTAAGTGTAGGCCAGCATTTGTAGCTACTTTGGACTGGCAACAATGCTGAGAGGCGGCCAAGCCAGGCTAAGTAATTAGTACCAAAATTAAATATTTATATATGTCTTTTATTATTAAAGTAAAAGTATATAATTGGTTTTATTATTAGGTGCTGTTTATTCAATTGATTCATGATCATTCTATAAATAGTATTCCATCAGAATTTATCTATTATCAGTTTAATTTTTCAGGTTACATTTTCATTGTCGGTTTAATTAATGGAGTTTTTTTCATTTATTCACTGGTCAACCTTTTCTTTCATCAACTTTGTTTTTTTTTTATTCAATGATCAATTTTATTCATCCAATAAAAAAATAGGTACATTATAATTTGCAACTTAGGTGACAAGATATGACCAATACAATTGGTATTAGGGACATCTGAAAAACATTAAAAAAACATTACTTATATAATGATGATTTTACAAATTTGCTGTGGATGGTTGAAATACAGGAATATTTAATAGCTTTAAACATAACTTATATAATGATGATTTTACAAATTTGCTGTTGATGGTTGAAATACAGGAATATTTAAGCTTTCATGTGTCCTCATGGATTTTAGCAAAGGAAACTTTGCAGTCCCTTGCTTTTAATGTGTTAATAATACCCAAAGAATCACTAGTAGATTCCCTGAAATTTTTACCAAATGTGACATTGCACTTAAGAATTCACAGTGAATAGTACCTAAGAATTCACAGTGAATAGTTCAGTATGACAGTCTTATTGCTGAGAAAACACCAGACTGAATAGTCTTGAATATTGAAAATTCTATCCTTATATGATACCCAGCAGTTGATTAATGATCTATACTGTTGTAGAGTTTTGCATTCATATAGGAAGTGCTGCAGTGTTTCACTTTCAGCACTGCACATTTGACATTCGTATGTGTTTAGTCAAAGGCTCTTATTAACCAAGAAAGGAATGTACATTTATTTTTTAAATAGTCTAAATATTTAGCCTCATGCTTTAGTTTGAAGCATTTGATGGTGTATTCGTTGTTAGTCTTGAGAACAATTGGGTTTGTCATGAAGGATTAACAGAAGAGTCATGTCCCAATATTTGAACATTCCCAATCGCCCCCACATTCCACCACTCTCAACCAAATTGACAACCATATTGGTCCATGGTAGAAACTGACCATGAGGTGATGGGGTATCAGTGTGAGTGATTAGGGATTGATGAGTCCTCATTGTGTCAGTTTTTTTCCTCCACAGGAATCCAGAACAGGGAATTAATTTTTGCCCAGGAAGATCTTGGTAGGAAGGAAATAATTTATTTTCAGGAATATTAACGAGTTCTTGAGTTGTGTGACCTTGCCATAGAGAGAGTAAATACAAGAGAGTGATTTAATAGTGTCTGTTATGTCCTTGGAAAGCATGTCTTGTAATTGGATTTCTCATATCTTGAGGAGAAAGCATGAATGGGAACCCAAGGACTGCGGTCTGGCTAGGAAGGGAGTTGGAATTTTCTTTCCAGATGACAATTTCCAGGCTGCAGACTTGTCCCAATTGAAAAACGGCTGATATTGTTCTGAATACCAGTGCAGTATGTCTTCCAGCATTGGTAGGCAATCTAGATGGGAGGAGGCTGGCCACATCATCGACATATGCCAGACATTTTATCTCTCAAATCTGAGAATATACACCCCAGGAAGATCTCTTTCAATTTTTAGAACCAGTGGGTTGATGGATGCAGCAGAGATCCCTGGGATATAGAAATGTTGGGATGAAATTCCGGAGCAATTCTGCCATCCATCATAATAAGTATCTCCCTGTTGCAAAGGAGGTTTTTCACAATGGATAAGAGTTTCAGGAATAGAAAAGGTTCTTAGTATGCAGATGAGTAGCTTGATTCTTACCAAAAGGCATCCTGAATGTCCAATTGGACAGCTATGGGCCTGGAATTTCTCTGACACCTCACATGTTCGACCATCATCAAAATAGAGGCTGCCTCATGTTCACATGTTCGACCATCATCAAAATAGAGGCTGCCTCAATCACAGACTGACCTTTACATGTAAACTGTGATGGAGATAAACTGGGAATAATTAGGCCTAAGACTTGCGAGCTCCGATGGTAGATGATCTTCAGAAATGGGACTAATGAGACTGCATATAGTCTCAATGACCTTGCAACCTCCAGCCATTTCATTCAGCACATTAAGGGTGATGGGGTAGGGGTTGAGGTGCAGTAGAAGGAACTTGGGTATTGTATGTGATCAAGGGCAAGTTCTGTTAGGAATTTAGAAGTGGTATTGGCTGTAATCCATGATGAGGTGCATTGTCACTGATAGGAGTGCTTCTATTGTATTGGATCTCTGGTTTTTGAAGCTTTGTCTTGAAATGATTTCTTACAATGATCAGCATGTCTTCTATATGAAATTTACCATTGATATGTATGGAGAGAGTGACCTGCTTTCTTTTTGAACCCAGAGCCCATCCTAGTTAGCTTTTGGTTCAGCAATGCTCGCTTACTGCAATTGATTCTGCTAGGGCCTTCTGTGCATCACAGTATTGTTGCTTGAATAAGATAATTTGATTAATTAAATCCAGAGTTTCCAAGTCTAAATGGTGTGCAATTTGATCCATTTCTGAAAGTATTTCAAGGGTCTCCAGGAGTTCCAAGTCAATCTATTTATGAGACTGGAAAATCACAACAAAAGTGGTCCAAGCAGAGACTGGGTCCAGACTCAGAATATTTATTTTGAATAGGTAGATGTAAATCTCCAAGACAAGAGCTATAGGGGTGGTCTGCCTATTAAGAAATCTAATTGCTTTTTTAGTCCAGATTTATGGGTGGATCTGATCTGGTATCTATGTCAATGTGCAAGGCCTTATGGTCTGTGAAAACCACAGTTTTTAGTTTAGTGTCCATGAAAAAATGTAGTTCTGGGGTCTTCCATCTTGGTATAGAACGAGAAGGCATCTGTGTGAAATAGACCCTGCCTGTACATACGACATTTGGAGAACAAATTGTGTATTATTGAACCTATCATATCCCATGTTAAATTCACCAAGAACAAGCAAAGGTATTGAATTATTTCCAGTTAGTATATTAATTTTGAAAATGATGTGCTTAATGAGTGAGTCATCTGGTTGTAGGTAGAGATATGCAATGTACATCAAGTTTCCAAATTGAACATCAACCAATATAGAACTCTTGTCTAAGTACAAAATTGTAAAGCCAGAAGGACGAGAGCACTTATTTATGACTATTGCAATCTCTTTGGAGGTGAAATACCTGAAATAGCCAAAAGAAGAAAATGCAGCATCAATTTTATGACTAGAATTTAGGTTTAGTTTGTTTTCAGACATGAATAAAATATTAGTAGCATTCTGACAATCTGTTTTTGATGGCAAATGTTCTGCTCGGGGAGTTGAGTTTCCTAATGTTAAATGTGTATGCCTTGATAATATAGAATGGGTGCAGCAAGTATTAGTTTTGGTGTTTGATTACATTGAGAGGACAATATGAGCTTTGAGATACATGGACCAAAAAATTAGTATAGAATAACAAGATAGACTAATTAATAGGGAAGAAGAAACATTGGTTAAATTTGATGTTAAAAGGAAATTACTGTTATGGTGGTTCTTGGGGATTCTTTCAGGTTTTTTTTTGTGTTGGCCATAGTGAATGGGTCATTTACAGTTTTCTGACATGCCACTGAAATTTTGATTGTGTAAATTTTAAATTCACCTTGAATAAAAGAAGACATGCTGGAACTGTGCAATGAGTATTCAGCATCTCCCTTGAGTTTTTTTAACTAACCAGCACTCTTGGATGATTTGCTGTCATTTTGTGGTTGCTTAGAGTTGTTAACTTTGTAACCTCTTCCATCAGAACTTTCCTCACTTTTTGATTGAGTCAGTTGAAGGTGTTTACTTGTACACAGGACATCCTCAATGGGAGAATCCATAGCCTGAGCCATAGGACTAAGATTTGAGCCCATGTCTGATATACTTTTCTCCAAGGAGGATTCCTCACAGGAAGCAGTGTCATTAGTTTTTGATCCAGGCAGAAAATCCATATTATTTTGATGGTCCTCTACCAATGTTGAAGTGAATGAGTTGACCGATAGATATTCAATGAAAATAACCGGAACCTGATTATCAGAATTGACTGAAGAGACCAGTTTGCATCTATGTTCACGAATCTTTTTTTCCTTACAATTGAGATACCATCTTTGAGGGCACTCTCTCATCAAATGCTCATGGCTCTTGCAAGTGAAACATTGCAGCCTGACTCCTCTGATGGAAATGAATAGGGGTCATCAGCCGCAATTATGATGGGGATTGCTTCCAGGAAGAGACCCTGTTTTAGGCTAAATGTGAAGATTCTGGTTAAAACAGGCAAAACTCACTATATATATTGCCACCCACAGCAAGCTAGAGTAATCGATGGATGCCAGAAGGCTTGTGCATAAAATTCCCATCTAGTGCCTACTCATCCAATATCCCCAGACTAGTTTCTGGATTATGGCCTTTGTCAGTGAGAAGCCTTGGATCTGAGAGCACTGCACCTAGATCTTAGGATCTAATGCAACCCTCCAGCAACCACCTTTTATCTCCATTTAACTACAAAACTATGAGTCTTAAACTGAGAACACCTTAATGTTTTCAATCCAAGCCCATTAGTTTATATATGAATCTGAACTCAGTTCAGTTCCCATACATTTTGGTGTCTTTGGTTCTTTAATAACCATAGCCACCACTACACTATTAGGCAGGATTGGTTTTAAACCAATAAACATCACATGACCACCTCCTCTTATGCTTGTGTATAACTGTTGTTAAAACAGGCAAAACTCACTATATATATTGCCACACACAGCCAGCTAGAGTAATCAATGGATGCCAGAAGGCTTGGGCATAAAATCCCCATCTAGTGCCTATTCATCCAACATCCCCAGACTAGTTTCTGGCTTATAGCCTTTGTCAGTGAGGAGCCTTGGATCTGAGAGCACTGCACCTACATCTGGGTTCATATCCATATGACTATATAAGTTAATGGGCTTGGATTGAAAACATTAAGGTGTTTTCAGTTTAAGATTCATAGTTTTATAGTTAAATGGAGATAAAAGGTGGTTGCTGGAGGGTTGCATTAGATCCTAAGATCTAGGTGCAGTTCTCTCAGATCCAAAGCTCCTCAATGATGATGGTCATAAGCCAGAAACTAGTCTGAATCCTAAGATCTAGGTGCAGTGCTCTCAGATCCAAGGCTCCTCAATGCCAAAGGCCATAAGCCAGAAACTAGTTTGGGAATATTGGATGAGTATGCACTAGATGGGGATTTTATGCACAAGCCTTCTGGCATCCATTGATTACTCTAGCTTGCTGTGTGTGGCAATATATATAGTGAGTTTTGCCTGTTTTAACAAGTTATACACAAGCATAAGAGGAGGTGGTCATGTGATGTTTATTGGCTTAAAACCAATCCTGCATAGTGGTGGCTATGGTTATTAAAGACCCAAAGACACCAAAATGTATGGGTACTGACTTGGGTTCAGATCCATATGACTATATAAGCTAATGGGCTTGGATTGAAAACATTAAGCTGTTTTCAGTTTAAGACTCAGTTTTATAGTTAAATGGAGATAAAAGGTGGTTGCTGGAGGGTTGCATTAGATCCTAAGATCTAGGTTCAGTGCTCTCGGATCCAAGGCTCCTCACTGATGAAGGCCATAAGCCAGAAACTAGTCTGGGGATATTAGATGAGTAGGCACTAGATATGGATTTTATGCACAAGCCTTCTGGCATCCATTGATTACTCTGGCTTGCTGTGTGTGGCAATATATAAATAGTGACTTTTGCCTGTTTTAACAGTTATACACAAGCATAAGAGGAGGTGGTCATGTGATGTTTATTGGCTTAAAAGATTCTGGTGTTGGTAAGTGTGAGATCACCAGTGTTTTTATCCTTATCTAAAAATTCATTACTTTCCCATAGTTGTCGAGATACATCTGCAGGTGTTGTTTCTCAAAACCAATGTGCCAGTTTCTGATTACACCATGTAGTAATGATGATCTGGATGTATCAGTTGCCACAAGAAACTTGTCTTCTAAGAATCTGTATTGGTTTTTAAAAGTTTGCTTCTATAAGAAGTTGTTAAACTGTATTGCTACATATTGATCATTGGGCAGTTGGGCAGTGTGGAGATTTTGAAGACATTTTTGATTAAATTATTGGTTTTTAAAGATTATAGAGTTCTTCAACTGGGAATCTGAAAAATCTACAGTTTAGATCTGTTATGGCAACAATTATTGAATGGTCATTGTGATAAAATTTAAGAGATTTTAGTAATAATGGTGGATCTGAGTTGTTAAATTGTTTTGATGTAATTTGATGATTTTCTGTTGCGAGATTGTGTTGCCCAAGATTGTAGCTTTGTGGTTTTTGACTTAATTCTTCATTGTGTTGTTCCTCCCCAAGTTCCCACCCCTGTGTCAATTCCTGGACTTGCTCTAGATTACTTTTGTTTACATTATTAAGGTTCAAGGCTGGCATGCCCAGTACTTTTGCATAAAATGACATCTAATTTTTGGATACTATTGCAGTTTTTTTGAGAGTTATTATCAATTACTAAGGCTTTATTTTGTTGTGTATTTTTTGTAAAAACATTTCCCAAATTATTTTGGTTTTTTTGAGTCTTAGAAAATTTGACTGAGGGCCCAACATGATCATTAACATTGTTTTTAGGATTTTGTGGTTTGATTTTTTGCAATTTATTATACAGTGGAGATATTAGAACCTTTGTTATTTAAGTTTAGCACCATTCTAGATTGAGAATTGTTTTTAGTTCCAGAATTATGATTACTATGATCTTTCTGATTAATTTTTTTTTTAGCTTTGATCAATTTTAGATTTTGATAAAACTATGCTATTTATCTTTAATGAAAAACCGCTAGGAGTTGATGCCATCTTGGATTTGATAGTGTTTTGAAAAAAAGGAAGGGGGAACTTAAATTTGAAATATTGACTGAAATGATAAATAAATGAATAGTACACACCTTTAAACAATCGAATATAGAAATAATGCACCTCTTCTTTATCAACAACTAAATAAAAGTCCACTTATATCAGCAGCAAATGTTGGAGAGTTGTTCTTCAGCTAGCTCCACCTGAGGACTTTTCATTCATAACTTTATTGACTATGGTTTTCTCAGAAATATTCATAATGTTACATGTCAAAGGCATTAATATTTTTATCTATTTTCACTCTTTCCTAGCCTTCAACTTTTATATCCACAGGAAATATTGTTTGAAGATGATTTTCATTGCAATTCTATCTACTTTTACTACGCAACAAATATCTTGGCTCCAGGTTATTTCTTGTAAATAATAAAACTGTAATCAACTTAGATATCAGCTGCTGAGATTAAGTTTATTGTTAGTTTTGAGGTTAGAATTGTCATTAAATTTTGAATCGGGGTTAGTGTCAAGGTTTGGAGTTGGGATTAAGATTAGAATTGAGATAAGGTTTGAAGTTAAAATTAGATTTAGGGTTGGAATTTGTGTTAAAGTTAGACTTAGGGCTGAAGTTAGATTTAAAGGTAGGAATGGGATCAATGGTAAGAAATAGGTTTTAAAGGTAGCTTTGGAAAGATTAAAGTTTTGCTTAGAATTAAAATTTAAATTCACATTAAGACTATGGTTTAGGTACGATTGGAATTAGGTTTACAGTTGAGCTTTGAAATAAAGTTGAATTAGTGCTAAGTTTAGGATAAAAGTTGAGCTTATTAGAATTGGAATTCTTTTTAAAATTGTTGTTGGGTTTAAGTTAAGATTAAGTTCATAGTTAGGATCAGTGTTGAAGTTAATAAGTTAGGATTAGAATTAAAAAATTTGGATTAGAAGGTTAGTATTGAAGTTAGGTTAGGATTAGGGCTAAGTTTGGAGTTGGAATTAAGGTTAGGCTTAGGATGGAATCAGATATGGGATTAAAGGATATTTATGGATAATCTTGGACACCAAGATTGATTATGGATAATTTTGGACAATAAGTTAGGATTAGAGTTAAAAATTTGGATTAGAGTTATAGTTAAGCTTAAGGTTAATATTGAAATTAGGTTAGGATTAGTATTAAATTTGGAATTTGAATTAAAGTTAGGCTTAGGATTGAATCAGATATAGGATTAAAGGATATTTATATATAATCCTGGATACCAAGGTTAATATGGATAATTCTAGACAATAAAATTTATTATATATATAAAAGAATTATTAAATACATGTATAGTATTTATGTTTTAATCTAGATGTAATTAGGAGATTTGAACCTAGACTTTCAAGTTCCCTTTAGTCATCCACTCCATCTTATACAACTGACACAAATGATCACATACATGTGAAAAAGATAAATGATATCCAATATTTGTATTTCAGGCTGAACCAGAACTCATCAGTTGGTCTGGATCATCATCTCACACATATATAATTAGTGCTCAGTTTATATTAAGATAGCAAGTCTTCAAATTTTAATGGACAGGTTTCAATCTTCTTCACTCTCCAACTCTTCAGCCATCCATATTGAAAATCGATAATGATGTCTTCAAATCCTTTGTTTGCCAATTTTTACATATTCTATCTGCATTTTGTCTATCTTCTGTATATTTAAATGGCTTAAGATTCTACATATGGGAAGTCAAATTGACTTATGGTCAGCATGGATATGATGCAACAAAAATTGGCAAGCAAGGGCTTGAACATCATCATTAGATTTTCAATGATATGGATGGCTGATGAATTGGAGAGTGGAGATTACTGAAGCCTGTCCATTAAAGTTTGAAGATTTGCTATCTTAATATAAACCAAGCACTAATGATATATGTGTGAGATGATGATCCAGACCAACTGATGAGTTCTGGTTCAGCATGAAATACATATATTGGACATCATTTATCTTTTTTGCATGTATGTGATCACTTGTGTCAGTTGTATGATGAAGTGAATGACTAAAGTGAACTTGAAAATCTGGGTTCAAATCCCCTCTAATTACATATAACAATAATTATTTTTTTTTTGGCTGCAGAAAGGAGTTTGCTATTAACTAAGAGGAGACCCTTTGATTCCTCTTGGAGGCCTTAAAGGAACTGAGCAGTGCAAATTCCTAATGTCCACTCCATACGTTCTTGTCGTTGCAGCTGTTATTACTATGTGATTATTCATATAGTATACGAACATGGATGGGCTGCTCACCAACATGCATTAGCCAGCGTAGTGAGTTTATTGACTTTTTACCTTTGAGTTTAAGATCAAGAAACACCATGGTCTTTCTTCTCGGTGCCTGATAAGGCAGAATGAATGTTTGTGTAAATGATAAATATTTTTCCAATACATATATACAATTATGACAGACAAAAATAAAGCATGGCCCTTATTCCCAGGAGGCTATAAAGTCACCAACCAAGGCAGCGGTTGGTGGCCGAAGGCGGAGGGTGCTAAAAATCCCCTGATTACCGACCCAGGCTGCCATTTGATGACGACTTTTTATTTAGGTACTTACAACTGCAGATCACTTTCAAGTGAAGGAAGATTGCAAGAATCAGAAGAAGAACTGTCTTATATTAAATGGGACATTATTGGACTTTGTGAAGTTAGAAGAAAAGGTGAAGAAACAATTGATTTAAAAAGTGGACATATACTCTATTATAAAGGCACACATATTGGAAATACAAGTGGAGTAGGATTCATTATAAATAAAAAGTGGAAGAACAATATTGTGGAGATTGATGGTATATCGGACAGAGTGGCAAGATTAATTATACAACTTAATAGCAGATGCCAAATGCAGATAATTCAGGTTTATGCCCCAACAAGTTCTCATAGTGATGAAGTAGTAGAAGATTTTTATATGGATGTACAAAAGGCTTTTGATCAGAGTAAACAACATTTTAAAATTGTTATGGGAGACTTTAATGCTAGAATTGGTAGACAAATGAAAGATGAAATTGCTTTAGGTAATTTTGGTTATGGTAATAGAAATGAGAGAGGACATAGACTTGTGGAGTTTGCAGAAAAAGAAAAACTTTATATTATGAATTCTTTTTTTGAGAAAAATATTAAAAGGAAATGGACATGGAAGCATCCAAATGAAGGTACAGCAGAATTGGATTATATTTTGACTAACAGGAAATACATATTTCAAGATTGTAATGTTCTTAATAAATTTAACACAGGAAGTGATCATCGATTAGTAAGGTGTAAGTTACGTGTTAATGTAAAACTAGAGAGACAAAAATTATTAAGAAAAACAATATTTACAATTGATATTCCTAATCTTCAGAAATATTCTAATGAATTTAAATTAGAACTTACCAATAGGTTTCAAGTGTTAGGAG